>OZ007599.1:146996664-147596664 GCA_963931845.1 Maratus michaelseni | reverse complement strand
AATAAGCCGTGAATTAACACATTTTCTTTTCGTTAATAATATTAAAAATTTCCCGTCATCTCCCCCCTCTCCAATTAATGTATAATTCTGAAATCTAAGCTAAAATGGAAGTAAAATTCTCAGATCTAAGCTATATTTCTGTAAAATCATGCCGAACTGACGACAATTTTGTCAGAAATTAGTTTTTCCTTTTCTTGACGGAATTTCCAATTTGTAAATTTTTCCTCAAATCACTGAACATGCTTCAATCGAAGCTAAAAACAACCAGAAATTTTCCTTTCTAAAAGTTCAAACTAACCAGAAATTCTCCAATCTAAGCATGGAAATTTCGGGAAATGACACAGGATTCCAAGCTACTCTGTTACCAGAATATATATATTATTTATCTAATTTCTATTTAAGTTGCATATTTATTTATTTATTTTGTTATTTGAACCTCATATAGGTTATTAATTTTCTTGTTTTATATATGTTATTAGGGGCTTAATATTGTCGATTTTAGGCATAATAATTAATGAAAATGACAATATTTAATGAAATAACATATATTTACTATGAATATTCTTATAAAGCCCTTCTGAAGATTCTATAAGATATTCATAGTTTCCCAATTTTTGCTTTTTCATCCTATTAAGTATAATTCCTTCAGTGTCCATTCCATTGCTTTTTATAATGTCTTATCCTTCATTTTTCACATGTGTTTTCATTTTTAAATATATATATATATATATATATATATATATATATATATATATATATATATATATATATATATATATATATATATATATATATATATATATATATATATACATATATATATATTCCCCTTACGAAAAAGTTTTCTTTTTCTTCATAATGCACGTGATTTCTGCTACATAATTTTAAAGGTCAAGTTTTTTTTCTTCATTAATCTCGATTCTCGACAGCACGAATGAAAATGAAGTATATGAGTATTTACGATTTCACACGTCATCAAAAACAAGTATTGTTTTTGATAATAATATAGATGAATGACGGAATGAGGGGGGAATTTAATATAATCACCCCTTGATCAGACACAGATTCACTCATGAAGTTGCTATTAACACATTAGAAAGGTTTTTGAACTTAAAAATCAAAAGCAAATATCGATTCATAAAAAGAAAAAAAAACTCTTTAAATGTAAACTTAAAATGCATGAAACAAAGTTGTAAAGGTCGAGGATTTACAATAGTCTAGACGGCAAGCGCTTTCTTGCTTCGAACACCTACACCTTTGAATTACATAATGTTTGATGATATTGAAACACCGTATAATTCAAGCTACTACAATAATTTAAAATCAATATATGCAACCCACGATTGTCATTTTCCGCAGTCGTTGTTAGAAGCCACGTAATTGCAGTTACTTGAATATTCCATAGCTAGTTGCTTTTTTTTTTCTTAACCTAAATGTTTATGTGTTTTAATTCTTTAGAAAAAATCATCTCTTGTTTTGCAATATAAAATACATAAATGAAAATGAGATAAAACTAAATAAAAAATAAAATGTTTTTACAGAGAACTTTAGTCTAACTAATAAATTATCTAACTTTATATCATCGGCATATTAATATTCTAATTGTAGTATATATTGTTTCTACTATACTTTGTCAATTTTTCTGAAAATTGACGTTAAATTTGGTTGAAAACCCTGTATGCTATTTAAAAAAAAAAAAAAAACTGCGGAAATTTCTTGAATATTTTAAAGAAACTTTTATATCCCCTGCTCTCGTGCTATTCTTACATAAATGAATACAAATCTTGTACAAGATCCACATATGTCATATGCTACAGCAACAGAACATTTTAAGAATTTTATTTTACAAGGTAATCGCGATTATTAAAATTATTATTATTTTACAATAATAATAATAATAATAATAATAATAATTATTATTATTATTATTATTATTATTATTTTATTTTACAATTCCATATTATATTAATTTTTTTTTTTTTTTTTTGTATTTTCAGTCTTTCGTTAAATGCTTTTTTATCTTTTATTTGTAGTTATTTTTACGCATGTGATTTCATTTTAATTATATGTATATATGTGTGTGTGAGAGAGAGAGTGTGTGTTATCTTTAGTTCTTGAATAAAATTAGATTTATTTTTCAATTTGTTAAAATCGTTGATATTTATTTAACTGTAACTTTTAACTGATAAAGTAGTTACAACTCCTCTTGAAAACGTTTTGTTAACACGATGAAATACGTTGTTGAAAGGGTTCGTTTTCTTTCTTTATATTTCTTTTTGTTTATAATTTTTTCAATAAATCTGTTTTTGTATTTTTCATAATGCTCCCTAATAATACCTTGTTTTTGCACCTATTATATTTAGTTATTCCATATCTGATGATTTTTATTCAATTTCCTTTACACGATGTATCGTAGTTGATCAGGCAATATGAGTAAAGTAAACTTGTCTCAGGCTTATTTACTCAAACAGAAATCAATTACGTTTTACTTATATTTGTGGAATATTGCCCTTGATAAAGTGCTTCACAATATAAGTTTCCATTTGCTTCCAGTCATATTTTCACCTTCTGCACATTGGATTTTTCTCTCCGCATATCTTTATTTATTTTTACTAACCCATCATATATAGTATAGGGTAAGTCTTGTAATCGTTTCGGAAATCGAAATTTTTTTTTGACGGATTTACACGTTTCAGACACTGGAGATTCCGAAAAACATATTAAAAAAAAAAAAAATTGCCGTCCGTCTGTCTGTGTGTGTGTCTGTGTGTGTCTGTAAACGCTCTATCTCCCGAACAAATTGAGATAGCGTCTTGAAATTTAGTATGTACTTAGTATGTATATAATAATGAGAAGAAGCCTATTGAATTTCATTAACCTCGATTATCCGGAACTATTTTTTTTTCGGACTCTCGCAATATTCGTTCTGATAAAAGGTATATAAATATTTTCGAAATTGTTTATTTTAAGGAGTGAATATAAAAGACAATAAAAAAAATATAAATTTTGCATAAAGAATGAAGTCAATAATATATGAACGTCCACTCCGCGCCAAAATGTAGGGTATTGACAACAATCGGATTTAAAGATAATGTGGATAACAATAAAGGTTGCCACGGAAACACTCTCTTGTGTCAAACCACGCTCACTAAAACATGCCAACGGGCATGCAATAAATAAATATCAGTGGAATAAGGTTAAAAACAATCCTTTGAAGTCCGTTATATTTTTTGCCCTTAAAAATTGCTTGTTTTGTTAATGCAATACATATAGTATTTTGCCAGTTTGCTGAAAAAAGTCTAAGGTGGTTCTCAAATGACTGGCCACTTTTTAAAAGGCGGTTCTCAACAACGCGAAACTTTCTGACACAAAATTTCTTGACTCATTTTTAAACGCAAAGGCATAAAATTGGCAGGCCTGACTATGGAAGCGATTTGGAATCGAAATGAGTTTTTCATTTTTTGATAAATCAATTACTTATCGAGTTTTAAGCGATTCTGGTCACGTGATGACACTTTTTTTCCCTTTCTCACTCTGCTGCATCGGGAATTTGGTTCAAAACGTCGAATTTGACAGTATTTTCCGAAAGATATTCTGCCTTTACCAAAAAATGGAAAACTCATTTCGATGACATAATTTCTGAATAAGAACACCTGCCAATTTCATCCGTTTAAGAATAAAAATGGGATTTAAAAATGTGTCAGAAAGTAGCTACTTTGAATTTGAGAACAGCCTTAAAAAATTCTTGTTTTGTTAATGCAATACATAGTATGTTGTTCAGTTTTGCTGAAAAAAGTCATTAAAGGAAAGTTCATTAAAAAGATTAATAAAGAAGTTTCCATTCCCTTACTTTTCTTCTTAATTTTATTTTGCCAGCTGACTATCCCTTTACGAGAAATATATTTTTTTTCTTTAGGTGATATATCAGGTTAGGCAGATAAATCTACAGAGGAGAAGCGAAAAGATAAATTTGAAAGAATGATAGAATAAATTTGGGTTCCGATTTTAATGCTGTCTAAACCCATTTTCAAAGTAATAAAAGGAAATGAACGGGAGGAAAAGTGAGTAAATAGACTCACTACATGTATTATATTTGAGCAATACGTGGACCATTTGGAAATACGTGCATGGGAATACGGCGTTTTAGTATTGTTATATTTGTTTTGCTTCAATCTGGTTTAATCAGGAACGTATTTTATTTTATATGCGGTTGGCATATTTAAAGTAAAGGCGGAAAATAAAAATTCTTGAACGAAAATTACGAAAGAAGAGTAAGGAAAAATTTCCCCTTCTTACGGAAACGCTATAATGGTTTATGTAAAAACAAAGTTATTGAAACAGTTACTTTTTAATCATCCAAATCACATTAAATGTCTTTAGCCAGTATAGGGGCCCAGAAGCTCAAAATATCACTATTTTAGTATATGATAAACTTTTTTCGATTAAATAATGTGAAGAAAAATTCCTGGGGAAAAAGTGGTATCTAGTGCCTCTAAACCCCCACCCTTGCTGCATCACTACTTTATCATAAAACATGAATACAGAAAATAATTTTCTTAAATAGTGCGTTCCAGAGTAACGCCCGTAGGCGGAGATTACTTTTTAAAAGGCGGAAACTACCCGTTGCGAAGCGTGTTAAAATTTTCTCCTCGGTCGAATGATGAAATTTATTTAATTCCTGTCTATTTTTTAGCGAATGAAAAAATTAAAGATAAACATTATCTTTCTAAGAATACTTTTAGCACATTTTCCAGGCTATACTTTGCCCTTATGCATTAAAAACATTTTGTCCTACGATGTTATAATGATGCAGTGTACAAAATCGCAGTGAGGTGTTAGGTGTTAGCCGACATATTTAAGACTGCTCTTTCCTGTTTTAACGAATCATGTTTATGACTTCGGTTTGTCTGCCGTCTGCCGTCTGTCCATCTGCCGTCTGTCCGTGCTCTAACTCCCGTAAATATGCTCGGATTGCTCTGAAATTTGTATATGTTATTGTCGTTATCTATAGCATGTTCCCTATTTCAACTGAAGTGTGTAGCACTTATAGTTTTTTTACAGGGACAGTCAAAAGTATTCCGTTACATTACAGTCAATGGGGAATAATCGTTTCAAGTGCATTTTGATGACGCTACGTCATTTAAAACATAATGAAATTGATATATAATTATTAAGGGTCAAACAAAAGAATTCTGTTACACATTGTTTTATGGGGAAAATCGTTTGCAGTGTAATTTAGTGATATTTCACTGTTTCAAACATAATGAAAATTATATGCATTACTGAGGTGCACTATGAATTGCTCTCTTGTGTGCATTGCGTTTATTTACAGGGACACACAAAATATATTGGTTACAGTACATGTGCGATATTTAAAGTCTATGTGTGATAAGTGCGTTTTCAACTTTGGTTTGCGTTTTTAAGTTTAACTATTTTTTTTATAGCACGTGTGTGTTTATAAACTCGGTTGATCATATACAGGGCTACACAAGGGAATTCGTAAGTATTATATAGACTATGGGAGTGAATTTCTTAAGGGTAGTTTTTAATTGTGTTTACGCATTTTCCTGCTTAACTATATTTAGTAGACCAATAGAAGTTTGTGGAATATAAATAAATTCATATACAGGGCTACGCAAAAATGGATACATTGTCGTTTACGTTTGATAATTGCTGCAAGTGAGTTTTAAGTTTCCTTTCAGCTTATTAGGTGGTGTGTACAAAAGTCTTCAGATAATATACAGGGCGGTACAAAAGATTTCGAGTGCGTTTCCATCGATTAGCAAAAATTGCTAAATGTGAATATTCTAACTGAACTAAATTTTATCCACATCTATTGATCATATACAGGGCTGCACAAAATAATTCGACTACCTTTTTGACACTGGAAGGTAATTTCAAAAACTGTATTTTTCAACGTGTTATGTGTTTTCTAAACTGTTTATTTATATATCTTCTTTCACCTTTATTTAACGGAAGTTTCGTTACAGTTTTTTGGCTGTGTTGGAAAGTGTTTCATAATCTATGCTTGACGCATGATTATTCGTTCTTGTTTTTTTGTACTATTGCTTGAATCAGTAATTTTGATACTAGATATTTTGATATCATTTTCTTAATCGAATATATTAGATTATTACATCATGTATCTGCCACATAGTGTCTAATTTACAGGCCTAATCCCTGAATAATGATATCTTTTGCTTTTTAAATACTGTCTATATTGATAATCAGATAATTGTCTCATCTTAGAAAACTCAAAATAATATTTCATGATTATGACGGTATACGCAAGAAATATCCTGATATATTAATAAATATTACTATGAGGTATTTGAAACCATATCGCAATAACAGGGTGGTCACAATTCACTTCTGTTTTTAGATTTTTGTACTAGTATTTCCAAAAGGTAATCAATTCTATCCTTATTTAACACTAAACATACCAACAACCAGTCATCTGACCGGTACCAAATGAAAATATGTCGATTCGAACCAGAAATTTCTCTCTCTAAAATAAAGAAAATATAAATCACACAGAAATAAGTTAAATGTAAAAAGTTAGAGTTTTAAATAAAATTTCTGGTGTGAAATACTTTTATAAAACTTGAGTAAAAATTCCGGTACTTTTAGTCTTAAACGCCGAAATTCTGTATTAAATAAGATAAATATCAGCGGTTCCAAGTTTTCCCGGTGTTGTGACTATTCTGGATAAATAACTATGCAGAAATATATTAGAAAATATCATGATATACTTATTACATCATTTCCCTTATCATAATTCATCTGACTAAAGAAAAAGTTATTTTTTCTATGAGTTAGGTAATCATTTGCTCTAACTTCAACTAACAAAATTTCTAACGACCTATAGCTTATCTTATCTAATAATCTTCTGAGCTATTACTTATTAACGCAGACTTCATACAAGCATATACTAAATCTGAAAAAAGATCTCCAAGGAAAAATTTTCATTAACTTAATTTTCTTTTCTTTGTTTTGGTTATTCGTAGTCAAATATTTAATTTAAAAACTCGTTTCTATAATGGCTGATTCTCTCATCAAAACTGGCATTTTCGCATCCATAAAATTAACAGTGGTCTCCTTAATGTTATATATGACATCTTGACATTTACTTTATTCAAAACGGAGAGAAAATGCGCAAGCTCGCACGGCTTACGTTTAATGTTCGTGGGACGAGAAAGCGGTATTCATACCTGGCAAATATTTTCAAATAGCTTTAATTTTTAAAAGTGTCTTTAAAAATACTTTTTAGATCTTATATGCTGTTTCTATATGCTATATTTTATCTTTAATTTTCAAACATAACCATACATTTGAGTAACTTTTTTTTTTTTACGAAAGCGATTGTTTTCCTATAATTTACTTGATATTGCTTGAAAGAAAGGGAATAACAAAATTACGAAAGGTTTATTTAAAATAGAATTGCCCGATTTTTCTCGATAAAATATGTAAATTACCATCCAAATGTTCATTATCGTTGAATGCAATCAATGAACTGAATTTTCTTTCCTTGTTTTTTTTTTTTTTTTTTTTTTTAACGACTACCTACAGGAGATTTATACATACGAGGCATTATTAAACTAGCAACTGTACAAAATAATAATAAATACATACTAGTATATATACTAGTATACTATTGTTTTGTTTACCTTTTCGTGTGTGATTTTATTGGGGGTAACTTTTGATTAGAAAGGTTATTTATACTTGATGCTGTAAAGTGGTAAATATATTTTTTATTTCTTAATATGTCTTCTTTGTGCCATCCCGCGGATAAAGACAAAACGTGTAATAAATAAAATTTGTTACTTTTAAACTAATTAGCAATGCCGAATTCTGATAGAATGCAACAGTAGCTTAAACAAAAATTATTTAATTCAGCATTTTACAAATTCAGTTTGGCATCACATCCGTTGTTGTTTTGTTTACCTTTTCGTGTGTGATTTTACTGGGGGAAACTTTTGATTAGAAAAGTTATTTATACTTGATGCTGTAAAGTGGTAAATATATTTTTTATTTCTTAATATGTCTTCTTTGTGCCATCCCGCGGATAAAGTCAAAACGTGTAATAAATAAAATTTGTTACTTTTAAACTAATTAGCAATGCCGAATTCTGAAAGAATGCAACAGTAGCTTAAACAAAAATTATTTAATTCAGCATTTTACAAATTCAGTTTGGCATCACTTCCGTTGTTGTTTTGTTTACCTTTTCGTGTGTGATTTTACTGGGGGAAACTTTTGATTAGAAAAGTTATTTATATTTGATGCTGTAAAGTGGTAAATATATTTTTTATTTCTTAATATGTCTTCTTTGTGCCATCCCGCGGATAAAGACAAAACGTGTAATAAATAAAATTTGTTACAATTAAAGTAATTAGCAATGCCGAATTCTGATAGAATGCAACAGTAGCTTAAACAAAACTTATTTAATTCAACATTTTACAAATTCAGTTTGGCATCACTTCCATTGTTGTTTTGTTTAACTTTTCGTGTGTGATTTTACTGGGGGAAAATTTTGATTAGAAAAGTTAATTATACTTGATGCTGTAAAGTGGTAAATGTATTTTTTTATTTCTTAATATGTCTTCTTTATAAATCAATGATATTTATGTGTATTAATTTGATATTTTTGATTTTACATTGTCGTTATTAACAACCGGCAGTTCGAATGCGATTTGGGGCGAGATTATCTCGGGACAAATTCACCACAAATTTAATTTATTTATTATATTTAATTTTTCTGAAAATATAAACATAAAAGCAAACATTTACTCCAAATATAAAAGTTATACTAGTATATATTTATTATTATTTTGTACATTGCTGGTTTAATAATGCCGCGTATGTATAAATCTCCTGTAGGTAGTCGTCATTATTAAAAAAATTGATGCTTTTGAAACGCTACAGAAAGAGGTAGATGTTGTTTACAACACGTATTAAGCCAAAGAATAGCCTCTGAAAAATATTCAATTTCAATCACTACTTTAAAGAATAATATAAAAGGTCTTTAAAGAAATTAACCCTCCAGGACATATTTTTTCCTTTCTTTAGAATGTCTCAAATAAGTGAATATATCTAAAATTTTGTTTTATTGAAAACATTAATCTTACTGTGCCTTAATTGTTAATTGTGTTTACATGTTTGGACATGATGGTCATCTTTGAATAAAATTTCGATTTTCTGTTCATTTTCATATAAAATTTGTGTTTTTTAATGACGAAATGACGTATTTTTTAACACTTCCCGACATAGTTGAAAAGAGTTTATGACTTCGGTTTGTCTGTCTGTCTGCCGTCTGTCCGTACTCCAATTCGCGTAAATATACTCGGATTGCCATGAAATTTATATACGTTATTGGGATTTACTATGGCACGTTTGGTATTGAAAATGGAGTGTGTAGCATTTACGGTTCTTTTACGGGGACACTCAAAAATATTCCGTTAAATTACGGTCTATGGAGAAAAATCGTTTGCGGTGTATTTTAATGATGTAACACTATCTTAAACACATTCAAATTAATTCATATCACAGAGGTGCACTACAATGCGCTTACTGTAAAATATGGTGACCATAGAATGTATCATTTATTTATAGGGACACTCAAAAGCATTTGGTTACAGTACAGTCTGTGAACAGTACTTGCCGGAAGCTCGTTTTCATTTGTGGTACGCGTTTTTAAATGTAACTAATTTTTTGCATTTTAGTTGGTGTATATAAGTTTTGTAGATAGTTATACAGGACTGCTCAAAAGATCTCACGTACATTTCCGTTCATTGACGGAAATTGCTGAAGGGAATTTTTTTAATTGTGCTATCTATTTTCTAACTGAAGTAAATTTTAGCATACTGAGTAGTAGTCAAAAACAGTTAAATTACGGTTATGTAACCGTTTTCTCCAAAAACGGTCAAATGACTGGACAGTTTGCTGCAAATTTTTAACAGTGTAGTAAACTGTGAAGTTTTGTTACAGTATTCTGAATGTGTTGGGAAGTGTTTCATAATCTATGCTTGACGCATGATTTTTCGTTCTTGTTTTTATTATGTTTTATTACTCTATCATATTAGTGGGGTTACATCGTTTGAGAAGGTTTTTAAGGCTTACTGAATGATTTTTTAGTTATGAAACAAAGTCACCCCAAGTCAAGATAACTTTGTCCCCCCCCCCCCCCCCCCAAAAAAAAAAAAAAAAAAAAAAAAAAAAAAAAAAAAAAAAAAAAAAAACTGTTTCTTAAAAATGTTAAATTGGAATTTTAAAATTTACAATTGATATCTTGAAACTAGAAAAAAAAAAGATTAGAAATCTTTTGAATGAAAATTTCAATACTTTTTGGATGTTTAAAGAGAACAAGAGGCAACAAATTAGACAAAGTCAGCCCGGTTGACAGTATTGTAAAAATGTGTGACGACAATCTTTCATTCTTTCAGCCATTCTTTTACTTATGTTTCTTAAGTCAAGAATAAACATTCCACAATTTTGATATATTTATCAATTGGTTCTCATGTGTATATTTACTCTAGGAATATGGAGGGAAGGATGTCTTGGGGTTGTTTTCAAATCCAAAAGAGCTACTTTCTGACACACTTTTAAATTCATTTTTATTCGTAAACTGAAGAAATTGGCAGGTGTTCTTATTCAGAAACTATGTCATCGAAATGAGTTTTCCATTTTTTAGTAATATCAGAAGATCTTTCCGAAAATACTGTCAAAGTCGGCGTTTTGAACCGAATTCCCGATGCAGCAGAGCGAGAAAGGGGAAAAATGTGTCATCACGTGGCCATAATTGCTTATAACTCGATAAGTAATTGATTTATCAAAAAATGGAAAACTCATTTCGATTCCAAATCGCTTCCATAGTCAGTTATGTTTTTTACGTTTAAAAATTAATCAGAAAATGTGTCATAAAGTTTCGCGTTGTTGAGCAGGTCATTTGAGAATAACTTTAACTATTACTCGAAAGTGATAAATAACATTTGAAAACTACCTAAAGTATCGACCTGTTTTAACCATATGACTATAGAAGGAATGCCTCCAGGAAGCACTTTTAATAGTAAAACTAACCAAGACAAAATAAAAATTTGAAATTGCTTGACTTTTCCTAAATATACAGTATAATGCATTAACCCGAATTTAGTTGAAACCCAACGAATACTTTTTTATCTACAGGTCTGTATACCTAGAATTACCGTACGTAAAATGCAAGTAAAAATCATCGAGCTATATATATATTTAATTTTTATTCAGTTTTAATATCTTATTAATCTGTAAGAGACATTATATTACGAAATTCAAATTGATAATTAAATATATATCATTTCAACGATTTTCTTATTTTACATTTCATACGAGCTGTCAAAATCTCAAAGTATCTATTCTGAAATTAGAAATTTAAAATTTCTTTGATGGTATCTGATTATTATAATTCATACTATGTAATATTGTAGAAGCTAAATTTTATTAATCATTAATTAAAAATTACTGTATTAAAAACCAAACCTTATTGTATGTCTGCATCTCCCATACTAAACAAGAATAACATCTATAATATATACTAAAGTCCATGGGTCAGCTATGGCCCACCCTGGTAGTTCTAGGTATACAAGAAACACGGTAGTTCTAGCTTTAAAGGAAAGGTAATTGAATTAGTTCTAGTGCAAAGAAACCAAACAAAACCGTTCACAGTTATAATACCGCTTAGATCATGCTGATGTCGAACCCGTATTCAATGGCCCAGACTCCCATTTCGTGGCCAGCACACTGAGTTGTGAGATTTTTGAAAGAAAAAATTACCCGAGAAGAAATTCCCGTATTTCATTGAATATTTTAAAATATAAAAATCCTCAAATCGGTTCAATTTGAAAAGAATGGTGTTTTAATACATGATATAAACTATTAAAAATAATTTTATTTATTTGTATTTTGAAGGGTGGGCGTTTTAAAGAAAAAAAATTTTTTTTTTTTTTTTTTTTTTAAACTTTAATAGTTAGAATTACAACACCTGAAAATAAAGTAAGTTTATTTTTGATGATATGGGACAACATCATTTAGTTACATTAAATTCTTTTTAAACCTCCCAGGGGCAAGTAATTGTGTTTCTGTAATGTTGGATTCCCACTTGAATTTTCGAAAAAAAAAAATTGAAAATAGGTAAATGTAATTTTACAGCGTTTCTCAACAAAGTTATAAATTTCGTTCAAAATTTCTGGTACAAATCTTGATAAATTTAAGTGTTATAAAAAATATCCCGCCATCCTTCAAGGGGTTAATCTCATCAAATAGTTACATTTTAGCTCTTTACTTTTCTTAATTTTGTTCAAGGATTAATAGAAATTTATATGAGAAAATATGGGTAAAAATTAAAAGTAATATTCTCTTAATTTAAGTATTTAAAAATAATTTATATAAAACCAAATTCCTTGTCAATTATACGATAAGATCTGGTAGATACGCTCATGAGTTCTGACGTAGGTAGGATACGTCAGTTATTGAGAATTTTAATGGTTAAGATTTGATAACGGATGGTTTTCTTTAGGCGTAACATACAAGGTTAGACCGATAAGTAAGGTGAATCCTCTCCTTTCGAAAACGTGAATAGCCAGACGCGCTGACACAAATGCGCAATATGTTCTTCCCTATCTTACGTAAAGTTTGCAGTTTGTTTTCAAAAGCTGCAACGTAGTTGTTAGTGGTTGCGTCATGGACCAGAAAGTCAATATGAAATTTTGCTCAAGCTCCTCTTGGCTTGTATTCGTCGTGTGCGGTCGCAATTCGCTCTTGCGGGATCATGCAAGTGGTACTTTTTGCACGATAATGCACGACATCATACTGCTACGTGTGTGATTTCTCGCCCAGCATCAGATTACTGAGCTGTCCCGTCCTCCATACTCCCCTGATCTTTTGCCACCAGACTTTTTCCTGTTTCGAAGACTGAAATCGCCTCTGAAAAAACATAAATTTGCAAATATTTCAGATATCCAAGCTGCTGTACCAAGGGACTTAAAGCAATATCGAAAGAGGACTATTCCAGAAGTTTCTATGAACGTTGTCAGAAATGCATTACATCCGACGGGCGTACTGCGAAAGACAATAAGGTTCTTTTTTTGCAAATATATAATATTATAATATTTATGTGATCAGTCACCTTATTTATCGGTCACTCCTTGTATTTCAGAAACAGTAAGTCTTCACCGAAAAGTGTTTCACTCATTTATAAAATATTTTACCCATGAATTGTAGAAATTGAAAACAAAAATAATAAGAAAATTTCGTAAACTAATTTCCTTTAATTTACAGAATTTGTTGCTATATGTGTAATGTTTTAGGAATAAGTTTTTATTTTCATTGTTTCAGATCACATGATTAGAGGGAATTATGCATCGTTACCTATTATTAACGCACAGAATTTCCTACTTGCGTTACAAGCTAAAAGTATGCTGAAAATAAGGGGGAAAAATATAAAGCAAAAATCATGTGTTATGCCACTTAAATTGTGTGACTCATTTCTGAAAGCAGGCGTTTTAATGGAGGAAAAATCAAGACATTTAAACGAATAAAGCAAAGTGAAAGCAATTTCATTGCAATGAGAAAAAACTGTTTCGACTATTCATTAAAGCGACTATTTATTTTGTAGTTGCTTTTTAATTATAAAATATATTTTTTCAATAAAAATAAGCTTTCCTTCATTTATTTCAGAAACTGTTAATTGTGGTAGGAAACGTAACCAGATGGGAGCAGGGGGCAGGGTGGGCTGAGCCCCCCCCCCTTGCAACTTTTTGAGTCGCCTCTAAACTTCATAATTTTTTAATAATAATATCTATACTACAATTAAAAAATTTTTAACTTTCTAATCAAAAGTTTTACGACAGGAGGGACTTGCCCTCTACTTCTGTCTATATTTATTTATCGTTAAAGTAGCAGGGGGGGGGGATCAAATGTGACCACCCCTCTTCCCCTAACTATATCGGCTGGTTACGGGCCTGAATTGCAAACATACATTTTCGAGCACAACAAATAATTACAGTGAGAGCTCATTTTTCAGACACCCCTCTAATGCGGACGCACTCTCATTTTACGAGCAATTTTATGCCCTCCCCCCCTTCTCCAACCACACTGATACGGTTCTTCACTAAAACGGACAGTTTATGTGATCCCCATACTGTCCCCATACCTCTGTTTCACAGAGGTTTCACTATTTTAAGGAAAAAAAAAAACGCTTTCAAGGGGATTCTTATTGCAGTGATATTTACTTATAGCAAGTCAGCTGACATATTTTAATGATAGTACAACAGAGTGCTATAGTGGCAACCCTTTATTGTTATCCCCATTAACTTTAAATCCCATTGTTACCAATATCGAAAAAAAGTACTTAACTGATGCTGTGATGCCGCTGACGTAATTGAATTTATTGTGACATTTTGACTTTCTCGGCTCATAATAAAGAAACTATTGCATATAAAAACATGAAAACTTGCAGTTGTATAGAGAAATGTATAATAAATACGCTGAAGCAAGCAGTTTTTAAATCTAAGAATTATTTTAAGAGCTATTTAATATTAAAATTGGTCAAAATAGCTCATTTAAAAAGTTTTATAGGATCAAAAACTATGCATAACAATTTAATCATTTTTCGTATGCTTACTTGACTAGATTGTGGTGTGCAATGTGTAATTTTTTTTTAAATTTGTTAAATTTTTAAAGTATTTTTCAAAATTTTCAGTGAAAATTTCATTATTTGAATAAAGATTTAATTCATAGTTTGAAATAACATTTTATTACCCACTGTTACTGGATTTAAAATAGCCTAAATATGTAATAACATTTACAAATTTTTTGTCTTATTTAATCACAGAGTTTCTGCGATTAAGCAAGACGAAGATTTATATTTGAAAAAATGGCAACAAAAAAGTGCAAAAGTTGGCATCTATGCAGTATATAATCTTAAAAAACTCCGCCTTGGATATCCGTCTCCTACATATAAATAATTTTAAATGCCTCTTTCTATATTCTCTGTACTAAACAATGAAAATCTCGAATTCATTGAGTATTCCAATTTTTAGTGATAACTTTTCGTATATTAATTTCTCAAATTTTCAATACGCATGAAAGCATCATACGACAAATTTTCGGTGTGTATGAAAACATTAAAAATTGATCAATTTGTCGGACTGTTATAAACATATTGTAATTTCCTATATTTTCCTTACAGATAACAAAGCCCGATGGTTAATGCGAACAATGCCAAAAGATCTGGGGACACAAATTATAAAACTCCATGGTAACCCTCTTGCTTGGTGGTATGGACAGTTTCTATGGTATTTGATGAGGCCTAATGATCACCTTCAATCATTCATCAATTCTACTCTGAAAAATATAAATTTTTCGAAGGGCATCGTAGGGTATGTATTATTTTTTTTTTATGGGATGACAGTCTAAAACCTAATAAAAGGGCCTAAAAAATGTATGTTTTCTTTCGCTTCCGACGCCGTATTGATCAACGCTCAATTTAAAAAAAATCGCGTTAGCGTTCCAACAAGCAGTACTTCCAAAAAATTTAAATGCGTTTTTCTCAAAATGGTCTTTTTTCCGGCATCACTCCTTCAAAGGGATCGGTACCCTTTGAACTATCTCGATATATACACATATATTATATGTTTGTTTAGTATTTTACAATATCTTTTTCACATATTATTAAATGGTTTTATGAGGGAAAAATATTTAATAAAAATAAAATACAATTTTTGTGGTAAAATTTGAAAAAATTAATGAAGAAAATTTTAAAACCAAACTTTTGCAACAATGTTTGAAACATTTTTTTTTCATACTTTTCTTACACGTGTGCTCTATAACTCTAAGGGTCAGATTTTCAAAAAGTTAATTAGTTCAATAAAAAATAAATTGAAATGAACCTACAGAATCGTCCATAAAAAATAGCGAATCAATTGAAAAATATTTGTTGAAGTTTTGTCACGTAGAACATACTGGTATATTAAAAAAAAAAAAAAAAAAAAAAAAAAAAAAAAGAGTAAAATGAGTTTGAGGATTGCAACTCATTTTTCTCTGATCATTTAAAGGGAAATGGATCCAGTAAAAAAACTTTTTCGCCTATTTGTATTTATCGGATCTTTTCGGCCCTTCGTAAGAATATATACTAATGTCTAAATTCATGTTAACACGTTCGCTACCGAGGACATATGGGGCGTCCCTTGGTCACTCATTTGACATTTCATTTTTAATATTTCATACCAGAAATTTCGACAGAATTTTTTTTTATTTTATGTAATTACGAAATGTCTGTCATTAAATAAAGCAAATACTGCTATTAGCATTTTCTGACATGAGTTCGGAATTTCTGAATAAAATAAATTTCCGTTAATTTTAACCCGGTAGTGAATGTGTTAAGCAAAAAGTTGGAAAATTGATATTTACGTCATTTTTCACAAAATAAAGGGTACCGAGTCAACTTAAGAGCCCATACGCTGTCACAGCTAGAGGGCTGCACGGGCAAAAATTTCCGGGCCCGGCCCGACTCGTACAAAAAAAATTTTATCCCGGCCCGACACGTACAAAATTTTTTTATCCCGGCCCGGTATAAAAGCAAAAACTTCGATCCGAGCCCTGCCTGGCCCGGTATAAAAGTTAAAATCTCGGCCCGAACCCGGCCCCGCAAGAAATTTTATTTTGAATAATTGAAATTATTCAAAACTCACACTTACTTATGCATACATTTTATTTTATGATTATGCCGGATCTCATTTTACTGATTTTTGCTCGGACCAGGCAGAAGTCTGGCCCGGCTTGAATCTGCAGAAAAAAGTTAGGCCCGGTCCGGCTAACAAAAGAGTGAAGACCAGGCCCGGCCCGACCCTCGTGAATGGAAATTGGTCCCAGACCGTGCAGTCACACGACAAAACTCGCAAGCTAATGTTAATCCTATGGGAGTGTTCTTTTCAAATTTATCGTTTGCATTTCAATATTTTTTTGTTTTGTTTTGTTTTGCAGAGGATAGCTGAGGGCGATCTTTAACCGGGCAATATTTTTTTTTATTATTTTGGTTGCAGAATTGTTTTTCGGAAGGTACTTTCACTTTCGAAATCGGTTACAAAATAGAAAGTGACACCATTAAAAAAAAAAAAAAAAATCTGTAACCAAAATCGAAAAAGTAAAAAAAAAAGGAGAGATCGACCTCAGCTATTCCGCACAAAAAAATCATTTAAAAATATTAAAATACAAACGAGAAATTTGAAAAGAACGCTTCTATAGGATTAACATTAGATTGCGAATGTCTTTGTGTGAGTAAACTCTTAAGTAAAAGAGAAATTTTAGATGAATTTACACAGCGCTTTTCTATATGTACTGCATGTACTGCATAAAAAAGTAAAAATATCTAATATATATAGAATATTATAAACTCCGCTTCCAAAAATTACATCACACAAATAATACTAATATTAAAGTCATTTCAAACAAATAATTACTAATATTACAGTCATTTCAAACAGTTACTGGCAATTTAACAGCATTTCAATTAATCCTTCCTGTGATGAATAAAAGGTAGAGAAAAGAAAAAAAAGTTGCTTGTTTCTCAGGATGAATCCTTTATAATTTTTAGATATTTAATGTGATATTCATACTTCGTTTTCTTGAAATGACAAGTTTCAAACTGCTACGACCAATCTTTTTCGAAAAATGAAATGAAAGTTACATTATTTCTTAGGCAACACTGCAGTTAGAATTTTGTCAAATTCGCTAATTCTCTAGTTATTCGGTGCGTAGTATGGTAACTCAAATTATAGACAAGACTAAAGATATTCTGTAGATGGTGTCATCTCATTTTGGCCGATTTTGTCAGTTAGAATCTTGTTACTACAAGGTAGCTAACAGTCTGCAAAAGCACACTGAGAAAAATGAAACTTTCAAATCTGAGTAAATAGATGTTTTCATTTTGTTATGAAACTTTTTGTTTCAAATATGACGACCCAATGATTTCAATTCTGAAATACCAGAAATGCTCAGAATATTGAAACAGGGACATACTCAAAACTGAGCCCATAGAGGTCAGTTCATACTCCTTTTTGAAACAGGGACAAACTCAAAAATGATAAGAATCAGTTCAAACTGATTTTTGAAACATGGACATACTCAAAAATGAGCACATAAAAGTCATTTCATACTCATTTTTGAAACATGGACATATTCAAATATGAGCACATGATGTTTTATTCTTGAGTGTATGCATGTTTTCAGAAATGAGTATATACGTGTTTCAAACTTGAGTAATTTTGATTCAGAGCCATTTTGACAATGCGACATACTCAGATTTGAGTATTTTTTGCTCAGTTTTGAAAATGTGGTTTTTAGAGTGCAATATTATAAATTTCTTGTTTCTATCTTTTACCATTTAATTTTAAACGTAAATAATTTCCTTTATTTATTTTATATACAGAGTGTCCCTTTTTATCGTTGACCAATAGCTAATTCCTAAAGGTATAGTTCCAATTGCAAAAATGTTTCAAACGTTGTTCTTAATTATACAAAAATACATTTACGTCAAAAAATATACATTTTTTAAAAGTTACAAAATTTAAATTTTTATACGGTCCTATAAGTTAGATTTAGAAAGACTTTCTTCATGCTTTAAGAAGCAAAATAGTAAAAATTCCATTCTTCTACGACCAAAATTTACTGAGTTATGGTACCTTGAATTTTATGTCTTTCATCGTTTTCTGACACTAAAACGCGTATTTTCTGTTTTTGGTGCCAGAAAACGTTTAAAATTCATAAAATTCTGAATATCACAACTCGGTAAATTTTGGTCGTAGAAAAATGGAATTTTTGATGTTTTACTTCTTAGAATATGGAGAAAGTTTTCCTAAATATAACCTATCTAAATTAACACAGGGACTGTATAAAAAATTAAGTTTCGTAACCTTTTAAAAAATAACTATACTGACGTAATTGGCTTTTGGTATGATGAAGAACAACATTTGAAACATTTTTGTAAATGAAACTATACCTCTAAAACTAATGGTTTACACTGTTAAAAATTTGCAGCAAACTGTCCAGTCATTTTACCGTTTTTGTAGAGAACGGTTACATAACCGTAATCTAACTATATTTTGATCATAAAATGAGCAATAATACGGTCAGAATATTAGTTAAATTACTATTATGTAACCGTTTTCTACAAAAACGGTCAAATGACTGGACAGTTTGCTGCACATTTTTAACAGTAGGAATTAGCTATTTGGTCAACAATAAGAAGGGGCACCCTGTATACTTCTAAGATATTTTCAGAAAAGAAATAAGAACTTTTTAAATATCGGCAAATAAACTTTTAAAAATTCTGTTTTTAAATAAATATTTTTTAACTAAGGACGTGGCTTTATTTCTACACAATTTCCAAATGCGAACCGCATTTAATGAAAATAGCAAGTTGAAATTCGGGGCCTTTGTGTCAGAAATACTAAAATAAAAACAATTGATATTTTCTAACGACTACATATCCAGCAATAAGCAACATTTTTAATGCCCATTAACGTGTAACATCATTTAGTTTATAGTTATCTCACAATCACGGAAATATAATTCGGTTACTGATCTTTCAATTATTCTCGCATTTCAGTAAGAATTGGATAACTGCCAGCAGACATCATTCTTTTGCTCTTTCGCTTGATATTTTTCTATTACATTTTTAATATATATGAGCTTAAATGCTGGGCGTTTAAAATAAATTCTTGTGTAATCCTTCTGCACTTAATATTTGTAAACAAAATCTTCACGGTATTTTTTTTTTTAATTAAAGGAGAACAATCTGGCTGTTTTCAAAAAAATATTTTCCTTTCTCAACAATGCGAAATTTTACGACACATTCACGGGCTCATTTTTAAACGTAACAAGAACGAAAAATCATGCGTCAAGCATAAATTATGAAACCCTTTCCAACACATTCAGAATAGTGTAACAAAACTTCACAGTATAATACGGCGAAAGAGGATGCCTAAGTAAACAAGGTCAAGGTCAAACTGGGCGGGGAGGCCTACCTTTCGGCTTAAGCTCAACTAACCCTGCCTAAGTAAACAATTTGGAAAACGCATAACACATTTGAAAACCCAATGCCAGCAATTACCGTCGATAATCGGAAAAGTATCCGAATTCTTTTGTGCAGCCCTGTATAGAATCTATAAATTTGTATATGTATACTACATAGTATTCTACAATTTACTTCAGTTAGGAAATGCATAGCACATTGAAATTTTCCCTATAGCAAATTCCGCCAGTAAACGGAAATGTACTCGAGATCTTTTATGCAGCCATAATAGGATCTATACGGATTTTATATACACCAAGTCATATGCAAAATATGAGTTAAATTTAAAAACAACAACTAAAAATAGCAACTAAAAACAACAACTAAAAACGCACTTCCAGCATTTAATTTCAGTTATTATTGATTGACAGTAACCGAATTCTTTTATGTGTCCCTATAAATGAACAATGAATGCTATATTCACTTTATTCTACAGAAAGCATCTTTTAGTGCACTTCATAAATGCATATCAATTTCGTTAGGTTTGAAATGGTCTAACAACATTAAAATTCACTTGAAACGATTTTTTCTATTGCCAATAATGTAGCGGAGTACTTTTGTCTGTCGCTGTACACGAACCATTAATGCTACAGATTTAATTTTCAATAGGAATCGTGCGTCACTAATGTAAACGTCACTAATGTACAAAAATCTCAGGGAAATCCAAGTACATTTACGGAAGTTAAAGCACGGACGGACGGACAAACCGAAGTCATAAACACTTTTCAACTACGTTGGAAAGTTTTAAAAAGCATGATAATGACAGACAATATTACTGGAATGACTTGCAATCGAATGGCGTTTTCCATTTTCAGATAAATGTACTTGCTGTTGCTGTCTCATGACGATCATTTCCGGGATGTCGCGTCCCGAAAACCGACTTAAAATGGCAACTTTGACAGTATTTTCTGAAAGATCTTTTGTCTATGTCGAAAAATAAAAAACGTAATGCAATTTAATAATTTCTGAAAAACAACACCTGCTAATTTCATGCTGCGTCTAAGATTAAAATGGACTTCGTGAATATGTCAGAAAGTTTCGAATGTGAATTTCTGAACAGCCTTAATCAGTGTTTTGGTATCGATCATTCATTATATACAGGGTGTCCCAAAAAAGTTTGGAACACGCTCTAATTTTTTTGTTGAAGATACGTAAGTAATGAATTGCAAAATTGTTAAAAATAAGGTAGGATTTAAGATAATGTTGACGAAATACTTCTGTCATTAATTTTCAAAAAGTTACAATTTTAAAGTTTTTATACGGTTCCTAGGCCCGTATAAGTTATATTTAGAAAACAATTTCTCCATATTCTGACAAGTAAAATAGCAAAAATTCTTTCATCTACTACCAAAAATCGCAGAGTAATGATACTTTGAATTTAATGAAATTTCTGAGTTTTCCTAAAAATGCGTTTTTTTTTTACTTTTAAAGCTTCAAAATTTCATAAAATTTAAAAGTGTAACTTTTTGAAAATTAATGACAACAGAGAACTATTCAGAACTATTTCATCAACATATTCTTAAATCCAATCTTGTTTTGAATACTTTTGCAACTAATATTGATTACGTATCTCCAACAGGTAAAAGATTAAAGTACGTTTCAATATTTTCGGTATTATAGATATTAGAAGGCTTTCCCAAAAATATATTTAAATGATCTCAAAGGAATAGCATCATTTGGATAAAATATTTATAATTGTTTTAAAAAAGAAAAATTGGTGGCCGACGCTGTAAATAGTTTTTTGGGAAAAAAAATTGAGATTAAATTTAAGATAGCATTTTTCGAATTAAAAGTATTTTACTTCTGTTTTTTCCTTACAATTCGGTATTAATTCTCCTTTCAAATGATAAATATTTGCCTTACATGAT
Organism: Maratus michaelseni; assembly: GCA_963931845.1. NCBI lineage: Eukaryota > Metazoa > Arthropoda > Arachnida > Araneae > Salticidae > Maratus > Maratus michaelseni. The sequence continues at coordinate 147,574,698 of OZ007599.1, read as the reverse complement.
ACATTCACGAACATTGAAAATAGCGCACCAAGAAGGGAGCATCGGATTGAAATGAAATTTAATACACATAACGACACAGATGAGAGATTCAGTTGATCCCAAAATCAAAACAATTAAACAGATACAGTGTGTACAATCAGACAAATACAGTGCAACTTCAATAGGCGGACCGCCCGTCACCTGTTGCAATACATGCCACAATGGGTTTATTCCTCAATGAATCCAGCATTCAGTTGATTAGTTTGATGTTGTCCTGAGGCAGATGGTCCCACAAATCTTGAACAGCCACCTTCAAATCATATACAGAATGACACGGTGGCATCTGGCGTTTCAGCTGGCCCCACACATGCTCTATAGACAAAGCAGGCGGGCCATGGAAGAGTCTGAACATGGCGTAGGAAGTCTTGAGCAACTCGAGCTGTATGCGGACGAGCATTATCTTGCTATAAAATTGTCCCTGGAAGACCATTTAGGAAAGGTCTCACGTGGGATCGAAGAATGTCACCAACATAACGCTGACCCTTTAAGGTTCCACGTACCACAATTAGAGGGGACCGGCAATCATAGGCTATCTCCCTCAGACCATTACGCCTGCTGCGCAGGCAGTGTGTCGCGCGACAGCGTTCGTTCACCAGGGCGCCTCCACACCCGTATGCGGTTATCATCTGTCCCCAAAACGAACTGGGATTCATCACTAAACACCACGTTTTGCCAATCAGTGGCATTCCACGTCACTTTGGCTTGGCACCATTGAAGACGGAGTCGCCGATGTTTCGGTGTTAAAGGTAGTACACGAAAAGGGCGCTTGGATTGCAGATTCGCTTCCATATAAGGCGTCTGGAAATGGATTGTGGAACAACTGGCACCCCTACATCTGATTGTATCGTAAAACGTGTCATTGTGGGATCCACGAGCGCTTGCCACACGATCCTTCGATCCACTCGATTCGTCGTCTTCCTGGTCGCTCCACACCCCGTACGCCGCACGTGGGTACCATCTCGTGTCCACTGCTCCTAACATGTTCTGACGGCACACTCCGAACGATCAACCTGGCGAGCAACACGGCGTATCGATGTCGACTAGCCTGCGGTTTTCCTGCCGATGATGAGGCCGCTCTCCAACTCGTTTAACTGTGAGAATTGTCTTCTCACACGTCTACCTGGCATTCTTCGCTTACTAAAGTCCTCCTAGAGTCGGAATGTGATTGTTACTTTTATGAATCTTCACTATGCGCCGGTTTAAATAGGGCCCACTTCCCGATTGCAGCGCTACTGCAGGGTGTGTGGTCATGCTCATTGTCACCAAACTTGGATCATTTGCATATCGGATCTCACTGTACTTATTCGCGATTGTACCTTTCTTTCTTCTTGGAGCGCTATTTCCAATGTTTCTGAGTGGATTTCATTTTTTATAAGCATGCAAATTTGAAAAACATGAAATTTTAAAGTGTCTACAATTTTGACCATTATTATAGTTCCACCAGGCAAGCACTCAATAATCTACTCACTCGTCTATAAAGGACTAGGGTGTATAAAAGTGGTCCATTCCAAGGTGAAAATAAAAGTTTCTTCTAAATTTGTTATCATATTTTTTTGTTGTTAATTATATCTAATTCAATATTATATACGATTTGGTTCACTGCTATTGGTTACACAGATCTTTTTTGGTGGCCAAACTTGGATATTTTTCACATTTTTGGTTATTTTTTTCACATGTTATCTACTTGATTACTACATCATTTTGATTTAGATATATGTTTATGTTAGAGATACACTATATTGCCAAAGGTGATTGGTCACTTGCGATTTTAGACGTTTTGTTAACTATCTAGAAAAATACATGAGGAATTAACCTGAAACTGCAGGTGTGTAAACAGTATAGTATAGCTTATATATTTCCGTGAATATTTTTTTCAGAAACCCCATAGGGGACTGTCAACAAATTGAAAAAGAACGAATATCTTTTGGATTACCCTGTAAAACCTAATGTAGCAAAAGTGTTCAAACTCGTGATTATTAATAAGTGGTTTATTGTAATATACTGTGTTAATTTTTATGAAGATAGCATGTATACTCGAAGAGAAATTAAGGTTTTTATAAAAACCGACCCAAATTTCACCAAGTTTTTTGCTTATAATTTGCAGAGTTCTTAATATAAAAAAAGTTATTTTGAGAAAATATGTCAAACAACATTGTACATAATACTCTGCAATTGGAATTAAAAAATAACAAAAATTGGATGAAAAATGAGCAGGTTTACTTAAAAATGTTTCAATGCGCATGCGCGAATGCAATCAAAATATAATATGCATAATGTATTAGCTAAGTATATAGAGCAACTTTTGTGAAAGTCTCAAAATCATAGCTTGAAAATTCTGAAAATTATCGTCGATAGAATAAGCTCGAAATCCGTTGTATCCAAAAAGAAGCAAAAATATGAGGGGTTGTATCAAATATCTGTTGATTAGTGCCAAGATAGCTTACACAATATTGCACGTACTACTATATTTGGATACAACCCCTCTTCTTTTTGCTTCTTTTTGGGAACAACGGATTTCGAACTGATTATATCGACGATAAGTTTCAGAATTTTCAAGCTATGATTTTGAGACTTTCACAAAAGTTGCTCTATATACTTAGCTAATACATGATGCATATTATATTTTGATTGCATTCGCGCATGCGCAGTGAAACATTTTTTAGTAAACCTGCTCATTTTTCATCCAATTTTTATTATTTTTTAATTTTGATTGCAGAGTTTTATGTACAGTCGTGGAAAAAAAAAACGGAACACCCCCCACTAACTCTGCAACAAATTATAGTAGAAGGAAGTGACTGGTACCAAACGATTGGAAATAAAGTCTACTTTTAGGTGATGTATATAAAATTTGCTTAGGGGGCCATATACATATAAAAACACACCCAAACTTTGTTTTTTTCAATAGCAAGACCCAAATTTGACAACATATTTGAAATCTGCAGTTCAAACTATGCCTAGATACCAAATTTCATTAAATTCCTACGATTAGTTTCTGAGAAATTAATTACTTTATAATGAGCATATTTAAGGGGCTGTATCCAAATTGAAGTTCGGTACTCGATTGTTGAAATGCTGCAGAATGTCACCTTTTAATGTATTATGTTTTACCGATATGACCATTTTACTCACATAATAAGTTTCGGTTATTGTTATATGCTGTAAGATAATGTTTACAAGTGTTGAATTATCCGATTTTAACCCCTTGGGGACGAGCAACACGTATGCGTGACACGCATAAGATGCTCAGAATCCTCGATTTTTCCCACCAGTTATTTTTTATTGCAGGCTTTGCCTTATTATAGCTTAGCATTTCCACAATTCAATTAGACGAAAATTTCTGTTTTGAAAAACCGGTGGTAAGTTATTAAAAATTCTGTAATAGACTCTCGTCACGAAGGGATTAAAAAACCATAAGATTATTTGTAATTAAAATAGTCTTAGAATATGTAAATGTTATTGGAATTTTACAGGTGCTTTTATAATGCTTTTTCTCAGATTTTGCATCTATTTAACTCGCCTTTTCTTTAGTTTATTGGCAGAAACGTGAATAATATTGACAGATACAAAATTTAGAATTAAAAAAAATAGTATAAAGCAGCGTAATGAAACAAAGTAAAAATAACAAAAAAAACCGCAGATAAATTGTTTTTTAGTCTGAAAATAAATCCAGACATTGCTTTTTTTTAGTAGCGAGAGAGGGGGGGGGTGTCTTGTTTTGAGATATGTTCGCAGAATTTACATTCCGATTTATTTGAAGACCTAAAACTAAATATATGTTATAAAGACATCTGAATAACTTTACATCCGTTATTCTCCTTCGGAATAGGGGTAATAATTCTATGATTAAACCTATTCTGGTGGTTCATTTGAAATTTTACAATTAACTCATTAATGCCTCCTGGCAAGAAAACGTGCCATATGACATTTATTATTTTTTATTATTATTATTATTATTAGATTTTTTTGCACACTGCTAGCGATTGGGAAATAATCTTGCCTATCAGAAAACCATAAAAATAACTTGTAATTTTTTTTTCAATTAGCCTGTTTAATCGAATAGATTTAAATACGAAAGTTATGGAAGAAATATTGTAATTTTTTCTTCGCAATAAACTACCAATATAAACCTTACCTATTAATCCATGTTGAAACAGTTTGAAGAGACACTTGAGAATGCCCAGCTATATAACGAAAACTTCTTCCAGCTTGCCACATGCCAATCATTTGGCCTTTCGTTGCTTCAGTTAATTGTGGGGCCATTTTGTTTCAGCAAATACTCTACACATATGCATTTATAATAAACTTCACTTCAAACATATATACTGCAGAAAAAACAATATAGCTTTATTAGACTGGAAAAGAAGCTATAAATCCATTTAAAGGTAACAAAAATGATTAAGTTTTTTCTAAGGTAAGAACTGATCATATTTTTCAAAAATGAGCTTTATTAATTTAAAAATAAAAGCGAAACTATTTTCCATAAAAGAAAACATATATCTCATGCGAATTCGTTTTACGTAATTTTAATGAAAAATTTTAAAGCAGACATTGAAAAAGTAAAAGAAATATATATATATATATATATATATATATATATACTAATAAAGGCTGGGGTTCTGGTGCCTCGCTATCTTATATCTTACTACAATCGCAGGTCGTTGTCAGAGTTGTTTAACGTAAGATCACGAAGCATTTGAATACGGTTTACGCATTGTTTATAGTGTAAGACAGACTTAATCTCTAAGTTTATCAAGTCACTATAATCCCAGCCTATGAGTATAATATTTTCTCAAAGAGGAATGAGAGCTCTCCGACCCGAATATCGATTCTTACCACTAAATTTTAATAGTATTCTCCAACGTAAAGAATTTCAGAAATTTTGTCCTTGAATAAGGTAACAAATACTATTAAAATTTAGTGGTGTCAATCGGGATTTCGAGTCGGAGCGCTCCCATCCCTATTCAAACTATGCTTTAATGCACATCATAGACGGCCCCTTAAAGCAGCATTTTGTAGTTTTTTAGCATAATTTGAAAACTACTTGGAAAAAAAAATTGAAATTTTGAATACACATAAAGCAGGACATAATAAATATAAATCCATCAAAAAAATTGTAGGTTGCAATTCATAATTTTTCGAATATTAATTTCATAATTCATAATTCATATTATAAAATTTTAATAATTACAAATTTTACGTAGTTATGTTTGGGTTTTTGAGTTTTATAACCAAACAAAACGTTAGCACATTAGGATTATAATTTCAGGAGATATTAATAAAAATATGAAAATGTAATTTAACATTAGAAGCTCTAAAATTTGAATGTTTATAACTCAAAAACTTATCATGCAAATGACTTAAAATTTTGTATCTAGGCATAGTTTGAACCAAAGATTTAAAATATCATGTCAAAAGTGGGTGTTGCCATTGAAAAAATTAAAGTTTAGGCTGGTTTTAATATGTAGATGGCCCCTTAAGCAAATTTTAGATACATTACTTAAAAGTAGACTTTATTTCCAATCGTTTGGTACCAGTCACGTCCTTCTACTATAATTTGTTGCAGAGTTAGGGGGGGGGTGTTCCGTTTTTTTTTTTCCACGACTGTACAATGTTGTTTGTCATATTTTCTGAAAAGAACTTTTCTTTATATTAACAACTATGCAAATTATAAGCAAAATACTAGGCGAAATTTGGGACTGTTTTTATAAAAACCTTAATTTCTCTAAGAGTATACATGCTATCCTCATAAAAATGAACACAGTATATTACAATAAGCCACTTATTAGTAATCTCGGGTTTGAACGCCTTTGCTACATTAGTTTTTACAGGGTTATTCAAACGATATTCGTTTTTTTTTCAATTTGTTGACAGTCCCATATGGGGTTTCGTGAAAAAGTCTTCACGGAAATATATAACCTATACTATACTGTTTACACACCTGCAGTTTCAGGTTAATTCCTCATGTATTTATCTAGATAGTTAACAAAACGTCTAAAATCGCAAGTGACCAATCACCTTTTGCAATATAGTGTATAAGGATTAATAAAATGTTTAAAAAAATTGGTACATCAATTCGCTCATACTTTAAAGAAAAAAAAAGCACATTTTTTTTTACTAGAGAAATAAAGTTGCTTGTTAGTGGGGGAAAAAATCTCCATATCCACTAAAAAAGTCAATGTCTAAATATTTTTTTTACAGATACAGTCGCGCTTTATCTATTAATAAATCTTTCCCTAAGCACAGAAGCTAAAACTTGAGAATTACCAAGGTGATCACCCTGCGATTATTCAAGTGTTAGTTGTGATATTCAAGCGTATCTGAAAAATAAGAGATTTGCTGAACATATATTTGATTATATATAGAAATAAAATAAAATTTCGTTTCTGTAATATCAATAAATAAATTATATTCCTGCAGAATCACTAAATAGTTTATTATACCGTAGTACTAATTTATATTAAATAATTTATAATACCCAATTTATATATTACTTATTGAGCAGTTTTGAAAGAATTTTCATTGAGCACTGTTAATTAATAATTGTTTTGCGACGTACTTTAAAATGTGATAAGATTGTGAAAGTGGAGCTGTTCAATTGTGATCATAAAAGTTTCTTCTATTTTATTTATTACATTTTTAAAATTGTTTATTGTATCTATTTAATATTATATAATATTTAGGTTCAACACAATTGTTAAACATACCACATTTTTCTTAACATGTTTGCTTTTTTTTATATTACTGCCCTTTTTCCCCATTTTATCTTTTTATTTCGCATGGAGCGAACGAAGGTACCATTTTGATTTATACAGGGTGATTCATAAAAGATGGGCAGAACTTTAAGGGGTTATAGTACACTTAAAGACAAATAATATTAAATAGGAGACTAAGGGTCCCAGACGTATTCCCAAGGAGATAGGGGGCATTAAAGTTTAGGGTCCGAAATTTCAAATGATTATAAAACATGGAAAAATTGGTCGATTCGTTTGCGGTTTTTGCAAAAAATTTTCTTTATGCCAGTATTTTCTTGAAATAAAATTTTAAAGTTCAATTTCAAAAAATGCCGATAGGGGGCGCTTTAGACTTTGGAGTAACAAACAACTATTTTTTAACGTTATTTTTTGTATTTCTTTAAATGATTTCGAAAGCTTAGACTTAAACTTAAATTTTGATCTAAAAATCTGAGTCCTAACGAGTAGTTAAGTAGCGTAAACTGAAATTTGAAATTTGAAACCCTTCTCCCCCCAGAACAAAAATCAGTTATTCCCGATCTTTGTGTCGTAGATTAGGCTCTAACTACTGCCGCGTTTTGCTAAAATTATTCTTTATGTCAGTATTTTCTTGAAAATAAATTTTAAAGAAAATTTTCAAAAAATTCCGATAGAGGGCGCTTTAGACTTTGGAGTAACGAACAACTATTTTATACCGTTATTTTTTGTGTCTCATTAAATGCTTTCTAAAGCTTAGACTTAAACTTAAATTTTCAGCTCAAAATCTGAATCGCTGAGCGTGGTTCAGTAGCGAGGGGAGGGGGTTCAAATTTCAACTTCTGAACATAGTTCAGTTTGCACTACTTAACCATGCCCAACGATTCTGTGCTGTGATACGAGGCAAAAATACAACTTTCGTCAAGGACTGCATAGTCGGAATTCACTCATAAAGGCACTGGCACAGTTGGAAACGTCGCTCATGCAAACGTTAAAGCTCTATTCCTGACGCTAGTCACCGGGTGAAGAAGGAAACAGAAAGTATGCAAATGTCAAATGGGGAAGAAGAAGAACACGTATGCAAAATTTCGACACGATTCAGGCATAAAAACCACTGAACGGTGAGTCAAGTGTAAGTCGCTGTAGTAATGAATCGGAAGATGGTGCCCTTCACGAATAAGGAAAAGGCTGAGATGCATTTAATTTACGGAGCGGCAGATGGAAATGGTGCAGAGGCACAACGAATGTACGGAGAGCGATTTCCTAACAGGCGGTTGCCTAACCGCAAAACTTTCGAGCGCTTGCACAGACAGTTGTGTGAGACGGGGTCATTTCTCGCTTCCCGGTCGAATGCAGGTCGTGCAAAAAAGGACGAATCAGTAGTTGTTGCAGAAGCCATTCTGGATGTAGTAGCGGCGCAGCCAAGTACAAGTACACGAACAGTGGCTAGCCAGGTGGATACCTCACAGTCCACGACTTGGAGGGTACTGAAGGATGAACATTTGCTCCCGTTTCATGTGCAACGAGTCCAGAAACTGTCTCCAGGGGATTATCCAAATCGTATTGAATTCGCCCGCTGGTTTCTGCAGCAGAACGCGCTAAATCCACATTTTGGACGAACTGTGCTTTTCACCGATGAATGTACCTTCACACGTGAAGGTACATTTAACACACACAATGCACATGTATGGGCGGATGTCAATCCACATGCTACGTATCCACATGCTCATCAGAGACGCTTTTCCATCAATGTTTGGGCAGGAATCCTCGGAGACCACCTAATCGGACCGTACCTTCTTCCTGAACGCCTCAACGGTAAAACATACCTCACATTTCTGCAACATGTGCTGCCAGACCTGTTAAACGTTGTTCCTCCACGCATCCGGCGGGTCATGTGGTTCCAGCACGATGGAGCGCCAGCCCATTACGTACGAGACGTCCGCAACTATCTGGACATCACATTTCCGAACAGATGGATTGGTCGAGGTGGTCCTGTTGCTTGGCCTGCTCGCTCGCCAGATCTTTCACCCCTCGATTTCTTTTTTTGGGGACGATTGAAGGCTCTTATGTATGAGACACCCATTGAATCCCCCGAGGAACTGGTCGCCAGACTTTCCGCCGCTGTAGGGGAAGTGCTCGAAAAGCCTGATGTTTTCGCGAATGTTCGCCGTTCCATTCGTCGCCGTTGTTCTGCGTGCATAACCTCTGGTGGTCACAATTTTGAACATTTATTGTGATTACATGTTAATAAATATGCTTTGGTAACATAATCCTAATTTGTGTCTTTTTACCTCGTATCACAGCACACAATGTGTGGACATGGTAAACTGAACTGTGCTCAGGAGTAGAAATTTCAAACCCCTCTCCCCAGAAACTTAACCACGTCTAACGATTCAGATTTTGGGCTGAAAATTTAAGTCTAAGCTTTAGAAAGCATTTAATGAGACACAAAAAATAACGGTATAAAATAGTTGTTCGTTACTCCAAAGTCTAAAGCGCCCTCTATCGGAATTTTTTGAAAATTTTCTTTAAAATTTATTTTCAAGAAAATACTGACATAAAGAATAATTTTAGCAAAACGCGGCAGTAGTTAGAGCCTAATCTACGACACAAAGATCGGGAATAACTGATTTTTGTTCTGGGGGGAGAAGGGTTTCAAATTTCAAATTTCAGTTTACGCTACTTAACTACTCGTTAGGACTCAGATTTTTAGATCAAAATTTAAGTTTAAGTCTAAGCTTTCGAAATCATTTAAAGAAATACAAAAAATAACGTTAAAAAATAGTTGTTTGTTACTCCAAAGTCTAAAGCGCCCCCTATCGGCATTTTTTGAAATTGAACTTTAAAATTTTATTTCAAGAAAATACTGGCATAAAGAAAATTTTTTGCAAAAACCGCAAACGAATCGACCAATTTTTCCATGTTTTATAATCATTTGAAATTTCGGACCCTAAACTTTAATGCCCCCTATCTCCTTGGGAATACGTCTGGGACCCTTAGTCTCCTATTTAATATTATTTGTCTTTAAGTGTACTATAACCCCTTAAAGTTCTGCCCATCTTTTATGAATCACCCTGTATATATATCTATGTTAGGTTTATAAGCATTTATAAAACATTAAAATAAACTTGGTATCCCAGTTTGCAAATAATTGAAAGAAATTTCTTTATAATTAAGTAAATTTGATTAGTTTTATAAATTTATTTTATTTATTTTTATAAAATTATATTTCTGCAACTAGCTGACCCGCCAGGCGTTGCCCTGACCCGTGATAATAACCTTAAATATACCTAAAATCAGTGTTGAATGATTTTATATTTTTAGGCGAAAATCTTTTCCAAACGAACCAAATGTTGAGAGCCCCACTGCCTCCGGCAGCGTACACCCTCGAATTTGTATGATTTTATAATTTTAAATGAAAATCTATCCAAACGAACGTATAGAGTTGGGGGTTGGGCGTTTCCACAAAAACGCACCGAGATATGATACTTTGAGTTTTGTAAAAATTTCGGAACTTTCTGACACTAAAAACGAACAGACGACTTTTTAGTGCTGGAAAGCTCCAAAATTACATGAAATTTAAAGTATATCTTGGTGAGTTTTTGTCTATAGAAAAATGGAATTTTTGCTGTTTTACTTGTCTGAGCATGGTTAATTTTTTTTCTAAATATAACTTATAGAATCGAGGGACCATATAAAAATTTAAAAAGTGTAACTTTTTCAAAATTAATGGAAGGTCTATTTCAACAACATATATGTTGTTGAAATAGACCTGCCATTAATCTTAATTTCGACATTATTTTGAACTCTTTTGCAATCTACATTGCTTGCGAATCTCCAACAGGTAAAAAATTACAGCGCGTTTCAATCTTTTCGGGACACCCTGTATATATATATAAATAAACAATAAATAAAAAAAAACGAGTAAAATGGACAATTGAATCCATTTGGACACTACACTGTTAACTAGTATTTAAAAACACAAATTGCACAAATTGTGCTTATTAGTTGCTAAAATCAGTGTAAAAATTGTTTTAAACTCATAAAAGAGCTAAAATCCTACATGTTTCGGCTTTAAACTTAAAGCCATCATCGGGGAAGAGGAACAACACAAACGACTACTGATCTTTTAATTTTCGACACGAGAAAATTGAAATCAACAGTATGGAAAAATTTAAATAAAATAAGCGGGCGCTCTCTGTTGCCAAAGAGCGAAAAACAAAACAATGAATTAACAAGGGGTTAAAAATGTATCCCATAAACTAGGTATGTTGAAAGAAAAGTTATCATTACAAATACAATCTTTTCTAATTTTAATTTTCAATGATTCCCTAATGGCGGCTTTAAATGGGTTATTGAACCTATGGATAATTCTTGCTTTATCGAAATTAATTACAGTATCATTATTTTTAGCGTAAAACCGGGAGAGTGCAGTGGATAACTTTCCAAATTTTATGTCGTTTTTATGCTCTTTTAACAAGAAAAAAAAGGTTAAAAGAGCATAAAAACGACATAAAATTTGGAAAGTTATCCACTGCACTCTCCCGGTTTTACGCTAAAAATAATGATACTGTAATTAATTTCGATAAAGCAAGAATTATCCATAGGTTCAATAACCCATTTAAAGCCGCCATTAGGGAATCATTGGAAATTAAAATTAGAAAAGATTGTATTTGTAATGATAACTTTTCTTTCAACATACCTAGTTTATGGGATACATTTTTAACCCCTTGTTAATTCATTGTTTTGTTTTTCGCTCTTTGGCAACAGAGAGCGCCCGCTTATTTTATTTAAATTTTTCCATACTGTTGATTTCAATTTTCTCGTGTCGAAAATTAAAAGATCAGTAGTCGTTTGTGTTGTTCCTCTTCCCCGATGATGGCTTTAAGTTTAAAGCCGAAACATGTAGGATTTTAGCTCTTTTATGAGTTTAAAACAATTTTTACACTGATTTTAGAGTAAAATGTATTTACAATTTTTTTAAAAAAAAAATCTGTTTTCTGTCCCGGACTACCTTAAATAAGGTAATTAGTAACAGAATCAAATTTTAAACACACTAAAAGCACATACCGCTATTTCCAACACAATCAGGAAAATTAAGGTATAGTGCATAATATGGCTGAATTAATATATTTTTTATTTTCTCGTAATACACACTTTTGAAAAACTGGGAGAAAATCAGTGATAAAAAATAATTACAATATTTTTTGTGTATGCCGCGTCGACGTGTAACATGCGTACCGAATTTTAAACCTCATGAGAGAAAAGAGGGCTCATATCTTTCAAAAAGCGGGCGGTAAATTAAAAAATAAATAAATAAACTCCTCCTCATGTAGTGCATACAACAACAATCGATAATTAGAGGGGAAAAAAAGGAAAAACACTTCAAAAGGATTTATTCAATTAAAATCTATAGTCCGCCCATGATAAGTGGGCTCATGACCTTGAAAAAGCGTGCGATGTTACGGGGAAATAAATTTACTAACAGACACAAATGGTGAAGGAAATACATTATTTTTAAAAATAACTAAATTATGTTACTTGCTTGTAGTAAAACTACCTTATCTACTTAGAGATACTATCTCTAGTACATTGATTCACAGAAAAAAATAAAACCCAATTTGAGTTTTATTTTTTTCTGTGGTGTAGAATAAAATCATCAAAATTTACGTTTTTGATCGGCCAACATATCGTAGATGAACAACAACAGTTGATATTAAAATTAAATAGTATTAACAAAGTATTGCTGTATGGTTTTGTGAATTTACATACAAAATTGCCGCTCAACGATTCTATGAAGTGATCAATATCCATATATTAGACAGGGATGGTGGTGAAGATGATATGAAATTTCAAATACTCTTGTATCATGCGCAGCTCGATTTTATAAATATTTTTTGGAGAACAAATATGGTTTATTAGTCAAAATATTCGCAGACTAGAGCCAAAACTAGGGGGGGAGGGCGAGCGGAGCATATGCCCCTGGTGCCAAAAGAAGATTTGATTCGTCGTTAGGTAAGAACAAATAATTTAAGCAAAAATACCATGGAATTGGAACCCCCAAAATAAAGAAGTATTCGTTAATTTTATACTCTTTTCTTTGAACAGGGACGGTTTTTCAATTAGGTGATCATCTAGGGGTGCCAAACCAATACTTTATTAACGAATTCTTTAAATATACTTGCACGATCAATACACTGTCACAATTAGGTTTGAATTGGTTCAATATGTCGGACATTTCTCTTAATGACAAGTTTTCTATGTTTTACTTTTGTGTGTTCTGTAAACAAACTATAAAATCTACATACTTGATTGACGAACTCATTCAAGATATTTGCAACACCAATATACTGTCCCAATTATGTTCGAATTGTTTCAGTGTTTCGGGCGTTATCGTGATGACAAAATTTGCATTATATATAGACAGAGAAAGCGAAGAGATTGTTAGTAGATTGATTTCTTTCAAGATTAATATACTTTCTAACAATTATTTCATATTTAAAATAAAAATTAAGGGAATGAAATGGACTAAAAACTTTATGAATTTATTTCTGGAAAGGAGTGTGTGTGGGGGGGGGAGGGGGTACTTAAATTCCTGCTTGCCCCCGGTGAAGAAATTCATAGTTTCGGCCCTGACGCAGACACAGTTTATCACAATAACAATTGACTTGCTCGGCACTACCCGGACTAAAACTCAAGGTTTGAATTCCAAAAATGATAGAAAATGTCTGTTTTCACTCTTTGTTGCAAACTTTCATACAGTATTTTTTTCGCTATACAACCTTCCGTTCTGGCAAATCTGGAAGAAACGCGATATTCGTTTTTTCTTTTTCTTCTTCCTTTTTCAGCTTCCACCCACAGGCTGTCTGAATTTCGAAAATCAGCGGAAACGTTCGTTTTCTCTTTTTGGTGCAAAGTTTCCTACAAAGTTTGGAAGCTGTATCACTTTCTGTTTAGGAGTACTGAAACGGAATATAAGAACGAGGTTTCACTAAAATCGAGCTTTATCTCTTCCTCTATGATAGGATAACGTAAAAATCTCTAAACATCCTTTATTATTAAATAAATATAACAGTAGAATCTCGTTATAACGAATTTCTGGAGACTACCGATTTACTGAAAAATTCGTTAATGTGAAATTCCAATATTGTGTTTTTAAAAAAGGAAATTTGCATGTACATGTGATAAAAATATTACTACACTTGTATTAAATTTTCTAACATCCAAATATGTCAGTAAGTAATAAATATACTGTATGAATGAATTTCGAACTTACTAACTAGTTAGAAATAAGGTAATTTTTAAGTTAATTAAATTTCAAGATTTTGGTCGTAACTATTATAAAGAAATTATTATTTATCTTAGATACCTGAATGATTAAACAATTCCACTGACATCTGCCGTTAATGTAACTTTATTTCTTTACAAAAAAGAATCAGAAGATTTTTTTCTGCACTGAAGTGACAATGTATTTTTCAAAACAAATTGTATAAAATGTTTTCGGAACTTTATTTTGTTACACTGTTAAAAATTTTGTCATTGGTTGAACCAACTTTTGGTGCTGCAGTGGCTGTGTGTGACCATAAGATAATGAAATCTTGTCCCAATATTTGGAGCTATGATTCAAACGGAGCTCCAAATGTTGGACCGAGATATCAACATCTTATGGTTGCTATTATTGAAGCACCAACAGCTGGTTCAATCTAGAATAAAGTTTTTAACATTTAAGGATAATTACTTTTTAAGAGTTTCAATGTTTTATAGAGCACCTTTTGATTGTACAACACAATCTTCGGTACTTGATAGACAATCATCATCAGCTTCATTTTCACTGTCGTCTGCCTCCCCTACATTGAGTTTCCGATGAAAGTTTTCTTCCAAATAATAGTTTCTCTATAGAGATATTTTTTCTTCTAAACTCAACATTCGTAAAACTGAAATAACTATTCTTTTTAAGCTTTCAATAAATTCGTTAATTTGAAAAATTCATTAATATGAAATCTGTTAAAGTGAATATTTCTATAATGTGAAAGCATAGGACACTTTTTGACAATCCAAACAAATATTCATTAAACTGAAAAATTCCTTACAGTGACATTCGTTGTAACGAGATTCTACTATATATATATGTCGATTTCAGTCATAATGCTGACAATATTTGATGAAATAACATATATTTACTATGAATATTCTTATAAAGCCCTTCTGAAGATTCTATAAGATATTCATAGTTTTCCAATTTTTGCTTTATCATCCTATTAAGTATAATCCATTCAGTGTCCCTTCTATTGCTTTTTATAAAGTCTTATCCTTCGTTTTTCACATGTGTTTTCATTTATATATATTATATAAATGTTATAATATTATATATATTATATATATATATATTGGCGACGGAATGTCGCGATTCTACGTCATTCGGTTCTAAAACAGCACTTAGAAAAACTGGACAATTTCCAAACATCCTATATCAGAGACGGCGAACCTACGGTACGCCACATAATATTTTTAGCGCGGTGTTTATTGAGTTCTAAAACAAATTAGAATAAAATTAAACAAAATACATATTTTTTTTAATTTTTATGAACCTAAAGAAATTGAAATGCAACTTATTGATTTCCAATCTATTTCAAAATAATTTATCAAATTAAAGCTGCCAACATTCTAGGTTTTTTTTTTTTTTTTTTTTTTTTTTTTGGGGGGGGGGGGGGGGGTTGGTAATTAAATAAAACCAAAAAATATATTTGATCAAAGAAATAATTAAATAACTACATAAAAAGAAAAAACATTACATCAAATAATTTTGGAGGCAGGAATGGAAATTAAGAGATTATTTGGAGAATATAGAAAAGAAGGATTGTCAGACATTATAAGCAAAAATGCCGATGAAGAAACTATAACAACTTGGTATTAAATTTGCCATTTTGACAAATGTCCCCTCTACCTATGCTGGCGAGTCATTCTTTTCGGAAATGAATGATAAGAAAAACTCAAAATAAAACCACTTATCGGACAATCCAATTCAGCATGAATTCTGTTAATATGTATGAAAGCGATATTAATTATTTGGCATACAAGATACAATAACCGACATGGTATTTACTTTTTTGTTACTTTCTAAAATATAATTGTTACTATATTACAATGTAATATACTACATGTACCTACATGTATGCTACCACCATATTTTTTAATCCTAATTAAAAAAAAAATCAAGTAATTTTGATCAAATATTTTTGTCGTTGTTGTTGTTGGCAAATTATGGTGAGGTAAAATCTTTTAAAAACAAATTGGCCCACGGATGTCAAAAGGTTCGCCATCCCTATATATATATATATATATATATATATCTGTTTATAAAAATATAATTATCAATTATCTACATCGTATAAAATACTTATGCTCAGATATAAATAAAAACAAAAATATTAGATATATTCGAGATCAAGCAAAAATATATGGATATCCAATTTTTATGATAAATTCAATCATCAACTCTTTTAAATAACATTTATTATATAATTTAAATATAAACATGGTATGTAATAAATTATTGTTTTAGTGTGCGATAACATATAACAAAAGATATAGAAAATAATAATTATAACATACATTATTACAATTATAACATATTAGGCAATTTAATATTTCATATTTGTTTGAACATTATATACACTTTATGTAGAAAATTACAAATATAACATACATAATTACAATTATAACATATTAGGAAATTTAATATTTGATTGAACATTATTTATACTTTGTATAGTTGTGATTGTGCGTTGCCGATCACCTCTGTTTAAGGTATTATTGATGTGCAGTTTTCATACATTTATAAATTAACTTATACAATAACAAATTAAATTATACAATGATAACATTGGTGATTATAACTCATATATATATATATCTATTTGCAATATATATAAAAATAAATATATATAGTTTTTATTTTTGTCTATGAATAATTAAAATTAACAAGTATTTTAATTACTGCATTGCATTAATTTGATTGAAAAACAGTAGTAATACTATTAATTATCAACATTATAAATTTTGAGATATTTTGAATTGTTTATGAATTATTTAATTAGATATTTAAATTAATCTATAAATATTAAATATATTTACAATGTTGTATAAATTAAACATTAATTATTTAAAAACAAGTCTAATATATATTTAAGTAGTAGTAAAAATAAAACATTAATTATTTAATAAATGTCTATAATATCAGTGGATTAACACAGCTGGCAGCAAAAATAATTTGAATTAAAATAATATCTCTTTTGCATAATATATTCTTGTTAAGAATATCTGAAATGCTGTGCAAGTTGAATTAATTCTGTGTAGATTTATTCATATAGTAGTATTATATTTTATTTGAATTTTAAGTAAAACTACAAGTTAGTATTGTTTTTTAAAGTTTATTTATATAAATAAATCTAATGAAGTGAGTATGTAACTAATAAAGTGGATATTTAACTAAATATTAATTATGAACTATTATAATACCAATAGATGGCGACACTTTACCTTTCAGGTAGTTGTAGATAATATTGTTAATATTATATTTAATTTAACTATAGAGGGAGCTATTGATTGTATATTAATTTTACTTTCAGGAATTAAAATTGGATGGAGTAATATATATTCACGGATATAAATTTGTTATAAGTGTATTAAAACCAGAATTATTTTGAGTGTTTTTGAATCATTTTGTGATTGGGTGTCATTTATGGGGTTGTGTTTAAAAAAAAAAAAAAAAAAAAAAAAAAAAAAAAAAAAGTGTGCTCTCAACTTGTCTTACAAATCATTTCTCTCAACTCGACTTAGTCAACATGTATGATGCATTGCCATGTGGATGTGAATATTATGCAGACGTTGTGACATTTTAAGGATTCTGTATAATTATTGTGAGTAAAATATTTTATCTACACTTTACGCGTTCATATTTCCAATTTTATTATTTCAAAACTGATATCTCGTGGTAATTTAGTGAGGTGTTAATTACAGTTTTTTGGATAATCGATGTGAGTGAAATATATTGTATTTTCTTAATGGTTTTTTATTTCCTATTTAAATATTTCCAAATTTTAATATTTCCAATTGTTGTCTGGTAATAATTCAGTGTACCTGGATGATTCTACTGATCTTAGCATTATGCCAGTAGAATTATGAAACACTGAATTATTATTTAAAACACATGTGGGTGCATCCAGGCTGATGAGTACATGTGCATGTGTTTTTCCATGTCCAATTCATATTTAATTCTCATGTGGTCCAATTTTCCATTGTGTATGGTTCATATTTAATTTGTTAATCCATTTGTGTTTACTTAATTGCAACTCCAATTTATAATTTTTTTTTTCCCCTTTCTCTCTATTTCTTTTTTCAATATTCTTTTGGTATGAGTAAAATTTGGCCAATTACCATTGAAGCATCAGCTATGGTAATATTATGTTTGCACATGTTAATTATTAGCTATGTGGTATTCTGTATACACAGTATCATTGATTATCTCTTTGGAGATTTAAGTAGAATAGAACTTGATATGTTTTTTGAAATTCATAGATATTATAATTATATATATATATATATATATATATGCCACATGGGATTTCATTATATATACATATATATATAATGGAGTGTGAAGGAGTTTCTTCCTTAAAAACCCAAATTTAAGCATCACAGAAACTGTTTTTCTACTTATTTTAGAGAACAGTATGTATGTGGAATGTTCAGCATACAGGGAATTTCGAAAAAAAAATCCCTGTCTTACAGCCTAAGATCCCTCATCCTACGATGATTCTTAACGTATTCTCTCATAAAATTCTAAATACGCGATGAAATTTTTCGAAATTTTTGTCCTTGCGAAGAAAAAGGGGGTCCTAAATTAAATAATCGGTCAAGTGCAATTTTTACTCACGCACAAAGGGTTCCGTAGATAAATTTATTAATTACTAACTGCAGTATTACAAAAAGTCGTTACTAAAACAATAGTAAGACTAAAAGTAGTAGTAAGTACTAAAAGAAGTAGACTTTGTAAAAAGCTATACAACGTAGTGTTGGGTTATAGCTATACATACTAGTAAAGTATAGAAGGATATAAAATGAACGTTCAGAGATGTATGAAGCCTCGCCTTACCTAAAACAAAGAGCTTGTACAAAGTTTAAACTTAGCATTGTGCCAAGCGCACTTCTAAAGGAGGCCGCAAAGTTGCAACGCCGCCTTGGTCTGTCCCGTGTTTTTCTAGATAGATTTTTTTAAATTAGTATCTCGGTTAAATACTGACAAGTATTTTCGAAAATCATTATCAAGAATCATTGGATGATTCTGCGTCAATAGGTACCTCAAGTCCCCCGCTGAGCGCCTGCAAAGTAAAGTAGTTTGTGTGTAACGGGAAAATGTCATTTTCTCAAAAACTATGTGGCCTAGGATACCCGCTATAGTTTTCCTGCAAGGTTTGAATAAACTCCTACTACCCCTAATTTTTTCATAATTTTAGTTACAATAGATTCTTAAATAGGGGGGAGGATGGCATATTTTTGCAGTACATTTTCGACGATAGCTCTGAAAATATATTATCTACAATTAAAAAAATATATTTTTGAGTTCGGTATTACGAGATCTTTTGAACGATACTCCACACCAATTATATATAAAATTCAAATAACTTAATTAGCCTCCTAAATTTTCCCTAAAAATATTTGTGAATGGCTAATAATCTATAAATATGTGGGTCAATAGCCTTTATAATTCTGTTAAGTTTGAACTTCCTCGTTCGATAGTTTTCGAAAAAAAAACCCATCAGTATCAGATGGACAGACAGACACACGAGTGATTTTATAATGGTTCCGTTTTTACTTTTTAAGCACGGAACCCTAAAAATAAATAATTAAACTCCTCCTCATATAGTGCCTATACCAACAATCGGTAATTCATATCTAAGTATCTGGTATTCGACTCCAATTAAATCAGAGATACGCGGCGAAAGCTTTGGCCCTGTATAAGTAGAGGTACTAAATTTCCAAACTTTCCCCCTTATCCTGTTTTCCGCAACTCATCATCTTACAAAGTTTCCAGAGAGTGTGATGTATGCGATGAAAAACTAGTCGTTGGGGGCCACCGTAATACTTACCCATCATGGATATGCATAATGTAAAATATTAAAATAAAAATGTGTAAACTACTTATAAAATGCATTGCAATTCAAATAAAATCGTGGCTTGATGACGTCACAAACTTTAAAGGCTCGATTACTGAATTGCTTGAAAGAAACATCCTTATAACTCCAAAAATAATAATCCTATTAACTAGCGGTTTATTGCATCTGATTAAGCGTCAAATTTCCAATTAAAATATATCTTTGAAGTGAAATTTGGATGAAATACAGGGTCATGAAAAATCGAAGAGTGTGGAAAATAGGATTCCAAATATCTCGGCAACTCATTATCCGATCGACTTCAGGCTGTATGCAAAACTTGTGTTTTTTTATTGTATTTTATATTCATTTCTTAAAATAACCAATTTCGAAAATGTTTATATGCCTTTTATCAGAACGAATATTTCGAGAGTCCGAAAAAAATAGTTCCGGTTAATCGAGGTTATTGAAATGAAATAGGCTTCTTCCCATTATTACATACTAAGTACATACCAAATTGCAAGTCTCTATCTCAAATTCTTCGGGAGATAGAGCGTTTACAGACACACACACACAGACGGGCGGCAAATTTTTTTTTCTAAAAATATGTTTTTCGGAATTTCCAGTGTCTGAAACGTGTAAATCCGTCAAAAAAAAATTTCGATTTTCAAAACGATTACAAGACTTACCCTATACTACGTATGATGGGTAAGTAATAACGGATCATTCTTCGTGTCTTCGTTCTATGGTCTTCGGCCATATTTTTGTAGGTCAATTTTCGATGGCCAGGTGGGAAAAGGGTTGGATTTCTAAATATTCTTTCTTATCCTTTCTTTATGTCTCGAGATCCAGTGACCCACGAAGATTTTTGTCTTTTCTCCGATAGATTGAAATGTCTGGGATTAAAAAAAAAATTAATAATAATAATAAAAAGAAAGAAAGAAAGAAAAAAGCTAATAAAAAATCGGACTATGAGGTTCAGAAGTGGATTTTCTTAGGTTTCGTTATGAAAACTGTCCTAGCTCTGTATGTATTTGTATCCGTCCCAGAGAGACATACAAACAATTCTCTAAATAGCCTCCTCCAATAGCCTTTATAACTCAGCCAAGTTTGAACTTTCCGCGTTCGATAGTTTTCGGGAAAAAAACGTCAATGACAGATGGACAGACAGAGTAATTTTATAATGGTTCCGTTTTTACTTTTTAAGCACGGAACCCTCATACAGTGCCTATACCAACAATCGGTAATTCATATCTAAGTACAGTGGAACTCCAGATATACGTTACCTGAGTTGTACGTTTCCCTCAGTTATACGTTTCAACTCAACGATCCCGGCCGCTTGCCATTAAAAATTAACTGAATTATATGTTTTGAGTTATACATTTCTCTCAGTTATACGTTACATTTTCGCGTCCCCGGACAAAATTTTATCTCATTTATACCTTTTGTAACCAAAAACATTGACAACGCGTCCGATGAGTCTAATTTGAAAGATCCCACTCAAACTTTGGCTCTTCTCTGAGGGCTTTTGACGTAGTAAAGAAGTTCGTCAGTAGTAAAAGCAGTGACTAAGGCGACTGCATTATTAACAGAAATGCGAAGTTTGCTGTTCAATGTCGACTCTGTCGAAAAGAAACAATCAAAGATTAGTGATTATTTCAGCAAGATTCAATAAACTACTGAAATGCCTTTTGAAAAATGATTTATATGCCAAGGCGATTCCAGTGATTTCTTTTAAGCACTATATGTGCATTAAAAATATTTTTAATAAAACTTTTATAATAAAATAACTTTATGTGTACTTTTCTTATTACCTTTTTTCTACTCTGTTCTATTTCCGAAAATTTATGTCATGGGTGCAGTAATACTTCAGAAATTTCCGTTTTCGATATAAAATGTAAATGAAACGCCTCAGCGGAACAAAGTTTTTACGATATATATATATATATATATATATATATATATATATATATAATGGTTCCGGTAGACCATTAATTGAGTTGTACGTTTTACTGAGTTATACGTTTTGTTTTCCGGTCCCGGACAAAACGTATAACTGGAGTTCCACTGTATCTGGTATTCGACTCCAATTAAATCAGAGATACGCGACGAAAGCTTTGGATCTGTAGAAGTGGAGGTACCTAATTTCTAAACTTTCCCCCTTATCCTGTGCTCCGCAACTCACCATCTTACAAAGTTTCCAGAGAGTGAGAGGTATGCGATGAAAAATAACGGAACTTTAGACCCACTGGAGAGAAAAAGTTAAAAAGTACAGAAATTTGTTTTTCTTATCTAATTACTGCATCAAGATTTTGCAAGATATTGAGAAGTTTCTTGTCTTCGGTCATATTTTTGTAGGCCAATTTTCGATGGCCAGGTGGTCGAAAGGTTGGATTTCTAAATATTCTTTCATATCCTTTCTTTATGTCTTAAGATCCAGTGACCCGCGAAGTTTCTTGTCAGTAATACGCTGCTGCGCATGCGTGGTAGCGTATTACTGTTATTTTACTGTTTATTACTGTTAATTTTACGGTATAATACTGGTAGCTGGGGTGCCAGTATTATACTGTAAAATCAACACTTTTTTTTTTTTTTTTTTTTTTTTTTTTTTTGCAGTGCAGTATACTTTCGACGATATCTCTGAAAATATAATACCTGTAATAAAAACAAATATATTTTTGAGTTCGATGTTACGAGATCTTCAAACGATTACCCAACACGGTACATAAAAAGAAAATATTTTTTCAAGTAACTTAATTAATATCTCGGATAATTACCGACAATTTTTTCGAAAATCATTATCAAATATCCTTGGATGATTTTGCGTCGATAGATATCTCAAGCGCCCGTCAACTCCCTCGCTGACCGCCCGAAAAATAAAGTTTGTGCGTAACGGAAAAATGCGTTTTTCTCAAAAACCATGAAACCTAGAAAAATCGCTATAGTTTTCCTGCAAGATTTAAATAAACTCCAACTATCTCTAATTTTTTCAGAATTTTGGTTTCAGTAGATTTGGAAATAGAGTGGGGAGGGAACATATTTTTGCAGTGCATATTCGACGATATCTCGACGAATATATACCTAAAATTAAAACAAATATATTTTTGAGTTCGGTATTACGAGATCTTCCACATGATACCCCACACAATAAAAAAAAAGAAAAAAGAATTCAAGTAATTTAATTAGTCCTTTAAATTTTTCTAAACATATTTGTGAATGGCTAATAATCTGAAAATATGTGGGTAAAACGGCTTTACAACTTTCCCAAGTTTGAACTTTCCATGTCCCATAATTTACGAGAAAAAGGGCTCTCACAGACGGACAGACAGACACAGGAGTGATCTTATAATGGCTCCGTTTTAACTTTTTAAGTACTTAACCCTAAAAAAGAAAGAAAAAAAAGAAAAATGCAAATAAAAAAACGGACTATGAGGTTCAGAAGTGGATTTTCTTAGGTTTCGTTATGAAAAATGTCCTCTAGCTCTGCATCATATATTTGCATCCGTCCTAGAGAGACATGCAAACAATTCTTTTATTACACAGATAAATATTTTGAAAGTAATAGTTAATAAATTACACATCTTTCGCTTATTAGAAAATTAATAAAAATGCAAATTTATTGCTATAAAAAGATAAGCTTGGGAATTTTTAAAAAATTACAAGTTTTCAAAGAGATATAAAATCTGACATTTTTTATTTTCTAATATTTATTCTAGCGTACGTAATTTTAGTATTTTAGAAATTTTCATTTACATATTTAAACAAGTGTTGCATAAAAGAATCGAGCTATTTTTACAAAAAGTTGAAAGTTATGAGCTTTATTTAAAAAACAAAGCTTTCATAAGCAAAAGACTGGTTTAATTTTTAAAAGCTTTTAAAAATATAAATTTTGTATTTGAAAATTTACCTGACACAATAAGTATCAGATCCAAAAAAGGATTCGCGACAGAAAAGTTTTTGATATATCATAGTTACATAATACTGACTGTTCAATGTTTTTTCTAATGTGTAACGGATTTCGAAGAGCATTAAGTTTGAATCTGTTCTTTTATTACACCGTTATTATTATATATTACTTAATACTCGAAGGTTACTTTACTACTATAAATATATTAGTAGTATAATATATTCCTTAATACTCGAAATAAAATCATTGTGTTATACATATTGTAGTTCTGTTTTCAACGTGATTCATCACACCATTTATTCGCGTTTTTGCTAAATTATACTTTCGAATTATTATTTTAATTTTTTATTAATTATTATAACCTTCAACAATTTTGTATATGAACGAAACCAAGCGTATTTTCATGACAAGAGTTACCAGGATATATTTGATGTTTTATCACTGTTCATATAAAAATTTCACTTACGCAAGGCCTAACATCGTCATAAAAAAGCCATTTAAAAATAATCACCCATACACGATACGGGTGATCGAAAAACAACATTTTCTGATATCGGTCCACTACGCCAGTGGCGCATCCAGGATAGGGGCACAGAAGCTCAAAATATCACTATTTTAGTATAACAAACTTCGTCTTTTTTAACTGCAGAATTTTTTCGATTGCCGTAATTTCCGGCTTATAATCCGTGGATCAAATAATCATATTTCGATCCAGAAATTTTATTTTATAAAATGTATCTTCCTGGATCGCTGTAAATATTTGACTTCAATTATTAAATGAAATTTCTGGGTTGAAACATGATCGTTTGATCCGCGGATTATAGGCCGGAAATTACAGTAAATAAAGAAGGGAAATTCCAAGAAGAAGTGGTATCTAGTGCCTCTAAACCCCCACTCTGTCCGCGCCACTGCAACACGCCACTAGTTATTTTCCTTAAAGAATACGCTACAGTAAGGTAAACTAAATCTTTAATTTTTGTAGACTGATATAATAAAAATCAATATATAAATATAAATATCTGAGCCTGGACGCAACAATATATTTTACATTTTAAAAGCTGAAATAAATTATAACAAGGTGATATGGGGGACATTGATTTTAGTTAAAAAGGGAAAAAAAGATACTAAACCTCACTTTAGCAACATTTAGAAAATTTGTGATGATTCAAACCTTTTTATTCGTAAAAAAAAAAAGATTACAAGAAAAGATGAAAAAAGTTAGATAGACTACCAGATAAAACGAACAAAATATGTTATGTTGGAAAAATGTTAACAAAATTATTAAGCTTGTTTTTCTCCTGTAAATTACAATATGGCTATTAATTAATATAACAGAGACAAAGATTTGTGTATAGAAGGTCAGTGTTCCTTCCGATAAATAAATTTTGCTGATCGTCTTGCTTTAACAGATATGTTCTTTATAGGATTCACGTTCGAAGGACAGACAAAGTAGGCAATGAAGCACGAGCTCATCGATTAGAAGAGTATATGGAGCATGCAGAAGGCTATTTTCAAAGCCTTGAGCTGGTATCGCTGCAACGTATCAAAAGACGGGTGTATATAGCAACGGATGAACCAAGTGTGCTGAAAGAATGCCATTCTAAGTAAGTAATTCATTAACGCTACATAATTTTTCATCAAAATTATATCGAAATAGGGAAAGATAATTCGAAAAAAAAAATACAGGATGTTTCAGTACCAGGGTTATAAACTTTAACCCATTACCACTTTCCGGCACAGACAAAGTCTGTTCGTAAAATGAGAAATTACTGACTGACACCGGAATTTACAAATGACTTTTTTAGAAAATAAAAACTCCTTATTTTATGATTTCATTGTAGAAACAAAATGTTATTAAATATTCCTGGTGTCGAATGCAAGTTTGGAATTAAAATTAGGTGTGCCCGGAGTGGGACCACTGTGCCGGAAAGGGTTAAAGACTGATGGTGCGTTTTCGTAACATTATGTTTCGTACACCAGGTTTTAAGGTAACACCAGTTTGTCATTAAATATATAGAAAAATATTCTACAATTGGAACAAAATTCACTTTTGTGTAACAATTAAAATATGAAACCATTAAAATGGATCACAATTTGTGTAATTACTAAAATAGGTGTAAAAATAAAAAGGTTCTGAAACATTAAAACCATGTTAAGATGTTAAAAACATTCATCGGAGTCCCGAGCGCTTTCGACCAGAACCTGGCCATTATCAAAGGGTGGAAATAAGAAAAAATTCTCTGAGAATTTTTGATGAGAATTGCTTCTCATTTCCACCCTTTGATAATGGCCAGGTTCTGGTCGAAAGCGCTCGGGACTCCGATGAATGTTTTTAGCATCTTAACATGGTTTTAATGTTTTAGAACCTTTTTATTTTTACACCTATATTAGTAATTACACAAACTGTGATCCATTTTAATTGTTTCATATTTTAATTAACACGAGTTTGTTTTTAGGATAAAAATTCGCTTTATTTGATGCAAGAAACACCATGATAAAGTAACTCTTAGGTTGCTATAATATAAAAGTGGTATGAATCGCAATATTTGTATTTTATTGAGAAAAATATTTCGGTCCTTAACTCATTAACGCCGACTTATTTTACGCTTCTTTTAATACTTCGATACCAGTTGACACCAGTTTTCCCGTACTGTTATTTTAACTGATTGAATCTCTGATAGTTTCACATTAGATAATATGAATTATTTTTTTTACTAAGATACTGGTGTTCATATTTAAAAGTTTCGTATCACTTAAATGGTAACTTTTCGTACCAACCAGCATTAATGAGTTAATGTATTAAAGGGCCGCATCACTGAAACTCCCCGAAGCATTTAGCTGTATTTAAATATCGTATTTTAATATTGTATGGCATACTCTCCCACTAATATATTATTATCTCTTTTCGAATAGAGAGAGTCGAAATTACTTTATACAAAAACATATGCTTTTTCAGCTGTAATTATTTCTCTAGTCAGTTAATTTGTATTATCTTTCATACATAAATTTCATATTTATGAATATGTGAGTACATTTAACTTCTACATATATGTCATGCATAACATATTATTAATACATATATCTTTTAGTTTTTTGAAATGCTGTGCCACTCAAATTAAAATGTTATAGAACGTAACTCCTTTTTCAGTGAAAAGAGATAGACTCAACATTCGCGGATTTCACATTCGCGAGGTGTTCCTCGAACGTAGCCCTCGCGAATAAACAATTATTTAAAGCTTTTTTTTTTTTTTCGTGTTTATTCATAAGGTAAAATACCTATAAAAACTTTCTAAATTATGTTCATCTTAGATTTTAATACTTTTTTGTGTCACTAAAACATTTAGAAAATTTAATGATTTAAAAAAAATCAGTTGATTAAAATCATGATTTAATCACTGATTTAAATCGTCGACACCCTAATACATAATAGATGAAAATACACACCTAAATACACAGAAGAAGGCTAAACAACGACTTATTCCATTATCAAATGAGGCAACAAAACAAGATAAGGCTTTAAAGAAAAAGTTTAATATTTCACCTCAAAATTAACCATCTTTCTTTTTTCTCCTTTAGAGATTTTTCGCAGTTTCAAATTAATTTAATAGTAGATGTGTTTAGTTGAGTGGTACAGCAAGTTTATATACAGATTATCGACCGATTAAACTGCCTATAATCTTACAACAAAATCATCCTCATAAGCATGATGTTTCAAATGACCAATAACCAATGAAACTACTTCTTTTTTTAGCCAAAAACTTTGTGCGCAACTTATAAGGAAGATTGCTGAAGTTTCTTCCCAGTAATTGAAAATTTCAAAATCACAAAACGAAACTTATATAGTAAACTTTGTCTAAGGCGGAATCGATCAGGATCAAGAAAAAATTCCATGGTAGACAACATTTCGCCTTAAACTTTACTCTATATCTATCGATTCTCCGGAACGTGGAAATCTTTCCGAGTTATACAGATTTCCATCTTACACAGAAACCGCCTTAGATAGAGTTTACTGTAGATCAAAAATCACTCTAAGAGTCTAGCGAGATAAGATTGTTGATAGACTCCAGAGATGATTTTTTTTTTTTTTCAAATAACTTGTGTTACGTCCTTGAGCCGGCTCTGAGAAGTATAAATCGAAAAAGTAATCATGTAATTCAAAATTGTGCGAGGCATTCGTCTGTACTAAAAAAATAAATAAAATAATCACATTTGCTCTCATGAATGCTAACTTTTCGATAGAAAGGAAACATAACAGAGAACAGAAGACATGAGGCTAAAACTAAAACGATACGCGAATTGCCGGGTGACCAGCACATATTTAAATTGTAAGTGAATAAGAATAATATTTTTAAACCAGAAGTGCAGGAAACATTTTCCCGGACACCAATTGCATTTTATCAGTAAACTATCATAGCGGAGACACGTGACACATACCCTGTCTAACCTTGACATAAGTAAAATATATGCAAGGGCACGCACAAAGGCTATAGAAATTGCTTAGGAATATTCATAACAATAGCCGAATCTCTTCTACATATCTTGTAGTATTTATCCTCAAGAATTCTGCTTCTTAATATATCTTTTGAACGAACGAAAAGATTACGATTTTGTGATTTTATTTATATACTATTTATATATACTATTTTTATATACTATTTTATATACTATTTTTATAATATATTATTTTTCTAGTTTACTGGTATATCCTTATTATTATAAACCAACAGACGTTTTGTCATTTCTCCTAAACTATCTAAAATAACAGCTATCAACACCAAAACATTCAAATATTTTAATAATGGGAACAACATGAGTAAAAGTCGAGAAGAAAATGCTAAAATTAGAAAGAACTTTTTATAAGAAGTACTTTATTTTGTACGTACTCTTATGATATTTCATACAAATGTTGGAATAAACAAACTAAACACCACTGGAAAGTTCACTAGTAATAATCGAATAATAGAAAGACATTTTGATAATTCTTGACGTACTTATAGGTATTTTCTGAGAAATCATTCCTGCATGACCACATAATAAGAATATAAATTCCACTATAAATCACACATAAAATTATCAATAGTAGTTTAAATGAATGTTTATTATCACTTGTGTACAGCGTAATTTTAATTTTATGATTGTTCCAGATACCCTCAATATGAGTGCTTATACAATCCTGGAAGTGCAGAAATGGCTTCAAATTTGAATACTAGATATAGCAATCAATCCTTCTGGTGTTTAGTTACAGATATTTTTGTCCTTTCTCAAACGGATTTCATAGTTTGTACTATGTCATCTGGGGTAAGTATTTGATTTTGAAAACTTTCATTAATAAATGAACATATTTAACAATAGATACACATATATGAGCCATTCCCCCATAATTTCTCCAAACTTTCAAGAATAAGAAACTTGTGAAATTCAACTTAATAAAATAGCATTTTTAAACTTTCTTGTTCTTGTTGCTATAATTAAACATATAATTGTTGTGCATTAATGTTTAATACTGTACTATCCCTGTGAGAGATCCTCGCCATACATTTAATAGTGAAATTGAACAGGGGCGGTAAGGAAGGGACGGTAATAAAAATTATCACCTACTTTGAGGCAAGTCATGTTAAGCTTAAGTAGTAGCCACAATGTTCATTGATTTTTAGCAACAGTTATTTACATTGTACTAAATGACAAAAATAAATAAATAAATAAATAAATATTATTCTAAAAGTCCATATATAAGAGGGAACTGAGACTACCTCTGTAAGGTTTCCACGTTCCTCGAATTCTGGTAGAGCAAGTGCGGGTCGGGAAAACATGACTAAGGCCTAGGACCTGGCTCCTTTTTGGGTGTCCAGCCCCGAAGCTGTTGGGGGACACCGGCTCGTCCCCAAGTGTAACGTGGTGGTTTCTCAAGAGGGCTGAAAATCACCACAATCGCAACGACCTATGACGTCAAACTCTTGGGTTCAATGGGAGTGATGCGCAGGTGGCGGTGCTCCCACCGGTCGCAGCGCATACAGGAGGACCGTCCTGATCGTGCGCGTTAAAAGTCTCTCAGGACTTGGGTGCGACCGTTGACGTACCAGACGGGCGTCACTCGGCGCAGCTCAGTTTTATCTCTAAAAGTTCAGGAATAAATCTCGGGGACGGTAAGTCTACCAATAAAGCCACAATGCTAGAAATTGATATTTAAATGCTGATTTAAATTCTGCAGAAAATTTCCAGTCAAAGAACTACAGCCATTTTTTATCTAGCATAGTTCTGTATGAGAAGAAGTTGAAAAAGACTCTGTGGCTGCATCTGGAGTGATTTTCTGCATAATTTTAGCAAGAGGGACTGAAAGGAATCTAAAATTCCGGACAGAGTTTTAAAAAAATAATAACAGTAAAAATGTGTGCAGCATATTTTTGTTACATGTTTATATAAAACAATAGTTTCAGTTTCGTTCAAAAATTAAGTAAAACTACTTTTCTTGGAACAATTTTATCCAGGCAGCTTCGAATTTGGACGGTAAGGAACTTAATGCTACATTTTAAACCCCCAAATCGTTCAACATTTATTTATATCGTTAATATTGTTATACGATCGTGCAGTGGGTATGTTTTATAATATAAGAAATAAATGAAAACCAATAATATGTACTACAATAAAATAAAAAATATTATAAAGGGACTTAAAAGTCAAAATTATGTGAGAATAGCTTATAAATACGTATTAGGTGAGTGAATATATTGGGTTATTTGATGAACCCCGAAAAACTTTTAAGCTGATTTTTACTATACGATTTTTTAATTCTTATTATGCATTATAAACTTGTTATATTTAAGTAGGCCAATGATTATTAATTTTTTTTTTTTTTATAAGCGAAAGCCCACTGACACTAAAAATGTCGGGGAAGTAACAGATTTCTGTATAAATTTAAATTTTAATTAAATACCAAGGCCAGAGTAAAATGCATATTAAATCATGTAGCCTACATAAATTTACTTGTTTATTTGTAAATAGTGCTAAGAAAACAATACAGTGATGGAACAGTGGCGCACCATTTGGGCGATTGTCGCTACTAAATTCTAATAGCCTTAAAAAAACTCAGAAATTCCATCCTTAGAAAAGACGAAGAACACTATTTAAATTTAGCGGTGTCAATTGGTTCTCTGGTATGTGCCACTGTTCCATCACTGACAATGTAATAATATATTCAAGGAAATCCTTACCAGAGAAGTGACCTCCGTTACTACTATTACGACAACAGGCTTGTATTCAGGGCCCAATTAAGGAACTTCGGGGCCCTAGGCACAGCGTTTTTTCTGCCCCCACCAAATAATTACTATATAAGTTCATTCTTTTCGCCTTCCTCCTTCGTCTACATTTGTGCAAGCACAAAGTTTTTTTCTGTTATTGTAAATAAAGTCCAAGTGTAAAACCATTGTAGACTTAAAATTGCAGTTCTGAATGAAATATAATTTCAAGAGAAACATGATACTTTATTCAAAGTATTTCTCTCAGATTCGGTAAGATTTCTTATTTACAATCATAACTGTAAAACATTCATAGAACATCCTTAACCTTTTGATTATGGGCCAGAACTGGCGGCTATTTTTATATTCAATCGTACCACAATTTACAATTTTTTTTTTCTTTCTGGTAGATTTCTCTTGATAATACCCTAGTAAAGTGTCTGGCAGAGATTCTTTTTTAAAAAGTGATAAAAATAAAATAAAATAAAATAAATAGTCCACTGGGACGTATATGTCTCAACCCGTAATCAAAGGGTTAATTTTCACCCTCTTTTCATCAGCTTTTTTTTTTATCATACAAAATCTTGTTAAAAATATTTCGAACGAGATTTGTTTCTTGGATTGCGTAAATAATGTATACAAAAATATGTTTATACAAATAAGTTTCTGTTTCTGATTTCATAGTGATTTCAAGAGAATAATTGAAAATTTCTATTTAAAATGTCCTTACAATATTTTTGGTTATTTTGTCTAGCGTATCTAGAAAAATTTGTGCTTTTAGCTTATAACGCTCAAATTTCTTCTGTGTTCCCCAAAATCTGAGGCGTTTGGCACATGCCTAGGCTATAATCAGGATCTACTTGTCTTTTGCATAAAATCGTTAAAATACATGTTGCTTAGTCTTTGTTGTTCCATCAACAGGAGAACAATTTCAGAAAACTAATTTTTTCTCGCAAATTTTGAATGCCAGAGTAGGTGACATTCAATTTATGGGTCGCAAAAAAAAAAAAAGTCTAAAGTCTAAGTTTCTAGGGTCTTCATCTTATGGCCCGCAGGCCAGCAAGCTACCACTATTTTGTTATAGAAAAAATTGCCTTTTTAAAACAGACTTTTAAATAAACGTTTTTCGGCAAAGCATTTCAATAATTTTTAACCAATATTAACAAATACCTTAGACTAGGTTTCAGAAACTTTTCAAATAAATAAGCCGAAGATTATTTTTCGTAATTTATGGTGGCAAACGACTTTCCAGCAAAAAGGGATGAAGACCCCTAGTCTAAGGTGTTTGTCAATATTGGTTAAAAATTATTGAAATGCTATGCCGAAAAATGTTTAATAATGTCATTAAAAGTCTGTGAATCTCTTAAAAATTTGGAGGATAATGAATATTGAAAGTTTTACTGCTGGTATGCATAATTGATTCTGTCACATTTTTTTACAGGTATGTCGAGTAGCCTATGAACTCAAATTAGCTATGGATGAAAGTTCTCCTGATGCATCAGACAAAGTGTCCAGTCTTGATATACCTCATCATTACGCTTGGATAACACCAGCGTCCAGAAAAGCAATTTATAATCATAATTCAAAGTCACACAAAGAAATGGGATTTGAAAGAGGAGATGTTTTAATTCATAAGAATGATCATACTACAGTACAAGCCGCAACTAAAGGAAAAGTACTGGATGGATTTATGAAGATGATAAACAAAATACAAAATACAGAAGGACTTATACCAATTTATAAAACTAGAGAAATGTTTCAACTAACTCATTTTCCATAAAAAAAAATATAGACTTATTACATATTAATAAATTTGTTCATATCTTTAAACATAATCTCTGTGATTTATTCTGATTTCAAAGCAGCGCCAAAAACATTTTAGGTAAGCAGAACACAGCCATTTAATTTTGTTTAATACACTAGTGTCCAAAATTATGAAAAGCTTCTAGGAAAAAAGCTCTTTTGAAGTTTGATGATTCATAACACTAAATGTTTCTTAGTAATACCATAAAAATACCTTTAATAAAGAATAGTTTGTTCAATTATAATTATTTTATCAAAAGCTATAGCCAAATAATCAGAAAAAGGCAGAAAAAACTGGTTAGGTTGACGTGAAATATTTTTCTTTCTGTTGAATGTAGCCAATGCAAATGAATGTTTGGAGAGTGACAGACAGATTTCATTTTGTTTGTGGATGTGTCATTAAGACCTAGGGTAGGATTTCACAAAACTGATGTCATGTTTTGATACTGATAGGAGGACTTTTATCACTGTGTTTCATGATTGCTATTAAGTCGCTAATGTTCTATGTGTTCTTTCCATTTTTGAGTTAGTAAACCATAATAAAATTAAGAAAACGTCATAAAGAGTTGATTAATTACCCCCCCCCCCAAAAAAAATATATATATAATAATATCGTTATATACCAAAGGCTACAGTTATGAAGAAATTTTAAGTAAAACTGGAAGAAAATTAACCAAGGGATGCCAAACAAGGAAGGTCTCCTTAAAACACATACTCGGAATATTTTGAAAAAAAAAAAAATGCTAATGAAGCTACTCATGTACATTATAAAGGATCAGTCAAATTTAACTGCGGAATCGCAGTAGAAAATTTGTAAAAAATTAAAATACTTTCGAGTATTTGGCGCAAAAAGACCCCATTTGGCAAGCAAAACCTTTTCCTCGCCAAATGCAGGCGATTTTAATGCATTTGGAAATTGCTTTTTAAAGTGAGTTTAAATGTACATTATGAATTTAAACTTAAAAGAATAGAAATAGTTTATTTTTTCTATAAAAGCTTATATAATATATATACAAATTGCGTATTGCTGATGTTATTTAATTTTACACGGTTTCAGCATCTGGATAAATTTTAAGTGCAACTTCCCGATTAAATACACTCTCATTATTACATTTCGATATTGAATAAATCGTTATTTCTATAGGAACAATATTTTTCTTTTGTTGTTCCCGATACTAACAATATCGAAGACAAATTGACAGTGTTCAGAATCGGACATGTCACGCAAAAGAAGGTTGGTAAAGGCTGGAAAAAATGCAGGAGAGCAACTGGTGGTATAGAAGAAATCCTGTGTTTAGGAGGCTGAAAAAAAAATCTTCTCAGTATATATGAAAAATGAAATGAAGCACTGCAACGCGGAGTTAATCAAGGAACAGTTCTGCGCGGAGTGCGTATTTTGGTCTAAATGCTAGAATTCCATGAAGGAAAAAAAATATTTTCAATTAACATGGCCCCACTATTTTCCTGTTTAGTTAACATGCATTTAAGGACAGTTTAATCTATTTAACCTTCGTTTGATTGATAAAAATGTTTTTTTAAACTTTGATTCAACTTCACACTGCAGTGATTCATTTCATTTTGCACACACCGAGATAATTTTTTTTTTTTTTTTAACCTAAACACCTTATTTTTTTACCACCAATTACTCTGCTGCACCTTTTCCTGTCTTTACCAGTCTTGTTTTACGTGAATTAGACATCCCTTGATTAATTTTCTCCCAATTTTACTTCAAATTACTTCGTGTAGCCTTCTGCACTTAAGGTTGTTCTCAAATGACTTGCTCAACAACGCGAAACTTTCTGACTCATTTTCCGACTCATTTTCAAACACTAAGGCATGAAATTGGCAGGCCTGACTGTTGAAGCGATTTGAAACCGAAATAAGCTTTCCATTTTTTTTTACAAATAAATTACTTATCGAGTTATAAGCGATTCGTGTCACGTGTCGACATGTTATTTCCTTTTCTCGAGTTCCCGTATCGGGAATTCGGTTCAAAATACCGACTTTGACAGTATTTTCTAAAAGATCTTCTGCTTTACCAAAAAATGGAAAACGTATTTCGATTACATAGCTTCTGAATAAGAACATCTGCCAATTTCATTGGGTTTCCGAACAAAAATGAATTCAGAAATGTGTCAGAAAGTAGCTCTTTTTAATTTGAGAACAGCCTTAACGATATTATTATACATTACATTCTGTATAATTAATCAACTCTTTAAGATGTTTTCTTAAATTTTTTATGCTTTAATTACCTCAAAAACTGAAAGAACACATAGAACTTTAGCAACTTGATAACAATAATAAAAATCCCTGACGGTTCGGCCTACAGGCACAGGTAGATTTCGAAGACGCAGACCGTCGGGCGCCTGTTTATTGGGGATTGCAGAAGGAATGACCTTTTTGCACTGATGCGGCAGTTGGGACCGCCCACTTCGAAATCTACTTGTGTCTGTTGGTGGAGTCAGGAGAGATTTTTATATCTTTTATTTTCTGCTGTAATGGTTGGTTCTATAAAAAACTTGTCAGTATGTAAGTTGTAGATAATATTAAGAGGATTTATAATAAATTTAAGCGGATTTGATATCTTGTGAATTGACAAAGTTATGAATTTTCTTCTTCTTAAACCCTATCCCCCCCCCCCCCCCTTTGAGGCCATTTTTAATGATATAAAAAATCTGTCATACATACATTTTCGGCCCTTTTAATTAATAATAGCTTTAAACGGATTCGATGCTTATCATAATTAAGAAGTTATGGGTTTTTTTTCTGTTTTCACAAAAAGCCCCCCCCCCCCCTTTTTGGTTCGATTTTGCCCATTAACGGACTTGACCGAGATTTTATACCCCTTGATTTTATGTATCAGCTTGGAAGAGATTTGTGCAGAATTATTGAAGTTATCGTGTCCATAAATAAGTGATATAGATAGATAGCCATACAAAGTTTTGAACTGGGGGTGGTTTGGGGTTCTGGGAGTCATGATCGGCGTAGATCTGCAAAAACTTTCCAGAAATTCCAACATAGGGGAAAAGGTAATAGGTAGTATTTCTTACGAAATCTACCTAAACCACGGTGATAAAAATCCTCCTATCAGTATCAAAGCATTGCATTTTTTTTTTTAAATCCTACCCTACGTTTGATTGACACATTACCAAACAAAATCAAATCTGTCTGTCACTCCAAACATTTATATACATTAGCTATATTCAACAGAAAGAAAAATATTTCACACCAACCTAACCAGGTTTTACTACCTTTTTCTGATTATTTGGCTATAACTTTTGATAAAATAATTGAAAGGGTGAGTGGAAAAAGGATAACATTCCAAAAATAAGAAACCTGAACTGAGATAGTTTAATTAATAATAGCTAATGAATTAATCAGTATTTTTCTTTAAAATTTAAAGGATGAACCCTGATAAACTAGACCTACAGTCGAATAATGGGGAACATTTCTCTAAATTTGGTAGTTTATTTTGCATAAATAATTTGTTGTGCTTTCTCAACAGTTACATCAAATAGAATGTTATCCTTTTTTTCCATTCACCCGTTCAATTATAATTGAACAAACTGTATTGCATGATATTCTTGATTTAATTATCTTTGTCGCGGTATGTAGATTTTATGGAATTGCTAAGAAAAATTTAGTGTTTTGAGCCATCAAACTTCAAAAAAGCATTTTTACGAAAAGGTTCCCATAATTTTGGCCAACTAGTGTACATATGACTTACAAAAGAAATTCAATTTATCATTTAATGCAGACTAGAGTGCTGATTGGGTACAGCAACCCGATTTTATCCGAAATCGACCGCGTGTCGGGACGCTTTTATGCTAATATCTTTCGTTGCGAATTGGATTCGTTTTAACCCTTTCCGGCACAGACGAAGTCTGTTCGTAAAAATGAGAAATTACTGACTAACACCGGAATTTACAAACGACTTTTTTTAGAAAATATGAACTCCTTATTTTAAGCTTTCATCGTAGAAACACAATTTTTATTAAATATTCTTGGTGTCGAATGCAAGTTTGGAATTAAAATTAGGTGTGCCCGGAGTGGGACCACTGCGCCGGAAAGGGTTAAATGTTTCGGGCCTGGGTTGAGTTTGGATTCTTTCAGATTCGGGATGACCCGATTTTTCAAAAGAAAGTCTTGAATATCTTTCAATTGAGAAAAACTACATATTTGATTATTAACGAGTGTATATCCACAGTGTGTCCCAAAACTTCCCGGACTGATACTATAAACAAAATATTAAGAACTTAAAAGAAAATTTTGACCTATGTTTATTCGAAATAATCCCCGCTGGACTCAACACACTTTCTACAACGAATATAATAGTCATCAAAACACTTCTGGAAGTCGGAGTCAAACAGTCGCTTAAGGTGGTCCTCTTTACCGTTGAGCACATACTGAGACGTTAAATGTATTTAACCCTCTAACCGCTCAATTTTTGGACCAAAATCTCTTCAAAAATTGTATCTATTTTTTCATTGCATATTTCATATATATATATTCGGGAGTTAAAATATGCAATTATTTTTGGGAAAAGAGATTTTTTTTTTTTTCATAGATTTAGACCCTGAGAAAAGATATGCTCCGAAAAATGAATTTTAGGCGATATCACATAAAAAACAATTTTTAGAAATAATTCTAAATTAATGTATGGGGTTACATTCCTATTTATTACATAAAATACAAAAGTAAAAGGATAATGAGCGTAGATAAGGAATCGTCTTCAGATCCATCGCTATATCGAGAGGAATCTGATAAATTACAATCACTATCGCTATTATCGCTACCTTCAAAACAACTAATATCGCTTTCAGAATCTGATAAGTCATCAGGAATAAAAAGTTCTGTCATTCGCTAAACGATTTCGTCTAGCTATTTCTGATTTGAAAATAGCGAACAAAGATGACTTGACTCAAATTCATAATCAGTAGACAACTACTGCCATATGTTGTCCAAGATCTAATTCAAAGCGTAAACATTGTATTTAAATGTATAATTATTGGTAAATACGGGGAAATACGGGAGGCGCTATTGAATAAAGGAAAAAAGCCGGCGCTCGCGGTAATCGCGGTATGAACAAATTTTGCTACATTTGCGTTGCATCCGAAAATAGGGGGATAAGCGGTCAGAGGGTTAAATCAAGTTTCTCATAGCATGAACATTTGCTTACATTAAAGTTAAGATCAAATAATTTCTAACAGCTATTTTCTTTTTCCATTTTTTGTCATTGAATCAAGAACTTCTTCTGAGGTAATAGGTTCTGGATAATGAGTTCACATAAGTGCCAATGCCCCGTCAACTGCTTATCCTTCATGTATTTTTTGAGATAAGACGTTATTCTTTTTAAAGAAGAAAAATATCTTTAAATTTCTGCTGCAGAAACTGATAATGTAACAAGCACAAGCAACAAATAGTTGATGCTTGCAGGGCCCGATTAATCTCTGAATATACACTGTTAAAAATTTGCAGCAAACTGTCCAGTCATTTGACCGTTTTTATAGAAAACTGTTTCCATAGCCGTAATTTAACTCAATTATGAACATATTATTGCCTATATTATGTATGGTCAGAATAAAGTTAACTAACGGTTATGTAACCGTTTTCTACAAAAACGGTCGAATGACTGGACAGTTTGCTGCAAATTTTTAATAGTGTTAGGAGACGCACGGTATCATTTTGGGGCCCCCCTTACATTTGTCAAAA
This sequence comes from Maratus michaelseni, assembly GCA_963931845.1. Taxonomy (NCBI): domain Eukaryota; kingdom Metazoa; phylum Arthropoda; class Arachnida; order Araneae; family Salticidae; genus Maratus; species Maratus michaelseni. The sequence continues at coordinate 147,536,147 of OZ007599.1, read as the reverse complement.
GTTTTCTTAATTCCTCATTCATGAAAACTCACCAATGATACTAATATTATTCTTGGGAGTTGCTTAGCCGATGTCACATATATTTCATTAAAGAGCTTTTTTATGTTCGCGTATATACTTCAGATATATTTAGTACCTACCGCTGTTATGCTCAATTTCCCGCACTGTTAAAAATTTGGAGCAAACTGTCCTGTCATTTGACCGTTTTTGTAGAAAACGGTCACATAGCCGTAATTTAACTCTATTCTGACCATATCTTCAAATTTTTAACAGTGCGGGTTGTTTCTAACAGGCACATCAGGATACTATATGATTAATTAAGATCCTATTGGTAACATTCATATTTCCCTATTAACCCGGGAGCAGTCGCATGGGGTATGACATACCCCAGGGGCGTACGGTTTTTACAATTGCCACCACTTTTTTTCGAAAAGTAATCTATAATTTACATTATCATAGAATTTGTAACAATTGTTTCAGACTAAATAAAGTGACGATTATTAATTGTATTTATTGGTGACAATGTAAAAATCATTCATAATCTGGGTATGCGCGATTACTCCCGAGTTAAGTAAGTTTCGTGAAGTAGTGCGTGGATTTCCTCTTACAAGCAAACTTTCTTTTTCAAAAAAAATTAAAAATACAGTGTAAAAAAATGAAAATGGGAATTAGAGTGCCCTCTTCACAGTCATTTTGGGGACCCTTTTAAATTTTAGAGGGGACGCATGGTGCTTACACGTGCCTCTTGGATGCGTAGGGGAAAAATAGTTTGGTTACAATTGTCTAAAACAGTTATAAATCTCCCGGGTTCTCTCTGTTTCTTTCAAGTTTTGTCATTTAAAATGGCTAGGTAAGATGTTTCTGCTCTTCAAAAACGATCAACGAGTCCAGAAATAACAGTAGTCAAGATATGAAGATAAATTGATCTTAAATATTCTTCAGGTTTGTCATGAAATGTATTATCTATCTTCATCTGATGGCCATCTTGACGAGGAACTGTGCTTGCTAAAGAAAATTTTCAAAGTTTCCTTTAGCCAAGGATTTTGCCTTTTTGAACGGCAAACTTTTAAACTTTTGAACATCGGTGTCTTGTTCCTTGCTTACTGATTGACGCAAACTGCGTAGTGTTGAAATGACATGATTAACATGTTTTAGGGCAAAATACAAATATTCAGGTATTTTGTAAGGTGGCAATGTAATGAAAAATTCACAAATAACCAGTCGAACAATAACTTTATTTTTTTCAATTCCAGACGGAAGATTTAAAGCAATTGATAATATTTCTCTATATAAAATTATAAAATGAACAAAGGTATTCATCAAACTGTGATAAATGGGTCTTTATTGCATTCATGTAAACTCGTGTTTTTCCGTAAATGTGGGCAACATATAAATCTGTGTTGGAAGTTTTACACGCTTTATCTAGTTACAGTAAAATCTATGAAAATAAAATTGCTAAAGATCGGAAACAAATTTCATCGCAGGTGTCCTTGTATGGTTATCCTTTTGCCATTGGGAAATATTTCCGTTTTGAAAGGTTTCATACAGTAAAATTTGTGAAGGAGTCGAAAGGGACTGGGAAAAAAAAAAGTTCATTTTATACAGGTCTCCGTCTTGGCAAATATAATTGTATAGTGTTTTTTTCGTCGAAACTTCATTTTTTTTTTCGTTTGAGAAAAGATTCTGTTATAGACAGATTTCGTTTTAATAAGTTTTACTGCAATATATCTATGCTCTTCAGAGGTGTACCATAGAGTGGATGTTTTAACAGTCTTAGAGGATACCTGTGAAAACGAAACCTGTCTTAAACGGAAAACTTTTAGTCCAGGCGAAAAGAATATCTTGAAATTATATATGCTAAGACGAAAACCCGTCTAAAACGGAATTTTTCATAGGTTTTTTTGCGATTCCGTAGTTTTAAAGTTTTTGTATTCATGATTCAGTAAACGCTTTTCGTTTGGAAGGGGGGGGGGGTAGAAGCTTCGGACCTCACCCTTGGCTACACCAATGCCCTGAAAGAAAACTTTGTACCCCCTCACAGAAAAAAATTCTGAAATGGTGTCCCTCAGGGCTCGACGAACGGAGTTGCCAGATCACCACTGGCAAACGACATATTTTATCTGGTAAATATGTGTACAAACGGCATCCCCCCCCCCCCCCCGTGTGTGACAAGCAGTGTCCTCTTCTGTAGTACGGAAAAACCGAGCTTACATGGCATTTTCTCTCTCATGCATGAAAATATAGAGTAAATTTCCTTTACGTTAAATAGTCCTGGTGGGGTTACCTGCACCCAATGTCAGTCCAATCAATTCCGCACAAACTGCACAGGAATTCTATCTTTAATATCAATTTTATCCTTCATATCGAAAATTAATGTATACATCCTAATTTATATTAAAAGATATAGTTTCTTCATCTGAAACAATATTCTGCTCTTTCTTTTAAATAATCAAGTTACCTGAACCCAACCCACAAGAATCAAAAACCAAACTAAACCCGACCTAACCTGCAAACATTTAGTGTCAAACCAACTCGTACAAAGAAAAACAAATAATAATAACGGTCATTTGACAGTGGGTCTGGTTATATCTGACCCGAACTGGCAATATCTTTTTGAGGGAGTTAGAATGACAGTGGAGTAAGTCAATATTTAGTTATTTGAGAAATGAAGGGTTTTGTGAAACTCTTCGTATTGCCGTTGCATTAAGTGGTCCAACTTGTTTTGCCCTCTAGCGACTCCCTAAGTAAACTGTGACTTATTTGACTGTGACACTGAACATAAATTAATATACGCTCAGTGAAAATATGGTTATCTAGATTTTTAACTTACTCCACTGTCATTCTAACCCCCTCATTTAACTCTTAACTGCTATGACAAAAATTGTTGCATAGATACTGTGAGCGGTCTCTGAGACTGCTTTATAGAAAGATGAATAAAAGGCTCGATTAACTCATATGATAATATTTTTGTACTAAACTTTATGTTCTACGAGCAGGGAAGACGACGAGCAGTTCAGTCAAAATTAGCTTGAGTTCAAATATCATGATCCATGACCAAAATGACACACTAATCAAGTTTTCTCGAACATGTGACCAAGCCCAATTGTCTTCTCGTGCCCGAAACCCGTAGAATATACAATTTAGTCAAAATAGTCTGAGCCGTTTTTTAGATAAAATTAGTTTGACCCACAGTGACCCAAAAATGACCCACTAATCGGATTTTCTCGAGCATGTGACCTAGCCCAATGATTTTCTCGTGCCCAAAAACCGTAGGATACAAAATTTAGTTCAAATCGTCTGAGCCGTTTTTAAGATAAAAACAGCTTGACCCATAATGACGCATGAGCAAAATGACCCACTAATCGAATTTTCTCGAACATGTGACCTAGCCCAACAGTCTTCTCGTGCCCGAAAACCATAGGGTGCAAAATTCAGTCTAGTCTGAGCTGTTTTTTAGATAAAGTTAGCTTGAAACACATTGACCCACTAATCGAATTTTCTCGGACATGTGACCTAGCCCAATGACGTTTTCGTGTCCGAAACTCGTAGGATACAAAATTTAATCAAAATCGTTACAGCCGTTTTTTAGATAAAATTAACTTGACCCGCATTAACCCAAATATGACCCACTAATCGAAAGTTCTCGAACATGTGACCCACCCCAATAGTCTTCTCGTGCTCGAAAATGGTAGCTACAAAATTTAGTCAAAATCGTTTGAACCGTTTTTAAATACAATTAGCTTGACCCTGATCCATGGTGACCCAAAATGACCCACTAATCAAATTTTCTCGAACATGTGACCTAGTCCAATGGTTTTCAGGTGCCCCAAAACGGTAGGATACAAAATTTCGTCAAAATCGTTAGAGCCGTTTTTAAGATAAAATTTGCATATATATATAACCACACACAAGATTTGCTCGTATTAGAATATATATATGATTGTTATAATTAAAATACACTTATACAGAGTTCTCCAGCGGTAGTACTAGGGCTTCAAACGAAACAAAATTTCACCAGTATCTACAGGATGCATAGGAAAGTCCCTTTAACCTGAAAATACTTGCGAACGGAGAGAGATACAGCTATGCAAGTGAGGTAATGGTAAGTAAAGCGACTATGCCCGACATAATGCAAACGACAGCAGCGCCCCCTAGTGGCGAAATTTGGAGATAGCCATTGCAAATCGAAAACTAAAACAGATAGAGCAAAATTTCCAATTTGAAAGTTTTAGAGCATCAATTAATTAGTACGAAACGACATTTGGTTCACACGGATAAGATAAAATGTCGCCTGTATACATAAAAATGTCCGAAATCGATGCGCGACGATTCTACTCTGCATATTCACATTTCGGAAATGTAGCAGTGCGCAACTGCAGATTGTGACGTTGTACTGTACTGTAATTACTGTAAAACTTTCATTTCCAATGCATTTAAAATTTTAGTTTAAAAGGTGTTGGCGCTCGCTTGATACAAACAGTATAATCTCATAACATAAACTTATGGCAGACGATAATTTGAATCCGAATGTGCGAGCGGTTTTATTTTAAAACTTTTTATTTTCGGGTATGGTGGTAGTGTTGAATGTCATCCACGATTGTCGGACCTCACTCCGTTGGCTTTCTTCCTGTGGGGTTACATAAAAGATAAGGTTTATGCAACTCCACCTACAAGTCTGCAGGATCTACGTCGTCGTATTGAAGATGCTTGCAATAGTGTGACACCTTCCATGCTGAGAAACGTGCATGCAGAATTACTCTCACGAATACAAACGTGTATCGTGAGCAATGGAGAACTTTTCGAACATACTGAACATTAATTTTTTATCACTGTGAGACAGTTTGTCTTCTTTTGTGTGTGTGTGTGTGTGTGATGTTATCAAAATGTATTGACGTAAGTACGTATTTATGCAATAGATTGTGCATATTTCTTCATACTTCTGGCTATTCCTTTCAAACGTTTACACAAAATGGAGTGCATCGATTTCGGACATTTTTGGGTATACAGGCGACGATTTATCTTATCCATGTGAACCAAATGTCTTTTCGTACTAATTAATTGATGCTCTAAAACTTTCTAATTGGAAATTTTGCTGTATCTCTTTTCGTTTTCGATTTGCAATGGCTATCTTCCACATTTCACCACTAGGGGGCGCTTCTGTCGTTTGCATTAGGTCGGGCGTAGTCGCTTTACTATACCATTACCTCACTTGCATAGCTGTAACTCTCACCGTTCGCAAGTATTTTCAGGTTAAAGGTACTTTCCTATGCACCCTGTGTTAAACTGTGAAAACTGAAAAAATGCGGCAGTTTGTGAGACCGCTAACAGCAGTTAAGGATCAACCCAAAACCGACTCAACCCAGACAGAAGAAAAAAAATAGCTGAGCTCGGATTCCAACCCGAATCTGACAGAAAAAATTTCGTCAATCCACAATCCGACCTGAACTCGAAATGTTGTAACCCGAAAACCGTAATCAAAGAAACTTAATCCACAATTAATGTAATTATGAAAAAATAATTTATAATGACGTCTCTAATATCAAATTTATCTTTTATGTCGAAAAATGAACACGTAAAGAATCATTCATATTTAAATATGTACAGTCTGCCCAATATTACAGACCCGCAAGAATAAATTATTATCAAGAATTAACCTAACCTGCAATAAAATGAAAAATTAGCACCACCCCGACACGACCCGAATGGTGGGTTGTGTTTGGTGCGGGTAAAATCGGGTTCTGCAATCCGAGGCAATTGATACTATTGATTCATTTAAAAAAAAGCCCCTTGGGCTGCCTTATTTTTTTACTGAATCTTTATTTGTATGTAAATGTTTCAGTTATCGTTAATAACGTTAATCCGTATTCCATGGATTGGAGACTTAAAACTATGGAAAATGCTATACAGTGAAATCTTCTAAGACGGAATCGCATAGGAGAAAAAAAAAATCCGTTATAGACAAGTTCCCTTCTTAGCAGGTACATCATTGGTTGTAAATCTTTTCGCACGTATTATTATATTCATTTTGCATGGATCAACAAATTTTTACATTTAAGACAGGATTCCGTCATACGCAGGTTTTGTTTCACAGGCTTTACTGTATTTTAATTTTATTGCCTAGAAATATGTGTACTATTCTTTCAAAAGAATAAATTTTAATTGTAGAACAATGGCGGTTTAAAAATATATGCATTTTTTGCAAAAATTATTGGGCTGCGCCAAACTTTTCTGATTTTCATACGGACTGGATCGAGGCTGGACGTGAAAATTTCGGCCCGTGCCGACCTCTAATGAAGAATGAAGTCCAGTCCCAGCTCGGCCCGGAAAGAATCAGTTAGACCCGACCCGAAAAGAGTAATAACCAAGCTCGACCCAGAAAGAGTGACGACCTTGCCCGGCTGGGCCCGAGTGTCCGAAATGAAAATTGGCCCAGGTCCAGGCAGAAAAATATATGCATTTTTTGCAAAAATTATTGGGCCTGGCCAAACTTTTCTGATTTTCGTACGGACTGGGTCAAAACCGGGCGTGAAAATGTCGGCCTGTGTCGACCTCTAATGAAGAATGAAGTCCAGTCCCGGCTCGGCCCGGAAAGAATCAGTTAATCCCGACCCGAAAAGAGTAATAACCAAGCCGACCCAGAAAGAGTGAAGACCTTGCCCGGCTGGGCCCGAGTGTCCGAAATGAAAATTGGCCCAGGTCCAGGCAGTGTGAAGTAATAAAGGAATGACCCCTAATGAAAATTTTAGATGTCGATAAAAACAAAATAGTGAAAAGATGAATTTGTAGAAAATATATATTTCATTTTGTCACTCTTCCTCTATTGAAATACGATAAATTTGGAAAATATGTAATAAATATCATATTGTTATAAATTGTGTCTTAAAACATTCCCCAAGAATACGTTAATATAGTTTCATTTATGGATCAGGTGTTAAATTTTCATAATGAATGTGCATTAACCCCTTCGGGATGAACGTTGCGTATATGTGTCGTATAGTTGTGTACGGTACACCACTATTTCCAAATAGTAATTTTCACCTGAACTTTTACCATTACATTAGTTGAAGATTAGTATTTGGAAATTGTTGTACTAAAAAATAAAAAGTCCTATTCGGTCGTAGGGGTTAAGCTACTTTAAATCTGAAATTTATTTTAGATATTTTTATTTACCTGTTGTTTTTAACAGTTCCTTGAGAGACGTATAATGGTGCTTTACTACAGTTACTGATTAAGATGTAACCTTTAGTATGAGAAATTACTGTTTCAAGCACTTTTCTCAATATAACTCGCTTAAGTTAATTAAAATTACTGTGGGAAATGTAAAAGGAAATTAAGCTGAAGGTATTTATAACTATTTATAAAAATATAAAATATTTTACACAAAGTAGAACAAATAATAATACAAACAAAAAGCACACACAAACTTTAAATGTTTAGAAATTTAATACACCCAAATAATTTAACAATAAACGCGCTATTTACAAGGGAACAGTGGAAATTAATAAAAAACATACAGTTCATGATAGTTGAATGAATATTCTGTAGCATTATAAACATCACATAACGAAGTAAGGCATTATTCCATCTTGCTCCTCTCAAACTTTGCAGTCATAATCTCCTGAAATAATTAAGTATGTTAATTAAGTAATAATTAAGTAATAATTAAGTAAATAATTAAGTAATGTTAATTTATAATAATAAAAAAAGTAGACAGCTTATAACTGAAAGTTAAAAATACTTAGCATTCCAAGGTATATATATATTAGATTTTTTTTTTTTTATATTTAAAAGGGTACGATGATTCTGCGATTAAATAAAACGAAGACTACTATTTGGAAATAGTAGTGCTCAAAAGTGAAAAACGTTTGCACCCTGATATGTTTAATATGGCTAACAAAATATGCACTGTGACCGATTTTTTTGTCATTTGTAACGTTATAAAATGAGCCATATGAACTTTAAAGTGACGTGGATATGACTCATTTTCCATGTTATGTGAAGCCAAAAAGAGTTGCACTTCAGCCACGGTGCTATTAGGATCCCCAATGGTGCAGCGTGACCCTTCGCGACGAGCATCCCGTGTAGAATTTTTATTTTGATGGGGATATTTCCAATATTTCCGAATAGTGATCTTTGCCTTATGGCGAAAATTACAAATCGGAAACAGTGGTAGGCAAAATTAAGGCTTGTATGCACTCTATACGGTGCATACCTGATGCTCGCCGCGAAGAGGTAGGTGCGGCAAATATATATGCAGGATTTATTTTAGATAGATACCGCTACATAGCATTTCTCATTCAACATATTATTTATAAGGAAGGATTTGCATTTTATTGAAATTCTAATGTATTATAATAATAACATATAAATAGAAATTATAGAGTTTGATGTATGCCAGGCTAACATGGACCCTCTACCACTGTATATTATTATTAGAGGAAAACAATGAAAGAAGCACTCTATACGGCGCGGCGTACATACCTGATGCTCGCCGCGAAGAAGTTAACGAAGTATTAGCACTGGTGCGGCAAATATATGTGCAGGAAGATAGTACATTTTAGATAGATACCGCTACATAGCATTTCTCATTGAACATATTATTTATACGGAAGTGTTTGCATTTTATTGAAATTCTAATGTATTATAATAATAACATACAAATAGAAATTATAGAGTTTGATGTATGCCAGGCTAACATGGACCCTCTACCACTGTATATTATTATTAGAGGAAGACGATGAAATAAACACTCTATACGGCGCGGCGTATATAACTGATGCTCGCCGCGAAGAGGTTAACGAAGTATTAGCACTGGTGCGGCAAATATATGTGCAGGAAGATAGTACATTTTAGATAGATACCGCTACATAGCATTTCTCATTGAACACATCATTTATACGGAAGGGTTTGCATTTTATTGAAATTCTAATGTATTATGATAATAACATATAAATATAAATTATAGAGTTTGATGTATGCCAGGCTAACATGGACCCTCCACCACTGTATATTATTATTATTATTATTAGAGGAAGACAAGGAAAGAAAAAAAAAAACTCTTGCGCTCACTCTTTTTAAAAACTAATTTAGGATTTCATTTTGCTTATACAAAATTAATTAATAATTAATTAATAACCATTATACATTTCTTATAAATCTATTATTTAATTTTGCTAACACAAAATTAATTAATAATTAGTTAATAAGCGTTATACACTTGTTATAAATTTTTAAATACTGTGAATATTATTAATTAGTTTCAAAATAAAGAATTAAGAAAAATTTTGTTCCAAGCTATAATGATTATTCCGAAGTTGTTTCATCATCATCATTCAAAAATTTGTCATCATAGAATAAAGACAGAGTAACATTACTTTGTAAAATCGCAGATAAAATACTCCTGTATTTGATTTAAAAAAAAATTGCCATGTCATAGAATGGGTTTTATTAAAACTTCTTATAATAGTTCTCGAGTTAAATTTTCATTGCAATCTTTTTTTTTCCCCCTTAATCATAACTTCACAAAAATCAGCAAAATTTGTTTATTGGAAACTTTGTTTTATTTCTGAGTAAAATTCATTTTTACCACTGTTTCAAAGTCATTATGAGGGCAATTATTCATATATAAAAATAGCACTAAGCGTCCACTGAACGTTTGAATAAACGTAACGGTCAAATATTTTCACGCATTATATATATAAACAATAAAAATCATCTTTCTTAAAATAATAATAATAATAATAATAAATTAGCTGTTGATGCAAACAGTAACGGGAGACGACCCCTTAAGGCTGCTCGTCAGTAAACTTCCCGATTCCCTTCGCTAATGTTATTCCTATGGGCGTAGGATGCATTCGTATTTTTAAAATATCTCCTCGGGAAATTAATATTTTTAACATCTGTTTCCTGTGTACTGTTGTTCTTAAAGAATGTCTCTTTTTTTCTTAGTTATCAAAATATTTCTAAACTATGTGCTTAATTTATATTTTTATGTGTTAAAATCTTAGCGAAACTGAATACGATTTTAACATTTCATATAAAATTAAGTATATATTTTAGAAAAAAATTGACAACTAAGAAAAAAAAGAGACATTCTTTAACAACAATACAAAGAAAACAGAAGGCAAAAATTTTAATTTTCCGAGGAGATATTTTAAAAATACGAATGCATTCTACGCCCATAGGAATAATATAAGCGAGGGGAATCGGGAAGTTTGCTGACGAGCAGCCTTAATCTGGTCGAACGATCAAATTTCTTTAGATTTTAAAAACGAGGGTTTGGAGGAATATTTTGATGTATTGTAACAAAATTTAAGCTGTTTTCAACGTAAAATTTGAGAATTTAATAATATTCAATTTCTTTATGTTTAACTCTTTCGCGACAACGGTTGCGTACAATATGATATATAAGGTGCGTACAATCCTTTAAATTTCCCACCCGCATTTTTAAATACAAATCTTTGCCTTATTTAATCACAGAATTTTTGCGATTAAATTAGGCATAGATTTCTATTTGAAAATACTGGTGCTAAAAGATTAAAAATTGTGTACGTCGCGAAAGGGTTAAGACAGAAATGCAGCATTATCTCTCAAGTGCCTTTGGACGATACTCTTACTAAATGATCTCACGTATGTTCTGTTGAGATCTAATAATGTGTCTATTCGTTATTACTCTCATTTTTGTAAAAATAATCTGATGACAATGAAATTTGTATATGTGGTTGCGGTAGAACAAAGGAACTTTATACAGTTTTTATTTATTAACACTTTCCAACATAGTTCAAAACTGTTTATGAATTCGGTTTGTCTGTCTGTCCGTGCTCTAACTCGTGTAAATATGCTCGGATTGCCATGCAATTAATATATGTTATTGAGGTTTACTATGGCTTGTTCGGTATTGAAAATGAAGTGTGTAGCATTTATACTTCATTTACAGGGACACGCAAAATAATTCCGTTACATTACGGTCTATGGGAAAAAATAGTTTGCGGCGTATTTTAATGATGTTACACCATTTCAAACATATTGACATTGATATATACCACTGAGGTGCACTACAAGAGGCCTACTATAGAATATGGTGGACATTCATCGTTCATTTACAGGGATACACAAAAGAATTCTCTTACAGTACTGCCCATGAACAATAGTGTGTTTTCATTTGTGGTACCTGCTTTTAAATTTAACTATTTTTTTTTACATATTACTTGGTGTGTATAAATGCTATAGATCATATACAGGGCAGCACAAAAGACATCGAATACATTTCGGTTTATTGACGGAAATTCCTGAATAGGAATTTTTAACTATACTATGCGTTTCCTAATTGAACAAAATTTTAGCATACTATGTCGTATATATACAAATCTATAGATCATATACAGGGCTGCGCAAAAAAATTTGGATATTTTTCCGACTATTGAGAGTAATTGCTGAAATTGGGTTCTCAAATGTGTTATGCGTTTTCCCAAATGCTTACTAGTCGCTTCTCTCCGGGATTGCACTTACACTCTAAGGCGAAAGCTTTGTTCCCGGGATGGTCATCCCTTGTCACCCCCTCCCCTTGTTTACTTAGACGTCAACTTTCACCTTATTAATCGGTAAAAGTTTTGTTAAAGTATTCGGGAAATGTTGGAAAGTGTTTCATAATCTATGCTTGACGCATGATTTTTCGTTCTTGTTATGTTTTATTACTCTATCATATTAGTGGGGTTGTATTGAAGAAAATGAGAATTTATAGATGATTGCAATTTGAATAACTAGCACGGTATTTGAGATTTTTTTAAATTATTTATTTTGTTCTTTTCATAAATTATTGAACAAAAAAAGTCTAACAACCAAGTGAAATAAGAAGATATTTTATTTAAAATACGAAAAATTCTTAGTTTCCCACTTACTAGTATTCAATGTTTGGTCATTCTTTCTTTTTGTAAAAAATTGTGACGACTTTACGATTTTCATTCTACACAATAGTGGTTGAAAAAAGATATTACTTTGCACAAAACGTACATATCTTGAAAGAAAAAAAAAAGATAAGACAGCAGTTTGACATTTTCTCACTGGGAGGTTGCGTCGGTGAAACGTAGATATTGTTACGAAATAGTTTCAAAATGGTGACAGGGTGGGTATTTGTAAATAAACATGTAGATTTTCACTCAAATAATGTACACGGTGGTTATAATTAAAGTTACACTACTCAGACCAATTTGGAGCCCGTTCTGATTGACGGATTTCTTTGAAACTTGATTATATGGACAATGGGGAAGAGAAATATCCAATAATAATAATAAAATTTCTCCACCAGGGGAAAAAAATGGCGCATAAAGAACCGGAAACATAAAACTTTATTTAAGCACAGCATTTGTTCAATGTGCATTCCATTTGTGTCAATGACATGGTTAACCCTTTTTATCCTGACGGTACTTATAAGTACCACTTTAACCCCTTCGCCACGAGCGTCTTTTACAGAATTTTTAATCTGTTACCACCGGTTTTTCAAATGAGAAATTTTCACCTAATTGAATCTCAAAAATGCTATGATTAGATAAGGAAAACTTTACAAAAAAAATAATAATAATAATAATAACTGGTGGGAATAATCGAGGATTCTGAGCATCTTATAAAGTAGCTGGAAAATTAATTCAGGATACACTGTAAAAAATTTTCGGAACGTTTCAGGAAATTATCCTGAAACATTTCGCATATTTTACCGGAATTTGAAATTTCTTTATGTCCCACTTCAATTACGGCAATAATTCGTGTAATATTTTTGAAAGGTTTCAACTTTTCCGTAAACTACATTCTGCGCATGCGTGCTTCATGATTTATGTTCCATTAGCCATTTTGATAACTAAAGAAGAATAAACAAGAACGAAAAATCAAGCGTCAAGCATAGATTATATAGCACTTTCCAACGCTTCCAAAATAATTTTACAAATCATACCGTTTGATAAGCTAAAAGCTAACATCTAAGTAAACAATTTAGAAAACGCATAACATATTTAAAAACATAATTTCAGGAATTTCCAACATATACAATATTCGGAAAAATATCCGAATACTTTTGTTCAGCCCTGTATAGGATCTATAGATTTGTATATATACTACATAGGATGATAATTTTAGTTCAGTTAGGAAACGCGTAGCACAGTTTAAAATTCTCCGTCTGGAGTTTGTCAATAAACAGAAATGTGTTCGCGAACTTTTGTGCTGCCCTGCATAGGATCTACAGAATTTATACACACCACGTAATAGACAAAAAGCAAGTTAAAATTAAAATCGCGTTCAATAACTTAAAACGCACTTCCAGGAATTATTGTTAACAGACAGTAGATAATTCTTTTGCGTGTCCCTGTAAATGAACGATGACTGCTATACACACAATATTCCGTAGTAAGTCTCTTGTAATGCACCTTAGTGATCTATATACATTTCAATGCGTTTAAAATAGTGAAACATTATTTAAATAAACCGCAGACGATTTTTCTCCGTAGACGTAATGTAACGGAATTATTTTTACTGTCCCTGTAAAGTAACTATAAGTGCTATGAACACCCTGTTCCATATTAAGCTTCTTCTAATGCACCTTAGTAATATATATAAATTACAATGCGTTTAAAATAGTGAAACATTATTTAAATAAACCGCAAATGATTTTTCCCCATAGACCGCAATGTAACGGAATTCTTTTGAGTGTCCCTGTAAAAAAACTATAAGTGCTACACACTTCTGTTGAAATAGGGAACATGCTATAGATAACGACAATAACATATAAAAATTGCAGAGAAATCCGAGCATATTTACGGGAGTTAGAGCACGGACAGACGGCAGACGGCCAGACGGCAGACGGCCAGACGGCAGACGGCCAGACAGCCAGACGGCAGACGGCCAGACAAACCGAAGTCATAAGCACTTTTCAACTAGGTTGGAAAGTGCTAAAAAACAGCTGCCTAAGTAAGACACCGAATTAAAAAAAAGTATATTGATTATTTTTTATAATGCCTAATTATGAAATAATTATTCTTTGTAATAAAAACTGAATGTATCTGCCAATTGAGAAAATGCTTTTTATTAAAATGTATAGATAAGTAATGTTTCTCAATTTTCTTTTGAAATAAGCTTCTTACTATTTAATACGAGAATTGCATTAATAAGTTAAAAACATTGTGACATATATTTTTAAGATAAACATCATATTTAATTTTAAAAATTTCATAGAATTGCAGTACAATCCAATTCAGTTATGCTATTAAAAATTAATATTTTTAATAATTTATGAAATAAAGCATATTTAAATATGCCACAAACGGTGTTTATAATTTTTGTATTGCTTCATGAAATTTAGCCTTTTAACACTTTCCAACGTAGTTGAAATGTGTTTATGACATCGGTTTGTCTGCCGTCTGGCAGTCTGTCCGTACTCTAACTCCCGTAAATATACTCGGATTCACCTGAAACTTTTATATGTGATTGGCACTTACTATAGCATGATCCCTATTGAAAATGAAGTGTGTAGCATTTATAGTTTATGTACAGGGACAATCAAAAGTATTCAGTTACATTACGGTCAATGGAAAAAAATCATTTCAAGTGCATTTTGATGATGTTACGCCATTCGAAACATGATGAAATTGATATACAATTATGTAGCGCACTAAAACATGCTTTTTCTAAAATAGGGTGTACAAAGCATTTGTTATTCATTTACAGGGTCACACAAAATAATTCTGTCACACAAGGCTCTACAGGAAAAAATCGTTTGCAATGTAATTTAGTTTCAATATTTAAAACATAATGAAATTTATATGTATTACTGAGATGCATTACAAATTGCTCACTGAATAGCATGGTGTGCATTGAGTTTATCGTTCATTTAGACGGACACACAAAAGAATTCGGTTACAGTCTTTGTTCGATAATTACAGTCTATGAGTGATAAAAGTGTTTTCAATTTTGGTTTAGATTTTTAGGTTTGACTAAATGTCTGCATAGTACGTGGTGTGTATATATTCTGTTGATCATATACAGGGCTACACAAAGGAATTCGTACGTATTACTAACTATGAGAGTAAATTGCTTAATGGTATTTTTATTTGTGTTACGCATTTTCCTGTTCAACTATATTTTGTATACTAGTTAGAAGTTTGTGGAATATAAATAAATTCATATACAGGGCTAAGCAAAGAACAAGGTATGTTGTCGTTTATGGTTGGTAACTGCTGGAAGTGAGTTTTAAGTTGCCTTATGCATTTTTTACCTTAATTAGATTTTAGCTTAATATGGGGTGCGTACAAAAATCTTTAGATAATATACAGGTCTGTACAAAAGATTTCGAGTGCATTTCCATCGATTGGCGAAAATTGCTATATGTGAATTTTTTAACTGAACTAAATTTTACACTCTATGTAGTATATATATCCAAGTCTATAGGTGATATACAGGGCTGCACTACATAATTTAACTACTTTTTTGACTAATATTTGGAAGGTAAATGCTAAAACTGAATTTTTAAATGTGTTAGATGTTTACTAAACTATTTAATATCTTCTTTCACCTCATTTAACGGTGTAGTTTCGTTACAGTTTTCTAGATGTAATGGAAAGTGTTTCATAATCTATGCCTGATGCATGATTTTCCGTTCTTGTTTAACTCTTTAATGGATGCCGTTTACATGGCGCAAACACTAAAAATTCCCAAATTTGCCACAAGTATTTTCGAATAGAAATTTTTGCTTTTATATTTTGGAGATTTTACACGTAAAAATTATAGAAAAATACTGGTTGTAAAACATCGTACTTTTGATGTTGTATATCGGTGCCCTTCAAAGGATTAATGCATTTGAAATCATAGAAAAAATGTTGGTGCTACAAGCGTTTTTCTTTCTTTATTTATTTATGTATTTTTTAAATGAGTAATAAAATCAAGTCCATGTTCACCTTTTGTTATCTTTCAAAAAAAT
The DNA here is from genome assembly GCA_963931845.1 of Maratus michaelseni. Lineage (NCBI taxonomy): Eukaryota > Metazoa > Arthropoda > Arachnida > Araneae > Salticidae > Maratus > Maratus michaelseni. The sequence continues at coordinate 147,520,189 of OZ007599.1, read as the reverse complement.
TATATATTTTGTTAATCAGTTTTGGTACTTTCTTTAATTTATAAATTAATTAAAATGTCTTTTAAATACATCATTAAGCCTATGTTATATGTAAATTGTTTTCAAAAATCTTATCTGTTGATACAACCATATATTGTCTTTTTTTCATTTAATTAATTATAAACAATGATTTTAATAAATTTGTGTCTACGGCAGTTGAAATAATTTTAGAATTTTTAATGTCCCACCTTTCCTATTTATAACATATGATAGATGTAAAATAATTTTAATGTACTCTTTCTCTCATTTTATTATGTAAAATTTGGAAAAAAAATTAACACATTTAAAAGAAGTTTTTGCACGTTTTATACTTATCTTTTGTATTGCTTATCGAATGTTCTAGCAAGGATGTAAATTATTAAATCAGAAAAAAAATTGATTAAAAGGAAATTTTATATTTTCTAAAAACTTAAGATTTTAATAAAGGAATAAAAATAATGTTTGCATTTTTAAAAATATAATTAACATTTTTACACTTTATTTACTCGCGTAAATCCGAGCTCGGAATTCAGTTTTAGCAAGTATTTTTTATATGTTTAGTTATGAGTTTCGATTAATATATTTTTGTTGTACAGCTTCGATTTTGTTACCTGATAAATAAAAAATAATATTTTCAGAATTAAAAAAAAAAAGTTTCGAAAAAAGACGTTCTGTGAAACTCGAACATTTCAGTATTTTGATATGAAAGGTTCCGAAAAAAGAAATCAGCTGTAAACTTCTGAGAAACGATTAATAAACAAAATATTAGGGACAGTCAGCAATCATAATAAATCTTCACACTGTAAACAAATTTCCGGAAGGTTCCGGAAAAAAATGGTGGCATTAAGATGCCACGGCTTTTTTGGCTGTTATGTTTCACAACAAAGTAGTGAAACATTCCAAGTTGGAATGTTTCAGCATTTTGATATGAAAGGTTTCGGAAAAAAGCGTATCGTGACACTGAAATATTTTAGTATTTTGATATGAAAGGTTTCGGAGTATATGTTACGGAATGTTTCTGAAAAATTGGAATGTTTCACTACTTTGTTGTGAAACGTAACAGCAAAAAGCCGTGGCATCTTAATGCCACCATTTTTTTCCGGAACCTTCCGGAAAATTTTTTACAGTGTATAAAGGGTTAAAGCGTGTTAAAACATGTTCAACAGAAAGCAAGCATAACACAGTATGTCGCTTCAATTCCTCAAGAATCACTTCATGCTTCTATTGGACATGTTTTAACACTCTTTGAACATGTTATTGATGCAAATGGAATACCCATTGAACAAATGCTGCGATTAAATAAAGTTTTATGTTTCCAATTTGTGTTTTCGGTTCTTTAGGCGCCATAATTCACCTAGTAGCCGAAATTTGAATTATTTTTTATTATTGGATATTTCTCTTCCCCATGGTCCGTAAAACGTATATTCCAAGTTTCGACGAAATCCGTCAACCAGAACGGGCTCCAGATTGGTCTGAGTAGTGTAACTTTAATTATAACCACTCGGTGCTTTGTTCAATGAATATTTTTTAAATCACAAAACACTGCTCACAATTTTTACCACAGAGATCACTAAAAATAGCGTAATATACCGGATTTACAACCCCCCCCCCCCCCGCGTATTTTTTGCATCCCTACTTTTAAATGAAAATTTCGGTAAAAAAAACTGGGATTCGTATTCGTGTAATTTTCACATGAAGAATTTGGTTTAATTTAAATTAATGAAATGGTCCTGAATCTGGGAAATGCATCTCAATAAAAGGTCTTAATATTTCATGCTTAAAAGAGCAACGATTTAGTTGCACTAAATGCTTATATCAAAGCTATTAAAATTCTTCCTGTATTAGTTTGCTAACTTAAAGGTATTTTTTCATATTCTGGAATGCTCCTAAAGATTGTTTTCTTCCTGTTCAAAAACTTACGAGCTGCTGAATCTTAATTATTCATTCATTCATTAAAATGACATACAGGGCTGCACTAAGGAATTCGCACACGAGTGTGTCTTAAATGTATTAAGTTGCAAAGGGACTACATTGGAAAATAATATGAAATTATGTCAAAAATCTTGTGATTTCCCTGTCAGGCCAGAACTTATCGAACCACCCTCGTATATAGTTATGTTAATTCCATATCAGTTATATATATATAGTTATAGTTAATGTTATATAATACGAATATAGTTATATCTATAATATGAGTATAATATATTAGATAGCCATTTTCTTTTTTACTATATATTTATATATTTAGAAAAATGGGTATTAAAAAAAACACCTATTTTTTGCTCTACTTTTTACACCGAAAAAATGAGGGAAAAAACAGCGAAAAAATACGGGCGTAAATACAGTGACAAACAAAGCACAATGTATCACAGATACTCAATCAGCTGCCATCCACAGGCAGAAGTTAACTAATTCGGATATCTGGAATTTTTTAGATAAGTGTTTTGCAGCGAATTTAGTTACCAGCGTCTCCACACCATGTTCACCTCAAAAGCCGACTTTTATTCTCGTCAGTCATGAATGCCTCTAAAACACGTTTTTCTGCAACAGGCATAGTACTGCAGGGAAGAAGTTTCTAACATTTTATAACAATCTATACATAGCAATTACCTACAGCTGTTACACCGTGCAGTGTTATATCAAACACACCAACTTCTTCATTATCAGCTACCTTTCTCTCAGCTCTTCTTACCTTTTATTTAATCTATGTAATAGTAACATCCACTAGGAAAATATTTGACTTGGGATATGATGACAATGCCTGTCATCATATACTCACAAACAGGCATTGTACATTGAAGACCTGCGACAGTAATTCTATTTTTCTATTATTATTATCGCTACAGTAACAGATTCACGTCCACAATATCTTACAAAAATGTTTTAAGGAATGACAATAAAGTGATATTTTTTATTTTTATTGCATGAGCTATTAAACATTTGTGTTTTGTTATTTCATCAATTTATCTTATATTTTTTCTAGCATTGTATTATTTTCCATTTTAAGAATGCGTGGCTTATTTATAAGTTCTTATTTGGTATTTCTAAAATTTTGCTTATTATTATTTTTTTAATGTAATTTTGAACGGAAAAGAATATGAAAGTACGAAAGTGTGTGAAGTGAGGAAAAAGAATGAGAAAACATACTCTCTGCATGTGCTGACCATTTCATAGAATATCATCTGCTTTCCACCAAATAACAGGAATTGGTCAATTTATCTTATATTTTTCTAGCATTGTATTATTTTCCATTTTAAGAATGCGTGGCTTATTTATAAGTTCTTATTTGGTATTTCTAAAATTTTGCTTATTTTTTTTTTAATGTAATTTTGAACAGAAAAGAATATGAAAGTACGTAAGTATGTGAAGTAAGGAAAAGAATGAGAAAACATACTCTCTGCATGTGCTGACCATTTCATAGAAGATCATCTGCTTTCCACTAAATAATAGACTAAAGCTTTTTCAGCCCAAAATCAGTATCATGTTTTTAATACTTTCCAACATAGTTGAAAAGTTTTATGAATTTGGTTTGTCTGTCTGACCGTACTCTAACTCTCGTAAATATACTCGGATTGCCATGTAATTTTTATATGTTATTGTGGTTAGCTATAGAATGTTCAGTATTGAAAATAAAGTGTGTAGTATTTACACTTCGTTTACAGGGACACACAAAAGACTTCCGTTACATTATAGTCTATGGGGAAAAATCATTTGCCGTACATTTTATTGATGCTACGATATTTCAAATATAATAAGATAAGATTAATGTGCATCACTGAGGTGGACTACAACATACTTTCTTAGAATAAGTAATGTTTAAAAATTATAGTTCTTTTAGAGGGACGCGCCAAATAATTCGGTTAAAGGGCTTTTTATCTATATTGTAAAGGACAAACGTGTCCGTGAGTAACGCTGACGTCATTTTGCGAATGGCAACACTTGACAATAAAATTTCGGTTTTGCGATTTTCGCTACTACAATTTTTTTATTTTCTAAACATCACATATTTTTAACTTTTACACCGTTATATAGGGAAAATAAAAACTATTTTCAAATGCAATTTGTTTGAAAACTGTACAGGCATCCCCCGACTTACGTAACTAATGCGTTCCGCAGACTTTTGCGTAACTCGAATTTTACGTAAGTTGAATGTGTAATTTGCTTAAGTAAAATTTCGTAAGTAACTGCAATATTTATTATATATATATATATATATATTTACAGAATATAAATTTTTAAATAAAGCATCATGCAGCACTATTTACTCGGATATAAATTATACAAATGAAGAATGGTTGGTTGGTTGGTTGATTGGGGTTTTATGGCACAAAGTCCCTTTAGGGACATGCTGCGCCAAAAAAAAAGATTAAAATAAGAACATCTAATTGAAATATAAAATCGATTTAAAACTTTGTCATAAAAACAAGATGAATGAAAATAACACAATTAAATAAAAAGAGTGATATGATGATAAATGTATAATTAAAATCATTCAATGAAAATATAACACATGTAATAGAAATAAACACATGTTTTCACAATTAAAATATAACACATGTAATAGAAATAAACACATGTTTTCACAATTAAAATATAAACAATCTTTAAACTAAGAATTTGTAAAATGTTCAATAAACTAACAGTCGGTATAAAACTAACAGTTGGTATAAATTTTCAATAAACTAACAGTTGGTAAAATTTTTAAAGTTTCGAGCAGAAATACATTTACAATCACGTGGGCTCAAATTCCTCAAAAACAGTATTATCATCATCATTTGAGTCAGAGCTGTAAGACTCTGAAACCATATCTACCTCTGCATAGTGCAGCAGCTGTTTGGAATCCTTTGTAATAGGAAGCGGTGTATCAAGGCAAAATTTCTTGTTGTTTTTGCCCTTCACAGTTTTCCACCGTGAAGAGGCTTCGGTTGAGGTTTTCTTTCTCTCATTCTGTGTACATGATTTGGGTTTTGCTTTTTGTGTAGGGGAAACAGGTTTTTTCGAATTGTTTGCAGATGAAACAGAAGTTTGACGTGTATCCTCTTTAATGAACTGGTTAGATTGACTATTATAATATTCTATTTTTACAGGTTCGGATGATGGTGGCAAAAGTTTTAGTGCAGGCATAGGTCTTATTCTAGCGGAAGCACCAATACTACGTGTTTTTTTCTTCATAGTGCTGATTAGTGTAACAGATGAATCATTTGGTGGTAAAGAGAATTCAGTTTGGGTGCTTATATGTCTTAAGGATTTTGATTGTTGCTTGAGTAGACTAGAATATGAAACTCGTACAGATGGTGTTCTGGATTCAACAAGTTTACGAGCTTCAGGATAAGAAAGTTTTTGAGAGAGTTTGATTGCAAGAATTTCTTTCTCACGAATCCAGTTTGAGCAACAGCGGGAGTATGCTGTATGTTCACCTTTACAGTTTGTACAACGCTCAGGCTTTTCACATGACTTACCATCATGGCCGACTTCTGCACAACGTGCGCAGGTAACAGAACCACGACAGGAAGTTGTAGTATGACCATAGCGCTGGCATTTAAAACAACGGAGTGGGTTAGGTATATAAGGTCGGACAGGCCAGCTCAGGTAGGCAGCTTTAATTCTGGTTGGCAAAGTTGGGCTATTGAAAGTCAGAATTATGTGCTTCGTAGGAAACACTTTCTCATGCTGACGGATTGTAATACGGCGTGCATCTATAACATTTTCATCTTTTAAGTTTTCTTGAAGTTCTTCCTTTGTAGAGAATAAAAGTTCTGGTTCAGATATTACACCACGGCTAGTATTTAGAGTTTGATGAGCCTGAATAGAAACAGAAAAGGAACCTATTGTTGTTGAATTTGAGAGAAATTGTGAATATTTGGCTTTAGAAACCTCAACAAGCAAATCTCCAGACTGTAGTTTTTTAAGTGAGTAACCATCTTCAAATACAGATTGGAATGTTTTTGCAATAAGAAATGGTAAAGTTCTCTTACAAGAACTATCAGTGCGTTTAATTATGAAAAAACGTGTGAATGACTTCTGTACAATTTGTTGCTTTCCAGATGGGAGAGAGATAGAAGGAGTTGAAGTTTTTCCATCCATAATAAAGAGAAAACTAATTCAGACCTCGGCCTCACCACCCACTACCGAGCCCAACAAGGGGATGCACATTCATGCACCAGTGCTAACCAGGGCCCATATGCTCACATGACACACCTATTTCAGTTTCCACCCTTAACGAAATGACTAGTATGTGCCTGCTCACTTGATCCCCAGCCAGTGACATACAAGTCAGCTGACCAGCCGATTGATGCATACGGGACCAATATGCACCTCCCGTCTACCTGAAGCAGAGGCCAAAGCAGTGTGTTGGTTTCCCTCAACTGCCAGGATCCCCCTTTCCAGGGACACGGGTCGCCACGCACGGCAAATGCATGGGTGGTTTGCAATTCTCCATAAGTCGATATAAACAGGATGATATCGGCTTATGCAGAATCGCCCTCACCTCAGAAGAGGAAACCACAGTGAGAGTGAAACAAAGAAGAAAGATTAGACAAGAGAATGGGGAGGAAATAAGAAAAGAGAAAGATCGCTCAGGTGCCCGGGGTTGCAAAGCCCGTGAATAACTAAAGAGGGTATCCCCCTGGGGGCCAAATGAAGTATGAAAAAATATAAAGGTAAACTGACAACCCATTCCAATTTTCGCAGGTGAGGTTCGAATAAAAAATATAAACTCGTTCCTCTGTATTTTTTTTTGCCTTATTTTAATTTGTATATTCCCAACAAAAATATAACTCTCTTTAATACATAAAACTATATTATTATAGTTATAATTTTTATCTACATATTTTGTTTATAAAATAATTATCAACAGCAAGCAAACACCTAGTGAGTTCATAAATGTAATTTTCAAAAACATTTCACGTAACTGCGATTTTACGTAAGTCGCAGTATACGTAAGTCGGGGGACGCCTGTATTGTAATTTACTCATTTTATTATAGCATTTAAATTAAATTTCAAGAATATATATTTTTTAAACCTATCTCTACGCTTGCAGACGATTACGACAAATTAATCCGTTTGCGCTTTAAACATCAGTATAAGTTCAGCATTTGTTTCTAGGTAGTATTCCATAACGAAATTAAAACTTCATTAAGCAATAAATAAAATAGCTCAAATAAAAAACAAATTTAACAGACATGTAATCGAAATAAGCGCTTAAAACCACTAGAATTATCATAATTTAAAAAAAAAAAACTGCTGTATATAACGAAATTTTTACCGATTTATTCGGCTATTAACTTCTTTCACGAGGTCAATACGAAATCACCGCTTTTAATAATTTTCAAAATGTTATTTGAATGTATAATTGGCATATTTCATATAAATAAAAATGCCTTTTGGTGTCGTTAGGGGGCAATCTAAAAACAAATCATTAAATGTAAAAAATCTATTAGTTTTCAATACAAAAAAATAAATGGTTTTCACATATATTCTCTATCCCGGGAAACCCGCGTTGGTTACCCTAGTGATCGATAATTGCTGGATGTGCGTTTTCAGCTGTGGTATGTATTTTTAAAGATCTAATTTTTTGTTTATTACGTGGCGTATATAAATTCTACAGATCACATACAGAGCTGCACAAAAGGATTCACACCCATTATTGGATATGGACAGCAATTTCTGAAAATGGAATTTTACTGAGTTATGTGTGTTTTTGAAATTGTTTATTTAGATACCTCATTTCATTGTATGAAAAAAAATCTCAAGGAGATAAAGAAATTTCATAAGAATATTCTGTTAGTGTTGGAAAGTGTTTCGTAATCTATGCACGATGCATGATTTTTACTTTCTTCTATCTTTACAAGAATAAAGTATTGGATTCATGAAAATTTTCGACTTCCAGTTTTCGATGGATTTATACGTTTTAGAAGTTCCTGAACACGATTTGACTGTTTTCAGAAAATGTCTGTCTGTGAGTCTGAGACTCTGTCTGTGTGTATGTGACAAAAATTTTGCGAGCGCTCTATCTCAAGAACTAATGCACAAAATGTAATAAAACTTTATATTCAGTCAGTCCCTGATATAAATTGGTGCTGATTAGTTTTTGGTGAAAATTGCCTAATAGGTGGTGCTTGCATTTTTCGCAATTTCCGCAATAGCAACTAATGCACTTATTTTCATTAAACTTCAGATTAATTTAGACCTTGACATAAATAGACGCTGATTACGTTTTGGTGTAGATATCCCAACAGGTGGCGATGCTAAACCACTTTTTTCATGATTTTTATGATAGTTATATTTCAAGAACGAATGCACGGAATTTCATCCAACTTCAGATTCTGCTAGACCATGACATAAATAGATGCTGCTTACGTTTTGACGTAAATAGCCCAACAGGTGGCGCTGCTATACTACTTTTTTCATTATTATCACGATAACTAATATCTCAAGAACTAATGCACGGATTTTCATCAAACTTCAGATTCTGTTAAACCTTGACATAAATAGATGCTGATTACACTTTGGTGTAAACAGCCCAACAGGTGGTGCTGCTATGCTACTTTTTTCATGATTTTTACTATAGCTATATCTCAAGAACTAATGCACAGAATTTCACCAAACTTCAGATTCAGTTAGACGTTGACATAAGTTGTTGTTGATTAGGTTTCGGTGTAAATATCCCAACACATGGCTCTGCTATGCTGCATTTTTCTGGATTTACACGATTTTGGCGATGGTCTTATCTCAAGAACTAATGCAAGGAATTTAATAAAACTTTAAATTCTGTTATACCTTGATATAAATTGGTGCTGATTCTTTTTAATGTATGCAAAACCTGTGTGAGATAGAAAAAAGTTTTGGGATTGGCATATCCGACTAGTTTTAAATTGTTTATTTAGATATCTCATTTCGTTGTAGGAAAAAAAAAATCTCAAGAAGGAAAAGAAATTTCTTAATAATATTCTGTTAGTCTTGGAAAGTGTTTCATAATCTATGCCTGATTTTTTGTTCTTGTTAGTTTAGTTTATGGTATTAGGTCAAAATTCCTTAATTTATTTTTATTATTTGTTGTTTGCTATTTGATGTATTGCTAATAACTTGCTCAATATTTATGAGTACAAAAAGACTTGCTAATTCTGACAGAATATTAAAAGCACAATTCAAAGAAATAAAAAAATATGCATTGGTTCCGCTCAATGCTTAGTCATAATTCCACTCCGAAAAACTGAAGACAAATAAAATGATGAAATATGTCAAATGTCTTGTTTATGATCACAGTTATGTAATCTGAAATACTTTCTTGAGTGATAAATAAAGTTGATTAAATATCTTGCTATACAATTTGTCAACAAGAATTGAGATTTTGGAAACAGGAAAAAAAAATGACCATTTAAATATTTTTTTAAATTATGCAGAGTTGAATTTTGATTTAAAATTTACTGATCTTCTCCAATGTAGTCCAAGCAAATTGCCTCTGTAAGATTTTCTGAATATTCCATTCTCATAATAAAACTTCAGTTTGTTTCATCTTAAAAAATATTCACCGAGGCATCTGTCTCATGATAATATGATTAAAACTGGTAGAAGTTACTACTTCAGGTTAAAAATCCTTTGATTATCCATTTTAGGGTGACATGAAAGCAGCTATTTGCCAAACTATTTAAAATTATAACTTCAGCACTTTTTTAAAAGTCTATATTAGCAAAAGAAAAAAAAAAAAACATGTGCCTTCGAGCTTTTTTTATCTAATCCTATGTAAAAAAATTCCAGTTTAAGTCAACAACCTTAAGGTAAGCATATGAAGCTGTATAACGTGAAGTCTTACGAGGCCCAGCAGAAAAATTTAAAAATAAATAAATAAATACAAACACTTGTCATTTTGCATAAACAAATCATACAAAATAGATTTTAAACTATTTTATCTAAATACTTGTTGACACACCCGGGCCTGTGATAATAACCTTAAATATACCTAAAATCAATATTGAATGATTTTATATATTTAAACAACAATCGTTCTAAACGATTCTAATGCTGGAAGCCCCACTGCCTTCGGTAGCGAACACTTTCGATTTTGTATAAGTTTTTATTTTTAAAGGAAAATCTATCCAAACAAACATAAAGTTAGGACCAAGTGCCTTCGGCAGTGTACACTGGGCATGCTACGCACGCTCTGGTCTGTTTTGATTTTATATTTTTAAATGAAAGACCGGCATAGCCTTGGTCCAAGATAATAAGCTTAAATATTCCTAAAATCAGTATTAAATGAATTTATATATTAAAACGAAAATCTTTACAAATGAACGTCTGCCTTTGGCAGCTAAAAAATGTTTTCTTCTCACTTTTTTTTCCACATCGCATTGTGTCATTTATTAATATTAAAAAAAAATAGTTCTTATTGTCCAAACTCTTTTAAAATTTTATGAGTTATAAATACAATATTTCTGAAGCCTGTGTATAATTTTTGTGCTAAAATACTGACATTTAGTTGTAAAAAGCAGTGTTTTCCTTCACTTTTTTTTTTTTTCCCCAGATCAAAATTCTATGGATTTTTTTTTTTTTTTTTCGAACTGATTATTTTACCTCCAAACTCTCATTATTTCTAAACGAACATTTTACTAGACACTTTACTTAGACATTTACTAGACCTAGACATTTTACTAGACACTTAGTTTACTAGACTACTACATTTTAGCTGTTGTTTAATAGCTGAAATGTTAGTTTAAGGTATTACATTTTAGCGCAATAGCATAAAAAAATTGTTTATGTTATAAGTGTAAATAAGAATGTACTATGTTAACCCTACGGGAATTTTGTTATTTTCAAACCGATTATTTTTCCCTTAAATCTCATAATTTCTGAAGCAAATTTATACTTGATCATTAGCTAATAGATTAGTATATTCAATGTATTAAAATTTCAGTGCAATTGTATAAAATTAAGTGCCTTTTTTTAATCAAAATGTGTGTAATGTTAATCCCATGGGCAAATGCGCAGAGAAAACTAAATTCACCAAAAATGACTTTCAGAAATGAATTTTTTTCAAAGGGTATTCGTATCTTTTTAAACCAAATGCACTGTCAGAGAGAGAAATGAACATCCATGTGCTTTGGTATTTTTCTTTTTTGCATATTTTGATTTCCCAAACGGATACTAAATTTTAAAGTACGCAATTTTGATAACGCCCCCCCCCCAAAAAAAAAAAAATAGGGAGGGGGCATTGTGTACAACAGGTGTTTAAAGAAATAGTCGTTATTGTCCAAACTGTTCAAAATTTTTATGAGCTAAAAGTATATTACCATAGCCTGCGTAAAAAATTTGTGAAAAAAATATTGATATTTAGTGGTAAAAGCACTTGTAAGAAGAAATTTTTTTTTTCCACTTTAGCTCGTTTAATAGTTAAAAAAAATCGTTCTTATTGTCCGAACTATCTGAAATTTTTATTGGTTATAAATATAATGGTTTTACTGTTAAATGTAGAATGTGTCAAAAATTCGTAAAAAATTTTGATATCTAATTGTAACAGAACTGTGTTTTCTTCTCACTTTTTGTTTTCTTTTTGTGTTCGGAACATTAAAAAAAATAGTCCTTATCGTCCGAACTCTGAGATTTTTATCAGTTATAATTATAACGATTTCGTGAAAAAACATAGATACTTAAACATAAAAATTTTCATTGAATAGAAAAATTATCGATTTTTCTAGTCGTTCGAATGTTTTGAGATTTTTATAACTGATGTAAATCCAGTTTATTAAGAACGTGTAAAAAGATTTTATCATAATTCCGACGTTTAGTTACTTTTAGCGTAGGAAAAAAGAGTCTCCGGCAAGTGCGAATTTTTCAAAAGCATTAAAATTCATAATTTTGAAACTAATTGCACCGTTGCATGGTGAGAGATTTACAAATTCTTGCTGGCCAAAAGTCGATTTTTCAAAGTTGATCCAACCAGAAATTTTTATTTTACCACATGTACCTTAAAAGTGCAGGTGATGTACCTTGCAGAGGTTTTTGTTATGAGTGCAACTTCACTGCCGTAGGTCAGTGTGAAGTTGCTGTTCCTTAGTGGAGAATAAATAGATGTTTTCTAGTATATTGCTTTATCTTGTGAATGTAGGGGTAATTGAAAGAAATTATACATTATGAGTGCTTTAGAACAAGGTATGTACTTTTTTTTATTTATATGCATAATTTTTTTTCTTTTGTGAACAGTTATTTCACATTTTATGCTTCTAATAACTTTATTTTTATAATTTTTTATTTTGAAAATTCAAAAAGTCTACATACCCCTCAATTTTTACTTTTAATAAATAGTTTAGAGTCATAGATATTTGATAAATATTCACTTGTCTGTGAATATCTGCATCTTTAGATTTTACAATTGCTTTTATCATATGAAGTCTAAAATTAATTGTTTAAAGCTTAATTCTAAGAACATTTTTCTTTTACCAGGCTCATCAGAATTGAAACCAATCACTCAAATTGGCTGAAAATGTTTTGTTGAGAAAAGAAAATTATAACAAAGAACAAATGAAAGCTTTCAAACAAAAAATGATTGTACATAAAACCAAGTTTAGACAAAAGTGGTCTGCTACACATAGATCATAATGGAAATTTCTGAAAAAATATGAAACTTGGCTGCAAAGTAGTTTTGAAATACCACGTTCAATGATTACATATGAATTACCAGGACAACCAAAAAAACTTTTGCGAAATCAAGTGAACATTTGAAGAGGAGGAAAACTGAGGAATTACACAAGAGTTTAGAACCTGAAGAAATTGCTTTTGAAGCTAAAATGAAACTTTGATCATCTGGCAGGAAAGATGCTGTGAGAGTTCTTAAGACAGCCACAGAATATAAAAAAGTTTATTTGACAAGTCTTAATATTCAATAATTATTTATTTGGTTAAATAAATAGTCATTATTCATTCTGTAATTTTTCCTGATAATTTTTTACAGGTTTAAACAGAAATCAATATGAAATAATTTGAACCAGTGATAAGAAGTTATGACCATGTTACGGCATTATACAAAATACCAGAAAGGAGTGCTACCCCAATCCTGAATCCTATCTGGTAACAGAGACTTGTGCTGAAATCAATCTGCAAGACTTGATGAATCATTGATAAGATTGATTTTATATTTAGAAAATTTGGTGCAAACTTTGACAGAAAGTGAGCTTAAAGTAATGCTGCTATTATTTACTAACTGGGGTTGCAATGGATCCAAGCAAACACAAATGATGCAAAAATTTGAAGAAATCTCTGATTCTGATGACAATATAGGTCAAAGTTCCATGGTATCACTGCAAATAATTTGCGAAGCAAATAACAAAGTAATTTGGCAAAATCCTACTCCATCATCTCCTCAATACTGTAGACCAATAAGGATAAGGTTTGTGAAAGAGACCAGTGATATAACAAGAGAAGAAATTCATTACATGGAGAATGAAATCAATGATTTGGAACCAACTGAACTTCATGATGTAACTGTTAAACATTCTATGATGTTCACTATGGTTGATAGCAAGATCTGTAATGCAACTGTTACGAAATTAACTTTTAGATGTTATATTTGTGGCAAAACATCCAAACAATTCAATGATTTACAAAGAGCAATAGTTGATGATGAAAACTCATACAAATTTGGACTATCTATCTTACATGCCAGGATTAGGTTTTTTGAGAGTTTGTTACACCTGTCATACAAATTACCCATAAAAAAATGGCAACAGAGACTGGACAATAATGAAAAATCTATTATTGAGAACACAAAGAAAAAAAAATTTAAGATGAATTCAAAAATAAAATGGACATTATTATTGATATGCCAAAAGCTAGATTTGGAAGTACGAATAATAGCAACATAAGTAAGGATTTTTTTAGTGACTCAGATTTATCAGTTGATATAACTTATCAAGTTATCAACTAAAAATTATTTTAGAAGTAATTTCAAGTGGCTACAAAATTGATACAGGAAAGTTCGCTAAATTCAGTATGGGTACTGCGAAACTTTATGTAGAACTTTACCCATGGTGTCCTATGACTCCCGCTCTACATAAGGTTCTGATTTGTGGACCTGTTATTATACAAAATGCGCTTCTGACTATTGGACAATTATCAGAAGAAGCTGCTGAAGCAAGGAATAAACATTTCAGTGATTATAAACTTAATTATGCCAGAAAATTCTTGAGAAAAGCTTGTAACCTAGACATCATCAACAGACTATTATTGATTTCAGATCCTTTCTTATCAAGTACAAAAACAAAAGCAAAAAAGAAAACTGCTCCTTTCTCAAAGGAAGCCTCTGAATTCTTACTTCCTCCCAAAATAACAGAAATTTCTGATTCTGAAGAATGCCAGAATGAAGAACTATCAGATGATGAATTGCCAGTAAATTTCTAAGCAATTTTGATATTCATCTGTATATATACGTATTACTCTTTAATATTTATTTTGTATCCAAATTTTTAATAGATTATCAAAAAAAGTTTTCTTTAATAATTTGGTTTCATATAATAGGAAAATAATTCTAGCATTTAAATTTATAGAGGTTCATAAAGATTCTCATGTTTAGTTATCAGGTAGAAGATTAACTCTTTTATTACATATTATAAAGCTTTAAATAATTTTAACTGAATGGTACATGATAACAATATAATAAGACTTTGCATCTAATGTATTATATTAATCATTATTTAATCCAAAATAATGATTTTTTATGAAACTTCAGTTTAAAATTTCATATATTTTCTTTAAATGAGTCTAATATATCATTTATTTAAATGAAAAATAGATTTCAACAAATAGAAGTTGGAAAACAATTTTGGTCAACTAGAATCGGCAAATCTCCCGCTGTGCGTCATAGAGAAGAAGGTCCCTACAACGTCTGTTTTAAGTGTGTATTTTTTGTTAGTTGGTATCTATGAAATTGAGCTCGATGAGAGCTTCGGTGAACAATGTTCTTGAAAACATTTTCAAGAGAAAAAAAAATGAGTTTTATTGTAAAACTAAAATTGTATTGAATCAAGTTTTATTGTAAGGGTAGAAAGATCTAAACAAAACATTGCAATATGTATGGGTGGACAGGGCACAAAAAGATGCAGACCTTGGACTTTAGGAGCAGTAAAAATCATTCTGTTGTGCTACCTGTCTATTAACAGACAATGATTTATAAACAAATCTTCAGGATTAAGTTCAGAAATTGGAATAAATATGCACAGAGTTGCCCACCTTTCAAAGTCAAAAATCAGGAGACTTTTGCTTAGAAATCCGGGGACTTTTTGTCAAATTCTTGATAAATCCATCTCACAAACATCTGCATTAATCGAATTTGCTGACCTGATAGCTGCTGCTATCAGGTCAGCAAATATTTTGAAAAAGAGCAATACCCCCCTTTTCCGGATACCTGTATCACTAAAGAAGGCTTCTCAACATCCATCTTTAAAAAAGAGCAATATTTTGTCAAGTCTGTCTTTTATTTTATTTCTTGCAATTTTGTTGATATTTATCAGCTAAGTCATGAGAGGAATAAAGATGACATTTAAGAACCATGACCACAATATTTGCACCTCTACTTTCTGCCAATATACATTTTGTAAAGAATTCCATCAACTTTTCTAAAGTAATTTAGAATTTATCCTCTAATAATCTTACTATAGTCTCCTTTGATGTAAAATCATTATTCATGAATGTTCCTACAAGGTTTTGTCCAGAAAACCGACTTTGTGCATTCCATTATGCACATTTGAAATTTAAGAGTTACTATCTCTTACTTGCATATGTCTGTCCCAAACCACTTTTTCATTTCAAGACAACTTCTACAAACAATTAGATGGCTTAGCCATGGGCTCCCCCCCCCTGTCTCCAATCCTCATAGACATTTATATGTATTATTTTGAGAAGGCACCCTCTTTAATAAATTCTCTTTCCCTACTTGGACTCACTATTTTGAGGACACATTTTCCTTAATTGACATCTCTCTCCACAATATTGATCACATACTTAACATTATGAACTCGATCAACAACAATATTCAATATATGAAACAGAAAATAATGGTCCACCCCCCTTTTCCGGATACCTGTATCACTAAAGAAGGCTTCTCAACATCCATCTTTTGGAAAAGTTTTGCATGTATTGTTTCTTTACCACCTCATGCCATCTTCCTCACCAAAAAGTGGCCACTTTTTATATCTTTATAAATCATGCCATACACCTTTACTCTGATTGCTGCTCACTCAATTCTGAAATTCAATTTCTTAAAGCCACTGCTACTGACAGGTTACGACCCTTCCATCATTGATACTGCTTTATTTAAACTATGGCATCCCCATTCCTTATGTTCACTTCAATATTTTTCTTTTTAGAATATTAACATTGTTTTACCTTACTTTCTTAAGTCCAGCCAGCCTTCTCATTGCTAAAATTCTTAAACAATATGATTTCAAAACAGTTTTCACAACTGCCAATAAACTTACTCTCTCCAAACTGAAAGACCCTATTGAGATATCTAATGCCTGGGGTATCTATACTATTAATTGCCACTGTGGTCTTTCCTGTATTGGACAAAACAAACATGGTTTAAAATGTTGAATTTAAAAAAAACAAGCAATATATTTGTAAACATGAAACTAACAAATCAGCCACTGCAAAACATTGCTGGGAGACGAATCACACCTTTGACTTTAATCCAGCTAAAATTATCTCTAAACCCACTTCTACACTTGAACGTAACTTTCTTGAATCATTCCATATCTATAAAAATCATAAAGATATTGTCAATTGTGACTTCGATATTTTCCTATTATCAGATTGTTGGAACTATTATATAAAAACCTCCTTTTCTTAATTTCTACTAACATTTTTCCACATTACCAATTCCTTTCCATATGTAATTTCCTACTGGCTTGTCTATGTAATTTGCCAATAATTCTATTGGCTATCCCTTAATGGCCTTAAAATTCTATGGCCTTAAAGCTATCCCTCGAATCTGCTTCTTTTCCATATATATGGGCAAAATTCTATCATTCTTTGCACTGATGACGGTATGCTAAATGGTAGTGAAACTAGTCTGCAATTAGTTAAAAAGTTCTGGTGCTTAAAACATTGTTTTATCTGCTTAAATAAATAAATATACTGCTTGAAGTTGCTTGAGGTTGCTTGAGGTTCATTTAAGGCATTTAGATTCTCTCCTCCCCCCCCCCCTTTTTATATCCAACTTTGTAGTATCAAAATTTTCTTGAAAATCTGTTTTTAGTTACAGAACACATATTAGTCTCATCTAGATAGTTAGAGATAGATATCTTATTTGCAAAATTAGCCATTTCACCGACCAATTCATTAGTTGTTTTCGCTTAGAAACTGATACATTTTATAGAAATATTTTCTGATTGACCTTTTTTCAGAAAATATACATGTGGTAATAATTTTATTACCTCTACAAACTAATGAATCATTACTAATGAATACCAGTCTTCTAAAATTAACAAATTCAACTTTCAGAACAATTCAACAAATAACCTTAATGAAAACCTTTAATGGAAAGGTTAAAATATTTCTATTAATTTCCTGAAAAAGAAAAAGGTACTGGTGAGGTTTGACTCATCAAAATACTATTAGCAAGCATTCATTAGCAAATATTTAGAACATTCTAATAAAATATACATTAAATAAAATTTTAAAATGTGTAAAGTACTATGAAATACTCAAATTCCTTGTCTGTTCATTTCAAATATGACACTTTCATAGTGATAAAAATTTTATTTTAAATATCGATAAGTGATGGAAAAATGTGCATCCTCAAATCTGGCAAAAATATGGTAATGACAAACAATATGGAAATCTGCCAAGCCTTGACTTACTGGAACATGATAACATGGACAGATCAGATTTCACTGCTGCACAAACCACCCACTATTTAAAATTATATAGCACAGAATTTTGTGTATTGCCAATTTACCTTTATATATATATCTTTTAAGACCATTGATCATTGACCTGTTTGTTTATGTTTAAGTGTTGCAATTTGTGCAATGATGTCGCTAGGCTTGTGAAATTCAGGGTCCCTGGTACTCAGACACTTTTAAAAAACCGGGTCCTTTTTTACAAAAGAGGGTCCTCTTTTAGAAATAAGACAGATTTAATGTATTTTATACAACATGTACTACTTTTGCGATCTTTCAACAAAAAAATTATGCATCCTGAAGGACCCATAAAAATTATATTAATGCATCTTTTCTCCAATTATTTGCTTAGATGATGCACTATAGCACATCCCTGGTATCACTGTTGTATGTATAAAAGATTTTTTATAAATAGGAATTTTTACAGTTAAAATAAAATTGTTGCCTATCTTTGTCTAAGCTATTACTTTGATTATATAATGTATAATAAAGCAAATAAACTTCTTAATAACACAATAAATTTAAGAGATAAGATAGGCCTTCCAAAAGAACTTTGCCTTTCTTCATCAGGCGCAAAAGACATGCTACCACTTGGAAGGTGGGAGCAGGACTAAAAGATAATGGGACAGAAAGTGGGGGTAAGTTACAAGAAACAGCCAATAGGAATGCAAGAGGCATCAGCCAATCACAAGAGAGCATTACTCAAACAGGAGAGCAGAAAATATAGAAGGAATTATGAAGCAAATTGAATAAACAACAGAGTCAGAAAAAATAAAGGAAATTACATGCAAATATGAAATATGTATATAATAATAAATAAACAAAAAGAAATAAACATAAATAAATACATAAATTAAAGAATTAAAAACAAATTCAATATAATAAAAACAATAAATAAAATATATGCAAAAATAGAGATAAAAAATTAATAATATATACAAATATATATATTTATTTATTTATTTAAAAATTATACGTTTGAACTGAACAAGTTTTTCAGGCTGCAGAGAGCATAGTGGAATCAGATTTTTCATTAACTTTAACCTCACAACCTTTATCCTTACAACCTCATTCCTTTATGTAAGAATGACAATGAGGAAATTTCGAGATACACTAAAGACGCATGAAGCAGATCCAAGATTAAACAGACCCATAGTTTATAACATCACAATTAAGATAAATAGCTATATTTTTGAGAAAGTCCAATTCTGAGGTGCTATTGGCATTAAAGATAATTTTAGCATTTTGAAAATAAAAAAAAACTATAGCCAGAATACCAAGAATGCTTGGCAATAGAAGATTTAGAAATTTCTTGGTTAGAGACATAACAGGAGTATTCTTTTAAGTGGATTTCATTATATTATTAATTTTTAATCTCTATTTTTGCCTATTTATTTTTATTACATTAAATTTGTTTTTAATTCTTTAATTTATGTATTTATTTTATTTATTTTTATTTATTATATACATATTTCATATTTGCTTGTAATTTTCTTTATCTTTTTTTGACTCTGTTGTTTATTCAATTTGCTTCATAATTCCCCCTTTCATTTGAGACGACAGCCAAGCCACTATAGGTCTCAAAGCACCCCCCATCAAAGATTCCCCCATATTCTGTGTTCACCTGTTTGGGTAATACTCTCTTGCGATTGGCTGATGCCTCCTGCATTCTTATTGGCTGTTTCTCTAACTTACCCACTTTCCATCCCATTTTCTTTCAGTCTTGCTCCAGCCTTTCAAGTGGTAGCATGCCTTTTATGCCTGATGATCTTCCAAAAGGCCCAGCACATCTCTTAAACGTATGGTGTCATGAAAAAATTTGTTTGCTTTATTATATCACACCACTGTGTTAATTATTTTAATGTTATATATAATGTATAACTAACCCTTTCATTAGAAATGTGTTCTATAAAATTTGAAAGTAGCATGAACACTGAATTAAGATAATTTTGGCAAATAAAGACTAAATGTGCACTATGTTCAAATTACAAGGCTTGAAGAAAAAGAAAATACCGTAATTTCAGACATATAATCTGTGGATCAAACAATCATGTTTCAACCCAGAAATTTCATTTTATAAAATGTAACTTCCTAGATTGCTGTAAATATTTGACTTCAATTAATAAATAAAATTTTTGGGTTTAAACATGATTGTTTGATCCACTGATTATACACTGGAAATTATGGTAATAGTTTTGTCACAGTGCACTAAAAATGTAAAAAACACCATTAAGAAAATAAAAGCTACAAAATGGTGCCATAGCCTTGATGCATCATTATGGGATATGTGGTTTGATTCTTGAGGACTAGATATATTGTGATACAGTAATAACATTGGATGTATATGTTCCCTGACATCTACATTATATACTGAACTTATACTGTATTACCATGTTTGACTTAAAATGGTTACATTTGAAAGAAAGTTTTAAAGAAATATGCAGCACTCCAACAAATATAAAAAACAATGCAAAGTGATTTTTTAAAGTAAAAATCAGATATTTATTTTTTCCACTATTAAATAGAGAGTATGAGAATATGTGCTAATGAAATCTAAATAAGTATATCCATTCTAATATGTCACAAGAAAAGTTCAAAAAGATATATACAGGGTTAGTGAAATTAAACTTTCACTATTCAAAGGGCCCTGGAGGCCATTGTACTAGTCCAAAGTGAAAAATATTTGGACAACAGACACTTTGAAGGATGCGCTCAAGATTTCTGAAATAAAAAATTTCAGTTTAAAAAATTGCTATCAGATGGTGTTGCGGGGCAGCACATTGCAGCAACATATGCAAATGTCATACACGGTAAAAGGAAGAAGTTGTTCGTGCCACAAACAGATGAGCATTGCAGAATGCCGATGTTGCCGGAGAGAGCACTGCTAGTCAAACTGCACTACCACAACAGTGAGAATGCAGTGGCAGCTGTGAGATAGTTCTGCTATCTCAAGAAACAATGGCATGGACCGATGTCTGAGCGTGCTCTCAGAGACATGATGATGAAATTCGAGCGAACAGGACAGCTAGGCGTTTTGTCAGAAAGAGGAAGAAAAAGGGTCAGCACCACCATCGTAGAGGATATTGCTACAGCAGTCATGGAAGCAAGCACTGAATTGCCTCATGGAACTCTCAGTGTACTGACGATTTCATGTACCCTTGATATGCCCTACTCCATTGTATGACATGTCATGCGCAGAATTCTGAACTTCTACCCGTATAAGATTCAAGCGGTTCAGCAATTGGAACGGCATGACCCGGACACTGTCAAAATATTTGCGCTACAATTTCTCACAAGAATGGCAGTTGATGATTCCTGGCCGTGGAGCATTCTGTGGGCAGACAAATCCCATTTCCATCTTAATGGACAGGTGAATATCCATAACTGTCACATCTGGGCGAGAGAAAACACCCATGAGGTAACCTTTGCATGATACGAAAGCGACCATATGGTGCGGATTCACTGCTGCATTCATTTGGACCATGTTTTTTTGAAGAAGTGATCCCTCAAGGACTTACCACCTGTTCTGTTAATGCACAAGAGTATCATGACATGTTACACACCTACGTAATTTCTACTCTCCAGCAACAAGGCTGCCTACAAGAAACCATATTCATGCAAGATGGAGCCACACTGTACATCACAATCCGAGCCGAATTGTTAAGGCAAACATTTACAGATGCACGTGTGATCAGCCGATGTTTCCCAACAGCTTGGCCTCTGCAATCGCTGATCTCACGCCTTGCGACTTTTGGTTATGGGGATTTTTTAAAGACAATGTTTACCAGGATTATTTGACAACTGTGTCCAATTTAAAGAACAGTATTTGCCCCCATCATGTTGACTCTCTCCGTTCAGCGGTAGAAAGTGCAATTTTCAGAATGGAGTGTGTTGTCAAACATGATGGTTCACATATTGAACATGTTTTAAAGCATTAATTTGCATGCTTAGTAATGTCATTTACAGAGGTGTTTTTGTTGTAATAAATTGCAAGTGCAATATTGTAATTGTGTTGTTGCCCTTATTGTGTTCCTTTTGTGTAAGACCACTGGTCCTTCAGTGTTTCGGGATCTGAGTTTGCCATCTCTTTTCACGATAACTCTTAGCGCCATCTAGTGGCGATTTTTTAAACTAAATTTTTTTCTTTCAGAAATCTTGAGTGCATCCTCCAACGTGTCTGTTGTCCAAATACTTTTCTCTTCGGACTAGTAGAACAGCCTCCAGGGCCCTTTGAGTAGCAGGAAGTTTAATTTTGCTAACCCTGTATATTTACATATATATATATTTTTTTTTAATTAAATTACATGCGTGATATACATATATACACATTTGAGTCTTAGTAAAGACTCAAACTGCAGTTTATGTATTAAAATTTACAATAGATTCAAAGAAGCAAAAAAGCAAAATAAATAAATAAAATAATAAATATAAAATATCTCAATTTAAAACAAGATTTTTTTTAAACAGCTTAAACTGATGTGTCAACATCAAATGATTTACAAAAACTCTTAAATAAATTCATATATTGAAATGCCTAATGATCTGATTAACCTTCTCACCGCCGTGAACTGATATATCTGTTCACTAAGCTGTAGGTTTCACTGCAATAGAAGCATTATTTTAATTAATATAATTCTACGGATATGATGAAGTTTTAAAACATTGAGTAGTGATAAATACTCTCAAGAATTATATTCATATACGTAATTAAGTTTTTTATATCACATTGGAAAAATTATCTTATTTTTAGCATTTAAAAAAAAATTAGAGAAAACAATTTTGCCCTTTTCTGGGTAGTCAGAAAGTTAAGAAATAAAATGACACCATTCACCATAATATATTGCATATAAAAATTTAAATATGCTTACCTCATCAGAGTCCAAAAGGCTTGGAAGTGCTCTGTTGATAAAAAATAATACATATAAATATAAAAACTTGACTACTTTAAGAAACAAAACATTAGAAAAGCATTTAATATTTTTTATAATTCAGTTATTAAACTATTAACATTCAAAATTTTGATAATTGTTCAGTCTTCCAGTCATCTCTTACCTCCATGGACAGAAAAAATGTATTATCTGTGGTGCATGAATTATGGGACTTACTCCATGGTCTCTAACTGTGACTGAAATGAACTCAAAATGAGTATATGTGTGAATGAGATTGTAGAATATGAGTTTTGTGTATATGTGTGTGAGTGTGAATTAAATGACAAAATGGTGTGGATGAAAAATTATTCTTTGAGTTGTGTTAATAAAAAGGGAAGCTACAGTCCAACAAAAAATGTGTTTATTTAGTGTTAAAATTTATTATGTAATCAATAATAAAAAAAATTGTGAGTGCATATGCACACAGAAAAGGGAGAAATACAGGTCTTAATAAGAATGCATTAAAAGGAAGCAGAAGGCATTGTTGTGATTTTCTTAAATATTCCCAAAGCATGTTAAAAATTTGAGTCTAACTTTTGACTTTTAAATCTTGCTCTATAATCTTTTAAATGCAGTTTATGTTTGACACAATCGCAAACATGACAATTCTCATTTTTTAACATATAACATTTAATATCATGATGATTGTAATCACTTTTGAAAATTTTTGAGCAGTTGAAACTCATCATGTTGGCAGTTCAGAAAACTTTCACTAGAAAGTTTTGTTTCTAGTTCTATGTGTTGCATGTTTCACACACAATATTTTTTACCTACACTAATAAGATCAGAATAAATTTAGATATCGAGATAATGCTAGAAATATTGAAAAGAATAGATTAAAATGCCAGAACATATGTTGCAAATATGAAGAAATGTGGAATCAGCATCTCAATACTAAAACAGATTTATTAAGAATACAGAAGACAACAGAATACAGAAGAAAAGAGTAACAGAATGTTGACCCAAAAGAAAATACATGCAGTATTCTAAATTCAGCGAGACACAGGAAATCACATACAGTGATTTCAAACAGCATGTGCTTCTGACATCCCAGTAAGTCAAATAATGTTAGTGGTGAAGGGTGATTCTCATGAAACATGACATTTTCAAAAAGAGAAACTTTTAAAACTCACAATGCTTTACAATGTCTAAGTTAAAATTTTTATGCTTGCATTAATTTATTTCTAACTGTTTGGTGGATGTTTATTATCAAAATAATAAAGCGGATTAAATAATAAAGCGTCCCCTCGTTATATCGTGTCTGCCGAGATACAATTAAATAAATGCAACATTAGCAAGGGCATTTCAAAATTAAGAAAGATAACATACAAGAAAATGTTTTGCGTTTGTCTCCAAAATGTTAGTTTATACACACATTACAAATTTTGTAGGAAAATTAAGAGAGATGTTTATAATCTAGAATCTGATTTTAGAAGCAAGTGTCAATGGGAAAAATCTATGACGTCATGCAATGTGTTGCTATAATTATCACTATAGCTGAGATTAGCAAATTGTTGAGAAGAACAAATTTTGCGCAAAAGAAGCAAGTTTCGGTCAATTGATTTGCAGATGGCACATTTCCCCCCCTGAAGTAGCATTAAAAGTAGCATCAGTTTTCTCTACAAACTACTGATTTTTTGGATCATGCTACTTGCTACACTACATTGTTCAAAATGTAGCGTGCTACACTACAAACTACTGTAAAAAGTAGCGACTACTGTAGCTTCACTACTTGTAACGCACTACTTCCGACCCATATATGTGACACAATATTTCTGAACTAAAATTTATATACAGTAAACTTCTGCTTCTGTCTCATTCTATCAACTGCCACCCTCCCCCCTTCCCTAATTTTTTCTTAATCAGAAATTAACAACAAAAACTCAAATGCACAGTAAACCCGAGTGAGGTGGTACTATTCTGAGAAAATGCTTGTCTGACATCAGCGAACAGCAGCTAGAAACTGTGAATTCTCGCCAAAACAATCATGTGGGAAGAAATAAAGGAATGTGGTCCTTTTGATGGAATGATGTTTTTTGCTCAATGCACTCAAATGAACAATAAACCTGAGTAAGGTGGTGCTATTCTGATGTCAGCGAACAGCAGCTAGAAACTGGGAATTCCTGCCGAAACAATCATGTGGGGTGAGTGAGGGGAGGAAAAAAGGGAATGTGTTCCATTTGGAGATATGTCACTTTTGTCAGTTGTTCTGTCACTGATTGGCTAGCTATGTTTGATGGTGTGTGCTTGCTTGATCATTTTTTTTCTGCAGGCGTCATTAATCAGATTGCAGATCTGCAATGTAGATTTGATTCTAGTTGGTTTTCATTCTGGATTTTTAAGAGAACAAAATGAAGGCAAAAAGAAAATGCATTGTTCTTAAGTTGAAAGAAAAACTAATGACTATAAAACACTTAAAAAATGGCAAAACTGCTACTTATTTGTATAAAAAGTATGGTGTAGGGCAATCGATCTACAGTAAATGATTTAAAGAAAAATTCAGTAAAAATTGAAAAATATGCCAGCAAGTTAGAAACCACAGATGATGCTATAAGAGCAAGAAAAACAATGAAAACTGTAAAGGATGAACAACAATCTTGCCATGGAATCAGACAACTGGTCATTACTGGGGAGAAACTCAGTGCTAATAATATTAAATGCAATGGGAAATTCTGAAAGAAGTTTTTGGAGACAGTCAAAGAGTTGGATTTAACATGAAACCAAGTTTATAATTGTGATGAGACTGTCTTGAGCTGTAAAAGCGCACTACTAAAACAGTTGTATCAGGTTGAGAAAAGGGTGCTGCTGGTTTTAAACTTCAAAAAGATTGTATAACTGTTTTGTTAAATTGCAAAATGGCAGAGAGCCATCGATTTCCACTAACAGTGATTGGAAAATCTAAGAAACCCAGAGCTTTTAAGAAAATTAACATGAAAGCACTTCCTGCCAATTATTACAATCAGAAATGTGCCTGAATGATACAGAACAATTTTAAGAAGTGTTTTTTGTAGATATTTTTAGCCGGAGTTAAAGCGCATTTTTTAAAAAGTAATCTTCCACAGAAAGCAATCTTGCTGCTTGATAATGCAGCACAGATAATGCTGAGCACATGCTTGATAATGCAGGAGCACATTCGGATGAAAATGTAGATTCTACTAATGGTAACATCAAGTGCTTATTTCTTCCACCTAATACAAAATCATTGATACAGCCATGACCAAAAGTGTCACTGAATCAATCAAAAGATGTTATCAGAAAGCTTTTATTCAAAAGCTGCTACTTGCTAGTAATGAATCAAATGTCTTCAATTTTTGGAAATCATACAATATCAAAGATATGCACCTTAGCTGCCTGGAAGGATTTGTCTGAAGAGACTTTGCAGGGAAGCTGTAGAAAATTGTAGCCTAACATTGTTGATAGCACACAAGTTGCTGAAGCATCTGGTGATGATTCAGAGATATTGACCATGATGAACCATGTTTAAAAAATATTTCTGTGGATGAAATCACTGTAGCTTAATTGTAACAAGAACAATATTGGTTATGAAAAATTAACGAATGACAAAGTTATTTAAAATATTTTGAATTCAGAGAAACCGGAAGCGGTTGAATGTGATGAATCAGGGAGTGATGATCCAGGAGTCAGTCATGCAGAAATGGAGACTATGCTCAAGTACTTTTATTACATAGAATTTGGAATCTTGCTGCAGTAAAAGCAAAAGCAAAACACAAACAAAAATGTATAATGGTAGTTGCAAACAGGTACTACATATTTATTCTGTAAAATTTTAAACTTGTCTCATAAATTCTATGCACTTTATTTTCAATAGTGGTTGTGCTATAGTAAACATCAATAACATATAAAAATTGTAAGGCAATACGATAATATTTATGAGAGTTAGAGCACAGACAGACAGACAAACCAAAGTCATAAACACTTTTCAACTATGTTGGAAAGTGTTATAAAAATGAATCAAGGACATGTAATTTTCAGACTTCATAAGAATCACTGAAAGTCCCTGAAAATAATGAATATACTAGGAAAAAAAGGATTCACTACTTCCAATTTGTGAATTGACAGCTTTAAGAATGAATGCAATATTGTGAAGATAAAGTAAATGTCGATGTATAAGATACAGTTAAAATTTTATACAATATTGTGTAGATAAAGATATAGTCACCTGTGGAAATAAGAAAAGCTTCCACATTTGATTAAGTATTAAAGACTCAAGGATATTTTTAACATATGTGAGGTCTGAAGAGGATAAGACAGGTCAATTTTTCAGTCTATTTTTAAATAAGATCCTAGCATTCAAAGGTGCCATGCTTATGTCACCAAAAAGTGTGGATGTGATGAATAGTGGTTTGGCTAAATAACGAATATTCAGCCAAATTTTAGGCCAAATACTAACTGTTTTTGAAAAAGTATATATTGATTAGAATTTTTCAATATTTAAAATAGAAACAGAAATAAACATAAATTAAAATTGTATTTTGTTATTTGTATATTTAACAATTTTAACAGCTTAATTTTTTTTATTTGTATAAGTCAGGATAATATTCCCATTAAAATCTAAAGAACATCTTTCCTTTTTACTATCAAGTGAGACTTTTATACTTTCTTACATTCAAAGTTAAGGGATTAAATACATTCTCAACTTTCAAAAAATCGATTATCTTTTGATGGAAATTAAATCGTTATAGTGTGTGGAATTATGGGCAAAAAGACTTAAAGTGATATCTCAATTATTAAAAAGGGTATTAGCAAAAAATGTGAGCATGCGCACAATCAATAAAATAGGGTTGCCAATGCCGAATGACACTGAAAATAGTCGCTTTAGTAGTCCTCAACGAAAAAAATAGTAGCCAAAATAGTCGCATTTCTACTTTTAAAAAGAGGGAAGAACAAATGTGTTCATAATAACTGAAAGGACTTTATGAATTTCCACATTTTATTTCAGAGTTTATGTTTCTGCTCAAATCACTCTATGGTGGTTTCTTCAAATCAGAAAGCAATTTATCCTGAAAATAAGGCTTCAGTTATGAAATAAGTAAGCTTGGTTCTTCCAGGATGAAAATTATCAGATGCAGGAAACATAGAAGTAAAAACTTCTAGCAAATCATCCCCGATACTATTTTCCATCAGGCCTTCCATTTCAAGAGTTTATTGGGGAAATAAGGGGGGGTAAAGTTTTCTTTGAGAGGCAGGATTAGAAATAACGTATGATGCCACAAATCCCACAGTAAATGGAAAATACTGCATAATAAAAAATTTTGTGTGGTATCTTCCACCTTTACTTCTTTCACAGGCATGTGATTTGTCCACAAATGTCGTATTAATTTTTATGAAAGCCACATTCTTTTTTCTCAAGGAATCCTGCAATATGAATTCATCAATCGGTCCCACAGCCCCCCCCCCCAAAAAAAAAAGTTAATTTTCTCAATCAGTAGCAGAAAAAGTCACAGATTTCAACAATTGATCACAATAATAATTTTTTAAAAGTTGTAGCATGAAGAAAGATTGTGAATTTCATCAGACTTTTGCAGACAAAAAGACCATGAATTCAGTCAAACAGGCATGGGGAAAAAACATGAATTCCATGAAATGATTGCCAGAAAAATTGAATCACAAAATTTGCAATCGGTCGCAGGAAAAATCACAAAATCTCCAACGATTGTAGAAAAATATTGTGAATTTCATAAAAGATCGTGGAAAGAAATTGGAAAAAATTTCAAAATCTGCAATCGGTCATGGAAAAAATTACAAAATTTCCTCCAACGATCATAGAAAAATACAGCAAATTTCAACAAAAATCGCAGAAATAAATAGCTATTTTGATCAATTGATCACAGAAAAAAGTGCGAATTTTACTAATTTGTCGCGGAAAAAAATTGCAAATCTCCTCAATCAACAGTGGAAGAATAGTCACTGGAATTCTGAAAAAAGGTAATTTTCTTTTGCATTTTTGTTAAAATAGTCACTTTTTAATGCTTTTTGGTATAAAATAATTGCTTTTAGTCACATTTTAGTCACAAATGGCAGCCCTGATAAAACTGACCTCGCCAAAAAAGGTTCTACTAAAGATTCTACCAGAAGATGGCACAGGGTGGTCCACAGTATGGTGCAGGAATAGCAAATTAAGTGTAAGTTGAAAAAAAAAGCTATCAGTATAGTTTTTTCTTCTAAAACTTTAAACATGATTTTCTGGAAACTACATTTTTCAACATGGGCAGCATGATAACTTGAACAATTTTTAACATTTTTGGATAAAATTTGCGTTTTATCTACGTATAATTTAAATTGTCTAAGAGGCATCAAGCCATATTTTGAAAATTTTATTTTTTTATATTTTTCCAATAAATTTAAAAGGTCAAAATTTTAGATAAAAAATGATTTTTTTTTTCAAAATAGTACAATTTTCTTATTTTTTAAAAATTTGAGCTGATGGCTCTTAGCTACAACCTTATTTCACAAGAAGAAACTGAGATTTTAATAATTTTTTGCCACTACAGGAAGTTAGGATGCTGAGCTCGGATATTTTGGTACAGGTCAACATGGCTGCAGGTTTCTGACGTAATATGTTACCAAATTTAACAAAAGAGTTAATTTTAAATACTTGAAGCAATAAAAAACAACATGGAATTACTAGTTTTTCAAATAATTTTACTCCTTTCTTAGAAAAAATTTCAAAATAGGTAATTTTTTGTCACCAAGAACGTATGTAATCCCTTAGTCAGCTTCTCATAATGCTTATTCTTCCCCAAAATCAATGAAATACCTGCTCAAATAAATTTTATTATGAGAAGTTTCTTTGTTACAATTAACTCATGATTTAAAACATGAAATGTTGTACATATATTTTGCTTAATATCTACCACAGGTTAATATTATTAATTAAAGTTACAATGCTTGTTCAAATGAATGGTGCTTAAACATGCAGAAAGAAAAATACTTTTATTTATATAACATTATTATTTGCACTTATTTAGAGCTTAAGGGGATGATGGACATTCAAATTAAGAATTTCTTTTTACTTAAAAGCTCTATAAATTGTGACTGATATGAAACAAGAATTTCCAACGTACATATAGCATGTCTATCTCTATATTAATAAAAGAAAGATGTTTGTTTCACTCTCTCTCTCTCTCTGTGTGTGTTAGCAATGGTTAGAGAAATCTATCACACACAGAGAGAAGTCTGCAAATTTGGTTCCAAATAGACAAAGATGGATCTGAATGTACATGAGGCACAGATTTTGGATTTTTTAAATTTTATGCTGGACAAAAAAAAATTATATTTCCTCAATCTCCAAAGTTTGCTGGTGATTTTGCCCCACTCATAAAAACAATCCAAATTCAATCTTTTTGCCCTATATAGTAAATTTTGTCCTCTTTTAAATAAACTTTATTTGGAATTTGAACAGACATTTTTGAATTTTTTATGATATATATATTTTTTAAGTATCCATTTTGCTGAAAATGTGAAGTTTGTTTTTTATCAACCAATACCTATTTGATACCTTATCTATATAATCTTATATTTTATACCCTTCTCCCTCTATTTAGCAGACTTTTGGAAATCAATTTAAAATGTTAAAAATTATATGAAATATTTTTTTTAAATTATTATTATTAAAGAAAGTACGGCCTTGAATTTTTTATCTGAAATACAAAGAAGAAAGAGAACAATTCCAGTGTCGGTTTCTTAAATAACCCTCTTAATCACTCAAAACTGTTACCAAACTGATACGCAGGTTGACCTCATGGTTGTGAGCAATTTTTTTTATTTTTTATTCAGCATGTGAAAAGTACCAAGTTGGGATTTCTAAGCGTGCAATTTTCACCCCAATTTCTAGATGTCAATTTTAACGCTAGAACTGCTTCTATGTGTTCTGAGCTGCAGAAATCCCTCCCAGAGAAAAATGTTGGAATTCAACAATGATTTTAGGTATATTTAAGGTTATTATCATGGACCTGGGCAATGTCAGGTCTGCTAGTTTTAAAATATTAATAAAAAAAGTTTCACTCTGTGTGTCTGTCAGTGATGGCTAGCAAAATCTACCACTTGCAGAGGTCTGAAAATTTGTATGAAAATAGTCCAAGGCAAGTCCGGATGAACCTGCAGTTCAGATTTTTTTTATAATTAGCCAAGATATTAATTAAAAACTGGTCGAAAGCACATTCTTTTTTTCTGAAAATCGGCAAAGTGCACCCATGCATGGCTCAGTCCTCTCTTTCATGACAGCATAGAAAAGAACCAAATGCTGCATTTTTTTTGGGCTATTTGCCTTCACACACTATGGCCAAACCATTCAGATACGGAAAAAAAGGAAGGCATATTCACAATTTTACGTCTTAAACACCAGAATCAGTTTGAAAAAATACCTTTATTAACCCTTTGAAGAAGGTCATTTTCACGCTAGATGTTTTCTCCCTTACGGCAATGCACCCTCAGAGAGGAACTGATAAACAAAAAATATACTCTTAAAGCTGAGACTTTCTTCTATCATTTTCTCTGCAATCATTTTTCAAAAATACGAATTTCAACACTTTAAAAAAAATTCACGACTGCATATCACTTTGTGCCTCCTGGAGATGATATTTTTCTATGCTGAAAGTAACGAAACGTCCATATTTCAACACAATCTATAATGCTTTTTAGAGCATCTTGGCAGACCGGATTTACATCACCTACAAAAATTTCAAATCATTTGGACAAGCAGAAGTATTTAAAAATAATAATAAAATCTGAGAAATTTTTGATAAAAATGCCAAAAAGCCAGGTGTTTCAGCATGGTTTCGGCTCATATTTTCACTGCTAAATATGAATATTTTTTTCACGAAGTTTCAAAGAGGGCTTTGATGCAGTTATATTTATAACCAATTACAATTTCAGAGGTTCGGATGATAAGTACTATTTTTTTTTCTGTTATGTAAAAGGACCTAACGTGAAAACAACAACAAAAAAAATCAAAACATTTATTTTACTAGATATCAATATTTTTTCACAACCTTTTTACACAGGCTGCAAAACCATTATATTTATAACCAATAAAAATTTCAAAGAGTTCGGACAATAATTTTTTTTTTTAATAACTATGAAACGAGCCTACATGAAAAAACAAGAAAATGTCTTCTTATGAGAGCTTTTACTACTAAATATCAATATTTTTTTGTGAATATTTCATTTAAAAATAAATTCATACAAAATCGGGTTAAAGATATAAAATCATACAAGTTTGAGGTTTATTTAAGGTTATTATCATGTGTGACGAAGAATGTTGGTTGAAGTAATTTTACGTCGGTTAAGCTGCAAAAAAGTAATTTGTTAATATCCAGGGAAACAGGTCACACAGAGTGAATGGATGCGAACTCAGGAGTTTCTTGATAAACAAATCTTTTTTTATTATAAATTGCAGTTGACCATGGGTTCAACTACAAGCATCCATAGGCATAAAAATGCCCGAGAGCACTGGAGAGGAGGCACGAACAATTACCAATCTTTAATCACCGACAAGCAGAGAGAGAATCTTGGCTGTTACATAATTTCTTTTCGCTGTCACAGTGATGACATGGCGATAATTAGATACATAACATGCTGTTTTGGCGAGAACAATGTGATAAGAAACAAGTTGTAATAGTCTGTTAATGATAATCCTATGGGGAAGAGATGAATGTAAAATATGAATTTTAAGCGCCAGAATGGAGATATGGAATGTTGGTAAACCAGACAAAACCGCATGGAGTCCTTTCTCATGGGGTTAGCTTAAAGAATTAAGAACTGGGGTTAAAAATAGAATTGGTACGTTACAGATATTATATATTAAAGGCAGCTGGACAATTGGGAAAATAATGAAATACGTTAAAAGGAATGAAACCTTGACAAGCAAAAGTGTAGGCGTAAAAATGTAAGTAAAGTTTAGACGCCGAAAGAAAAGAGCGGATTATAATGGGAATAAATTCTTTTTCTTTCTTTTTTTTTATAACGGCATGATTTATGCAGTGAGGAAAGAGATCCGAATGAATTAACGAAATTATCATGGGTTCAGGCAGGTCAACTAGTAAAATGTATAACTTTTTTACATGAAAAATATTTCAATAAAGAAAATTTTGCATAAAAAATTCATATTTAAAAATGCTTTAGGCTTTTCCTAAATGATGCAAAAGTAATGATTACTTTAATATAAGTAATGTAAGGTCCGCTTTTAAAAATATACAAATCTGTGCATTTGTTTCGTGCATGTATCAATTATTACTAAAATTATAGAAATATTTTCTGCATATTAGGCAAATTTTTTAATTTTCCCTTGATATTTAATTTTATGACTTTGGTCAATGATCTTTGTTTTAGTAATGGATGCCTATTTATTTTAATAATAAAACTATTAATGTACTTGAATATTAGGAAAGGGATTGGGGGAAAATAGTTAGCCTGGGACATTTTAACCATTAGTTACAGGTGAGATTTTTAAACTGCATAAAATTAGTTAAAAACCTGATTGAACTGAAGCCATACAAGACTGATTTATATTTATCAAACGAAAATTTAAATCAAAGACTTATTTTTGTTTTTGTTTTTATTTACTTATTTTTTTTTTTAAATGTTGCTCATTTCAAAATCTACCATCCCTTTAAATAACCTAACAATACAAGTTAAACTTACATACAACTTATTACTTAGTATTAGATTTCACTTAGTGTTAGATTTTTTTTAGTATACTAAATTATAATTCTGTGAAAAATTAAATTAAATATATGTAAGGTCATTCTTTAAAAAATAATATTAACATGCTGAACACTAAGAATTTTTCTGACATAATAACTGAGACATTTTTGTATGTGCATGAAATTTGTAGACTTTAATATTTAAGTTCTTTAGAATTGAATAGAATTTTTCATTTTTCTATCAATTTTTCATTCAAGTGCTTTACATTTATAATTGATTGTTCCTCAATAGTTTTGTTGCTAAAATCGGCTTAAATCTCCAACTTTGATACTATCTTCTATAAGGTTCTTAGCCTTGAAAGGCAACAGAGAAATGCTATTCAACTTCTGAGGTAAATGAATTAAGAATACCTGAAAATTGTGTATATTAAGCATGAAAAGGACTGCATGAATGTGTCAGAAATTAGCCAATTTGGATTTGAGAAAAGCATTGTAAAAAAAGAGATTTCTTTTTTCGGCAGGTGGCCTAGGACCCGGTTCCCTCTTTGGGGTTCCGGCTATGAAGCCGTCAGAGGACTCCAACATCTTTCCAGGTGTTTTGTGGTGATGTCCTCGTAGCTTGGGCTCCACCGCATATCGCAAAACCTCTGTCATCAAACACTTGGATTCAATGGGAGTGATGCACAGGTGATGGTCCTCCCACTGGTCACAGCGTATACAGGAGGCCCCTCCTGGTCATCACGTTAAAAGTTCCTCAGGACTTGGGTGCGATGGTTGACGTGCTTGACGGGCACAGCTCAATTTTATCCTGAATATTCGACAAAAAATCTAACAGTATTTGGCCACAGTTACTTGGCTGAAGCATTCAGCAAGAGGGCAGAATACTGAAGCCAAATACTGATTACAACTACCAAAAAGTTGTCTCTATTCAAAGCAATGGCACATCCAAAAACCACAGGCATTTCAAAAATGTGAAAAATTCGTCAAAAAAAGAAAGGCAACCAAAAAAAATGGATGACATTGTCACTGTTTCAGCAACAACTTCATTCCCTGCATATGAAATTATGTGCTCAGAACAGAAAGATTCTTACAAGCAAATATTTTTAATCTGGTAATCTTTTCAACACAATATTATTGAAAGAACTTTTTGATTTAAGAAGTATTTTTGCACCAGAAAAATGGAAGAAAAATCAATGTGTTTCAAAATAATTTATCTTGAGACATGTTACCACTACAAGAGCAGAAACAAGAAAGCAAAGTTTGCTAACAGTATGAGATTATTTCCCTCAAATCTTATCTCATAATCCTTAATTACTTTTAATTTCATTGAATAAATATTTTGAAACTATTAAACTAACTAAGTGGTACAACATTCTACCTTTCTATCAAACTATTAATACTTTTACTTTGCTACCATTCCCATCACATTCATAAATATTAATTTTATCTATAACATGGAAAATAATTTATCATTTGCTGGGACTCTTCTAACCCCAAAGTTAGAGGCTAAGACTGTACTGCTGTACATTTTTGCAGAAAAATGTTTCACTCCGTAAATTTAGTTTCAAAAGTCTTAGATGGAAATTTATAGAGATCAAATTATTTCTGTTGCTACCACATAATCCAGAACTAAGTACAATAATGCTCATTATAACAACTTGATTCATTCCACAGAAAAAAAAAATTGTTATGATGGAGAATAGAGGTCATACTAATGGAAGCTTTCATGAGAATATTTGTAATTATATAAATTACATTAAAATTTTGCAAATAATTTTAAGTAGATTTTGGTGCCAATTAATTATTACTTAATTATCAAAAGAAAATCAAATGTTGTAACAGGATAAATTTTCTTCTCATGACTGGGTTTGTTAAAAGAGGACACTTCTTTTCTACTAAATTGTGATTATTAATGAAGGATAAAACCATACCTTTAGAAATATTGAATGGTTTAGTGACTCATAATTCAGACATAATTCATTTTGTGTCTATCTTTGAGAAAATTTTATTTTTATTTTGTAGAACCATTTTAAGAAAATACAAATAGACAGCAGCTAATTAACGCTACATTGCCAGAAATTTTTCCTCTTCTTTGGATGTGTGCAAGTAAATTTCTTAGATTACCATAATTTCTGGCATATAAACCAAGACTCAATTATATCTGTTTTTGACCATAAATTTTATTTAATAAAATGTAACTTATTTCTACTTGAGAGTTATTTGACTTTATTGATTAAAAAAATTTTCTGGTTTGAAAAAGACTTATTTTATCTGCGAAAAGAAGAAAGAGTCCTGAATTTTTTAAAGGAAAAAAAGAGGTATATTTCCTAATTTCAAAAGGTTGTAAATCATTCTTAAGATTTTCTGGAAAGGGAATCTGAAAGGTGATATTACATGTAATATTAGAGTGTATGATACTAGTCAGTCGTTATATTGGAAGTAAAAATAGAACTGCATGAACATCTAAATATTTGGGGCATTTTTCTCCAGCCATTATAACAAGTGGTAACTCTATATTAAAAAACTTTTCACGATGCTACTTAGAGGAGTTTATTGGAATGGGTGGTGATAAAGTTCATGTTTAATTAAGAAAAATGCTTTTAAAAATTAATAGAATAACATCAATATAAGCACTGATACACATATATTGATTATTTTATTCAATGTATATGAAATTAGCAAAAATAATTAAAAACATAGGATCTCAAATCAATTATGCTTGAAATATTTTTTTAATATAATTTTCTTATCTTCCAGCTGTGTTACAAATTATAAAATATTTTGTAACAAAGTCACAAATACGTTTCTACTTTTTTTTTTTTTTTTTTTTTTTTTTTTTTGTAGCATACTGCTTATTATGCAGTAGAATTTATAATCTGCCACATTAGTCCTCAAGCTGCAAAAATATGAGATACACACCTGCATACCAGAAAATCCTGTATTTATCAGCATGCCAGAAAATATGAAGTTTTGTTATTGGGAAACTGGCGATTTGGAACAAGGGGAAACATAAAAAAAAAAATCTTGTAGAAAACAATGGAAAATTTGAGAATTTTGTGGGGGAAGATTTAAGAAATACTCAAATAGCAAAGTGTTCTTTACATAACATGAATAAATGTTCAGAGACATTCAGATATTGTTATACAGTTTATTAAATTTAATTATTGCATTATTTAACTCATATATGGAAACTAAATGTCAAAACATTTACTTCATATGTAAAGAAAACTAAAATATGCATATCAATTATTTATTTATTTATTTATTTTTTGTAGTTACATTTGTTTTTTGCTGTTAAGTAATTACTTTTCTTTGGTAATATTTTCATGATGCTTTTTTATTATATTAATAAAGTTGTTAGATAATGTTATATTATTAGAATTTTTAGATGTGTAAGATAATTAAATTAGGTAAAACATTTTGCATCTTTGTGTTGAATTAACAGTTGTTTCTAACCATGATTATAGAAAATAACTGTTTGTATAGTTTTTTTTTCACAGTTTTATGCAGAAATATTAAAAACCTTGTTAATTTGATGATTCATTATAAGCTTACTGATATTAAAAAAACTTTTAAAATGACAATATTTGTGAAACCAACATAAACATTATTATTTTAGTAACCATAACATCATGCGATTGATAATTTGAATATTCACGTTTTTCAATTTATCAAAATTCCCAAATTTGTCTTAAATTTGCTTGGAAAAAAAATCGGCTTTAGTCTGGGAATAAACTGCGTTCTTTGAAAGCTTTACATTGTTACACTTGTTAGATTTTCTTCTGTTTTTTATCATTCATGCTTTTTCAGGCAAACCACAACAGACCAGCCAAAAAACTAAAAAAGCTGGTCTCCCTCTAAATTCACCAGCATGCTGACTAATTTGAGGGAATACTGTATGCTTTATATTTTCTATATTATACTACTTTTTGTACAAACTTATATCTTTTTTGTCCAAAATGAAAGATTCTGTGCAGAATTTATTTTGGATTTGCTGACCAAGCTAACCCTTTATTAAAAATAAAAAATGCTGTAAAAATACAAGCATTTATTTTCAAATGTGGGAAAAAGGTTTTCTACAAAAACACTGGAGAACAATACAGTAATGAGAGTACAGCGTATCTGCTGAGGGTCACTGGTGTGTAACTTTTTTGGTCCTGGCATCGCCAGTGGAAGATACTAAAACATTTTTTTTTTAATTCCATCACATTAATTGAAATGCTCCTAGATTTGTCAAAATAACTTCTAGATCTTGTCAATAAAAGACAGTATATATTGTAAGCATTAATTTATTGACAGAAACATGCTTGTAGCTGTTTCACAGTCATTTGAAAATGGTTCTTGTGGTTTAAGGCTAAGGGGGATAATAGGTCTACTTAATATGCTTGTTGGAAGTTAATAATATAACAAAGAAAAGAAATGTTAAAACAGTTTCTTAAATATAGAAAATTACACTTACACATCTGTTAAAGATGTAGGAATGTTTTCTTCAACCCATTTTAAATCTTCATCCTGAAATAAATGAATTGTCACACATGAGAAAATAAAACAAATGATCACCAACTAACAGTTCAAGCTAAATTGATTTAAGTTACTATTCAATAAGTACTCTTAGAAATAATGCGCTTTTTTTATGCAAACTTTTATCTCTCAAAACATACTAAAAAGACTTACAAAAGCAATGTTAGTTTAGTAAATGGACATTAAAGCTACATGAATGGCCATTTTTAATATATTTAAAAATAAGCCAATAATTACTACAAAACAATTCATACAAAACTGGCTTAATTGATTATGCAGGAAGCCAAACAAAGAAATAAGATTTTTCTTAGTTAAATTATTACTTATAGAATAAGGGTTTCCAATTAATACATGTTTGTGGCCATAAATGATTATATGAATTAAGTGGTGGCCTGGATCATTTGTGGCATAGAAAAATTCTATGAATATAAGGCTTGCCGGAATAGGAAAGTAAATAAATATAATGTAACCTCATTAAATTGGTAAGAAATGTTATTGTTTAAATTAAATACTTTTCAATTTTGAGAGAAAATTTATTTTGAAGTAGAATAAATTAATCGTTGCAAAGAGCTCCACATACTATTAATTGGAAAACCTTGTTCTAGAATAAGCAAGGATGAAAGAATGGAACAGGGAAAGTAACTTATAAAGGTGTGAAGATTAAAACTCTATACCTGTTTATTTTTAGCTTCATCTTGTTTTGGGGAAGCACTGGAATTATTTTTTGTAGTTCGCATTTTCATTCCAACTGTAAGTGGAAAGAATTAGATTTTAATATTGTTAAAGCCTCATTGTAGCAAATTACAAATTAACAAAAAATATATGAAATACATTCTTATTCTAGTATGCATTATCACATTGTCTTAAAAAACATAATACAATGTGAAAAATTAAAAAAATCTTTTTGTATCTCATATATATATATATATATATATATATATATATATATACAGAGATAGAAAGAGATATATAATATTACTCAAAGACTAGATAGTGTTATTTATATGAAGTGGCAAAACAAAATATCAGTGAATGGCCAAAAGTTAGAATTCACATTTATGAATTCCAGATATTGGAGGTTTTCATATTTTAGAAACTGTGCTGTATATATTTTTTCTTTTTCTGGCTTATAAGACAATATATAACAATTTTTCTGAACAGAGTATGAAGACTATCTGCTCAAAATATATGTGCAAGATATTAACTCTGACTCAATTTTTATCAAATTCACTGATATTAATAAATCTAATCTTCATTAACAAAAATTTAAATATGCACAACAAAATTTCTTGTAAAGTAATTTTTTATAATGATGGAATTCAGAAGCATAATAAAATAAAGTAACTGAAAATTTGGACTTAAAGTCCATAATTTTAGAGCAACATCTGATTTGCAAAATTTTAAAAATAAAAATCAATTTATGTATGAGAATTTTTCAAAAGCACTTTTCACTTTATATTAAATAAAGTAAAGTTCCACTGTGACAAAAGAGATGGAACACAAAATAAAGACTTAAATTCAATATAATTAAAATTGTGATGTTTTGAACCAAAAGTTTGTAGGACCTCATTCTGATAAAGTCAGTCAAAATCTCCCATATTATTTTAGCATCAAATTAACCCAGAGTGGTGCAAGAGGTACCATTTGACTGGGAATTGGGTTTTCTATAATACTACCTGTATAAAAATGTTTAGGCAGTTGTCTCTATGTTGAAACAAATTTTAGAACTTTTTCAAAACAAAATTTACAATATGTTTTGACATCATATTTAGATTCTTTGGTAATTTTTACCTTTGGACACTAAATGGGTCATTCAGTAAAGAAATTCAGGAACTATACAGATATAAAGATTTGAACTCCTAATGTTAAATTCATTTTTAATAATTTCAACAAAGATAAAATAAAAATATTCAGAATTTAGTGTCAAATATTTTATTTTAAAAATATGCATATTATGTACAGCACAATAATAGCATCATAATAACATGATCTCAAAACTTTGGAAAAGGAACAGAAGAAAAATATTTGACTATAGAATCTGGCTTTGAAGAATTTGAAAAAGAATGTGCAAGATATGAAGTTGGATAAAAGAAAAATATAAAAAATAGAGCCAGTTATTAAAATGGCAACCAGTTGATCTTCAGAACCCAGTTGCTAAAGATGTTGTCAGAGTAATCGTTGTAATGAAAAGATGAATAAATATATAAAGCACTGCAATAAAAGGCAAAATGCTATAACAACCTTGGAAACTGAGAACCGTGTAATAAGTTCACACCTGTGAACTCAACTCATTGGACACAACAAATTGGAAATTCAAAAAAATAAAAAACTATCTTCAACTTCTAAAATTCTAAATCTAAATTTGGTTGAATAAGTACCTGTATGTTTTCAGTTAAAATATGTTTGTATGCTCTGTTAGACTTTGAATACAGTTTGACTGTGATATTTCAAGTCTCATAAGGGAAAAAAAAGAGTAGGGGAGATTAGGGAGGGATGGGACATCTGCAGTAATGCTTAATGTTCTGACAGAGGTATCAGAAATTCAAGATAGTAAGGGTTTCACGACAAATGTTTAAGTTAATTACGAAAAAATACATTAAAGAATTTGTAATAAAAAGGTTTGAAATATCAAGATTCAATTATACATATGAGTTTATTCTTTGAGCATAAAACATTAGCTATCACTAATGTTTACTTGCACATAATTTGAATTTTCTACAAATCTTAATTATTAATTTTAACTTAAATTCTGTCAAGGTGAAAAGCTAATTATTTATATAGCTACACTTAGCAATGTTCATTTTTATCAACAAATATGCATGCATATTTAATAGAAAAAAAAACCTGGTTTAAACAAACAAACAATCTCTTTAATGTTTTTTTTTTTAAACCCCAATTTTCTGCAACCCTGGGCTTCAACTTCGATTTCTATAGAATATTTTTTAAGATATCTTATCTACTAGTTCTTTAATAATACATGAAAAGAGGTTTAAATACATATTATAAGTTAAATGCATAAAATAATAATTAGTTTCGTTTATAAAATAGAAGTAAGAACTTTTAAAACATTTGAATAAGAATTTCAATAATCTACAAGCCTACTTTCTAAAATCTAAAATATCAACATCAAGTTATGAGAAACATAATGGAACATTTTTTCATCCTGAACAACAATAATTATTCTAGCTTTATGAGTGTTCTTCAAATAGCCAATGACAAATACATGATATCCTTTCCACTTAGATAACAATCAGCTACTAATCAGAAAAATAACTATTTGGGAACAAATGTTAATTTTATTCTATGCAACATATATTTTATTTTATTTTTTAACCTGTGCTTATAATACTGAATAATTTTGAACAAAAGGAGAGTGTTGTCAGTTCAAGCATAATCTCTTACTCCTCCAACATGTATACTTTCTTGTGATG
The DNA here is from genome assembly GCA_963931845.1 of Maratus michaelseni. NCBI lineage: Eukaryota > Metazoa > Arthropoda > Arachnida > Araneae > Salticidae > Maratus > Maratus michaelseni. The sequence continues at coordinate 147,478,738 of OZ007599.1, read as the reverse complement.
ATAAACATGTTGTGTCATCTCCACTGGCAAGAAAGAAGTATTTGATGTTACATGATTGAAAGATTTTCTCTGATTGACTGAGCTAAACATTTTGTCGCCAAAAGTACATGCTGAAGGAGTAGGAGATGATGCAATACCATTTTTTTAAAAACATATATTAAATAATAAATAAGTCATTGGTTCTAACTACTGTAACTAAAAATTAAATTAAAAATGTTTTATTGTAACTAAAATATAATTCAAAATTTTCTTGACATTTGTGAAAAACAGCGTTGTCTGGGCCCAAGACAAAACCTTAAACGGGCCCCAAATTTCTAATTGATATCTCTTTAATCTGATTTTGCATGAATTTATAGTTTTAATGACAAAATCGCAAAAAGATACTGATAACTAGTGATAAAAGTGCTCGTAAAAAAACATTTTCTTCTTTTTTCATGCAGGGTCATTTCATAGTTTTAAAAAAATAGCTTTTGTTGCCAAACCCTTTGAAATTTTTAATGGTTATAAATATAAAGATTTTACAGCCCATGCAAAATTACATCAGAAATATTGTTATCTGGTTGTAAAATAAATATGTTTTCTTCTCGCTTTTTTTGTTTTTGCGCAAGTCCATTACCATAAAAAAAAATTTTTGTCATCACTCTCTGAAATTTTAGTCGTTTATAAATATATCTGTTTCCAAGTGCTCTATAAAATTATGTGAAAATATATGCATATTAAATAGTGAAAATGTTACCTGAAGCTGAGCAGGACCATGCAGAAACACCCCGTTATTATGGGTTTTGATCAAAAATTTCTCAGATTTTATTTTTAAAAACATATTTCTTCTCATCTGAACGTTTTGAAAATGCTGTAGGTGATGTAAATCTGGTCTACCTACATGCTCTAAAAATATTGTGTCAAAATACGAATGTTTAGTAACTTTTAGCGTAAGAAAAAATCCTCTTGTGAAGTGAGAAATGACCTGCATTCGCCGGTATTTTGGAAATGGTTAAAATTTGTATTTTTTAAAACTAATTATACAGTCTATTAGAAGAAGGATTCGGCTTTAAGAGCATATGTTTGGTTTGTCTGTATCTCTAAAATGATGCTCTTGAGGGGCATTACCATAAGGGGGAAAACATTCACCCAGGAAAATGATCTTTTTTCAAAGAGTTAACAGAATTTTTTTTTCAGATTAATTGCGGCATAAGAGTGTGATCTTTCAGAATATGTTTTTTGTTTTTAAATAAACCAAATGGTTTAGTCAACAGAAGTTAAAACAGAATTGCGACATAAACACATTCTTCATTCAAATGTTTCTTCATTCTTGTCCACTGCCATAAAATGGGTTCTGGGCATGCACGAGTGCTGAAAGCCAGCTCACAAAGAAAGAGATGAGTTATTGATCAGTATTTAATTAATATTTTGGTTAATTATTAAAATATTAGAATTCTGAGAGTCAGGTATATCAGGAGAGGCCTTGGACTATCCTCACCTAAATTTTCAGACTTTTAGATGCGCTAGATTTTGCTAGCCATCGCAGACAGACAGAGCGATATTGTTTTTATTAGTATAGATTAGTAAAATAAATATTTTTTAACACTTTTATTTCTAACACTGAGAAATTTTTAGAGCGAGCATTGCCCAAAGGGCTATGAAGATTGGCTAAAACTAACAGATTCATAATAGTCAATGATTTATTTTATTATTATTATTTTAATTGCTAATGATTAAATAGGTTAAATAAAATTTACAATCTACATACCATAAATATGCACATTAAACATAAGTATATGATCAAACAGAAACCCTTTTCTGTTTTTTAGCATGAAAAAAATTTAAAAAACCTAAGATTGTTTTCAGTTTCTCAATTTCTTTAAGACTATAGATCTTATACTTATGAATTGATATTCAACTTACCAAATGCATCATTTGTAAGATGATTCTCTTCATCATCTTCATCTTCATCATCCATGGCATCTAATAAAGGTGTAAATGCATATCTATAAAGAAAATTGAAATATATGTAGAAAGAATAATGTAACATACTTTTTTTTCATTGTTTTAAATATATTGGGTTCTGTGATTTATCAAAGAGAAACATAGTTTTGACTAGTTATTTTGTTACTGCTAATAAGGAGTGACCTTGAATGACCTAGATATGTGCATTCAGTCTTTTCTACTTGCATTGCATAATTCTTGCATGGGCTGTGACATAATTTCTGCTTTACTGCAGTGCGAAGAATAGAGAACCAAACAATTCATTTTTGCCTCTTATATGTTCTCTTATTTTAAGAAAGTTAAATATGCTAGTCAGACTTGCTCGTAAAATTTATGCTGTATATGGACAAAGTGCTGTTTTAGATGACACAGTTCGAAGGTGGTTTGAGAAGTTTAATTGCAGAAATTTCAACCTGGAAGATGATGCCGTCACTTTGAATGACTATCATCTGTAACGGAACACCCTTTAAAAGAAGCTATCACACAGACTAAATATTCCAAAAAGTACAGTGTATGATCATCTGATAGCTACCACATTGAAACAAAAATTGCCACAACCCAAATAAGAATTATGCAACACAAGCAGAAAAGACCAAATTTACATATCTGGGTCATTCAAAGTCGCTCCTTAACACCAGTAGCAAAATAATTAGACGAATCCGTGCTTCACTTTTTTAAAAACCACTAAACTTTCCGGATGACCCAATATTTAATAATGATTCTTCCACAGACATTATCAATTACTAATCCTTTAAGATTTTGATTAATAAGAATAATTTCATTCACCTGCTGTGTTGAATTTATTGAAGCATTCAATTATTTAAGAATAACACCAGTTTGAAATTTTGAAAAGTTTTTTTCTCCTAAAATGATTATTTAAATACTGAAAAATAAAATTCATATGATCCAGTAGGGGAATGTAAATAGTAATATTCACTAGACGGTCCATGTCAAGTGTGTTCCAAGAAAGGTGTTTAAAGTAATATAACTTGTTTATAATAACAAAGATTTATTATAACTTATTTAGGTGGCTTGACATGAAACAGTAATAAAAATTACAATTCAGTCATGTAAAAAGCTATGACTCAATAACAAGTGGGAAAACAGTGCTAATATAACATTTAATATATTATCTAACATTTATAAGGTCACATTTAATATAATAATACTATTTTGATTTTAGAATATTAATCAGCATTTGTATAAACTTCAATATTTGAACTATAAATGCATTTTGTATTAAATTACACTGATTTTTTTTAATTAGTTATTTCAATGTGATGTTACCTCTTAATGCACATCACAGAGTTATAGTTCATATATAGTCATCCAATTCATGGCTCCCCCTGTTTGTATCTTTATGAAAAGCACAAACAATAGTATATATATTTGTTTATATATTTTTCAGAGAATATTAAATGTAAAAAAAAATATTCATTATTAAAATTTATTAATTTTATGATATCACACAAGAATTAAGTTTTTAAAATACCAATAGATTATACAAGTTACCTCTGTAAAAGCTGCACAGTTTAGGACAAAAAGTTTTGTGACTTATAGAATTTAGTATAGATGGCTTATACATCATTGTTTCATTGTAATCTTTAAAACAAATTTTACATTTCATTGGTTATTTAATTTTTTAGACACTAGCATGCTGGTAGTTTAAATTTTGCTACATATATATTTTTTCTCTTTATTGAAGGCTATTAATAGCTTTAATAGTCATTATTTGCATTTCTAAGATAAAGTGAAAATGAAATCATCTACAAGTATTGAATACAAGAAGTTTTCAAATAAACACTTCATATCATTGAGACCATTGATCATAAGAGATATAAAACACTAACTCACTGGTCCACCTTCTGCCATGACAATTTCATCCTTTTAATGCATGCAAGTAAGGAAGAACTTTTCTGAATATTACTGACAATTTTTTTCAAACTCTTTTGCATACTTTTATTTATTTTTGGTTATTTCTGCACATTTTTCATATTTTTATGAGCAATACTAAAAAAATTAATGTTTCTTATTAAGCTAGCATGAGATTTTATTTTTAAGTGCGATAAAATTAAATTACTTGTGATGAAATTAAATAAAATCTGTATTTTCTTTTTAAAATCAGGAATATAATTCAGTTTAAATTGTAACATCTTCATTATATTTTAAAAGAAAAATTGAATTTGAACATATCTATCCCATACTAACCTATGGGAGGAAATCGGTGTTTTACCATATTTTACTCTAAATTGTATGGCATTTTGCATTCATGGGCAGACCACTGGATTCAGTGTAACAGAGTAGAGAGTTAGTGCTTCATTCTATTATGGAGCTCAGTGGTTTAAACTAAAATTGAAATATTTTTACATTATATTTCTCAAACCACCTAGCATTTTCATTAATGCACAAACTCTAATTCTTCTTTTAATACTTTAATTTGGTTGTTTCCTCTTTTTAGCTACAATTATTTTATTATATATAATATCTGAAATGCATTAAAACATTTAAAACACAATTCAAATTTTGAAAAATAGATAATTGATGAAATCACAACCGTACTAAATTGAGCTTAAATGTCAACCCTGATTTCCATTGCTTACATTCTTACATAAATGTCAGAATATAGAAAATAGTAGATTATACAGCAGTGGATTTCAGAAAGTTAAGGGTACGGATAAAAAAAATATATGCATAATACAGAAGAAATAATTTTCTGTGCATAAACCATTAACTGAAATTACGAGGGTTGTTTTTTTTCAACCTCCAATGGACTATAAAAAAAAGAAAAAAGTAAAGAACAAAATGAATGTATTACCAAAAGTTATGTACAAACATGGGTACTTTTCTACATAATCGGTGTAAAGGTTGAGACATTTAACATATTGGTGGACAAGCTTTTTCATTCCCTCTTTGAAGAACGATGCCACCAGTGATGAGAGATGAACCTGAACAGAGCTTGAAGCTCATCATTCATCTAGAAGCTATTGCCTCCTAGTCAGTTTTTTAATTCAGAGAAGAGATGGAAATCACTCGCCGCTAGGTTTGGGGCTATATGGCAGGTAAGGCTGGATGATAACAGAAATTTAATATTGCAATATATCAATAAGATAATATTGATATTGCTGATATATTGAGATACTAATTTAAAAGGGGGGGGGGATAGGGGGATTTTCTGATATAGTATCAACAATTTAAGTACGAAACTTATTAGAAAACAATTAAAAATTTTATATCTGTTTGCTCATAGAGCATAATTTCTATTTTTTATTTTTTTAACCTTTTAACAAGGCTTCACTTGATCTAAGCGCGTTAAGAAAAAATGAAGACCAAGTTGGGCTGTGCCTTTTGATTATGAACTTAGGGTAGTGACTATTTTCATATTCACTCATACCACAATTTACAAAATAATTTCTTTATGGTAGATTTTTCTTGAAATTATCTTGGTATAAGTGTATGGCAGGTATTAGTATTGAAAAAGCAGTGAGAATAGAATAAAGAAATCTGGGACAACATATGTCCCAACCCCGTAGTCAGAAGGTTAAACAAAATCAACCCCGTAATCAGAAGGTTAAACAAAATATAGAAGAAATTAACCAATTGTTCAATAACTATTTGCATTTACACCATTACTTTCATAAAGCGTTTCTTTAAAAGATAGAATTTTCCCTGTTCTTTTCATTTTATTGAATTAATGTTTGTTTTAAAAAGTATCATTTTCATCACTATAATATAATTAAATGTACGATTTAAATAAAAAAACTCATTAAAGAAAATAAAATGGGCCTGGGCCGAACTACCAGTGCATCATGATCTCTTTGGGTATTACCCTTCATTTAATCTAGGAATAAACCACTCCATCCTGAAAATTTTCATTTTATCAATGATCATTATTGTTTCTTATTTTTAATTTAGCAAAAGATGGCTAAAAATATGAATTTAACAAATGTTATAAATATTGCATATTTTTAGAACCTTATGATTTACTAAAAATTTAATCTTTTCAACCATGTAATTTAAATTTTTTATTCATTTTTTTGCATTAATTATTATCTAATGTTGTTTAAATTCTTTAACCCTTTGAGAGGCAAAGTACTTCTGTTGCTAAAATGTTGAAATGTTTGATTGACACCAGGATTTGCAAACAAATTTATTCAAAAATAAGTAAATGCTTTTCTTCACATACATTATTAAAGCAAAATTTTAATTAAAATTAAGTGGGATATACTATATACCACCACCATTCAAGGGCTCAAGGGGCTACTCCACTCATGCAAAAACACACGCTCGCTAATGTTAATCCTATGGGAAAGTTCTTTTAAAATAGCTCGTTAGCATTTCAATATTTCTAAACAATTTTTTTGCTTTGGATAGCTGAGGTCGATCTCTAAAATCACTCTTTTTTTACTTTTTGATTTTTGTTCATGGGTTTTCTTATGAGGATACTCTCACTTTCGAAACTGATTCTGAAAGTGAAAGTATCTTCATAAAACAATAATAAAAAAATTACAGCAAACGAAATCAAACAAATAAGAAACGGCAATTGTACGGATCAACCTTAACTATCCAATGCAAAAAAAAATGTTAAAAAATATTGAAATGCAAAAGATATTTTTAACAAAAATTGTCCCATAGGATTAGGTGTTTTTGCATGAGCAAAGTAGACTCTTGAAGTATCTTTCACTGAAAAAAAAACAAAAAACATCTTGTTTGGTGAATAACTGATATACATTTCCCTGTACAGAAATTTAATTTCATAATAAAATTCATTAGAATAAGTAAAGAGTTAATTTCGATAATCCAGTGAAAATCATCATAAGAAATGTCAATGTATTTAAAGTACTTTTTTTATGATCCGGGCAACCAAATAATATATCAAATCTACCCGGTTCTGGACACTAAATTTAAGTGCAGATACAAATTCATCCCAAGTCCGAGAAACCATGCTGCAAGCAATATCAATATTAATGCAATAACCAACCAACTCATCTTAACCATCCAACTCATCTTATTGGACATGATATATCAAATGTCTTGATATATCAGGACGGAATAGCAGCAGCCGAACAAGAAACTGGTGATAAGTGTTATTCAGTAGTTATTTCTTAGTGGTTTGCAGAAATAGATAGTAACAAATGTGGAATGTGAATGTATTGGGAATTGGGATATATTGGGATAATCCTTACTTTGAGATAAAGTAGAGAGATAATGAGTGGAGTCAAGATTTTTTGTGTTGGATGAAGAGGCTATTGAATAAATACATGTTCGGACGAAAGAAGGTATTGAAAGGCATATTGGTATGGGATATTTGTCGGTGTTTTTTGGGACTCAAAATGGCAGTGAGCACAATACAATATTATTGTTATTGCATATATTAGCAGAGTTAGAGTTTAGATATCATTATTGTGATTTTTAAATAATATCAATATTTGACTGATATATTTGTAAATAATGGCCCCTAATGATCAAACATGTTCCAGTTAAACTGCTCCAGTAGCTGTTTGGTTACAGCAGCACTGTGAGGGTGTGCATTGTCATGCATGAATAACTTGGTGAATTTCTGCTACACAACGGATAACACTATGTAACTCGCATTTGGCAGGAGCATCAATCATACCAACCCTTTTTACATGCCTATAGCTCAGCTCAAATTATGAGCTGACATTGGTAGTAGCAGAGGTTATAATTAAGGAGATGGGCACTGCATATCCTTACCTCTTATCACTCGTCTGGCTGTTTAGTGGCTCGATCGGAGGTTAAAAAAAAAAGATCCTCGTATATAATGATCTAGCTCTTAATTAAGTATAATATTTTATGCAATAGATTACTTTGAACAGAATTAACAGAATAATTTAGAAAGTGTATAACTACATCCAACATGTTTTGTCTAGCTTTAAACAACTTGTAGTAAAAAAAAAGAAAAGAAAGTAGGCAGAGAAAAAAACTTCAAATGTCTATAACATTTGTTCTCTTTTAATAATTTATAAAAGAAGTTTAAAGTATTAACAAGTGTTTACCTTTGGTTGTTGTTTGTAGGCCTCCATAAGATCATTATGACAAAAAGTATTACTGAAAATAGGAAGTGCCAGTACGCTTCATCTACCCATAGCTCTTTCCAGTCCTAAATATAAAATTACAATGAGCATATGAATGAACAAAAAATTGCTTAGTTAAAAAATAATCAAATTAAAAAAAAAATCAAACTTACTGTAATACAATTTGCTAATTTGTGAGCATGAATTGACCATGTCATAAAAGCTACAGATCCTATAAAAACAAAATAAACTTACATTTCCTCCAGATTACAACAGTCTTGAATTTTTTAAATCAAAACATTGTATTTACATACCAATAACAGACAGCAGAAGAACATTTGTAAAATGTTTATACAGCTGTAACTTGACAATATTTCTTCTTAACCTTAATGTACGAATAGTCTGAACCAGACTACTAAAGATGTAAGTTAGTTAAGGTGTTTATATATGATTTTTATCAGTAAAATTATACAAACATACTGATCAGATAAACAAAATTTTGGACATTGTGGCAATAAAAAACAGCCAACCAATGAACTATATACAAAAGTAGCAAATAAAAATATACAGTAAAATAATTCTTAAAATATAGAAAAAATATTCACCAAAGATCCATTTTTTTTAACTTCTATGGATCTGAAATGCGAAAGATGTGGAATAGATGTTACATTCTATGAAGGTGAAAAAAATGTGTATTTTAAGTGAAATAATACAGCGTGTCTGAGAAAGATCTTTTTTATTCTAAAGATTAATAATAAAAATATGAACAGGTCAAATGAAATATAGTTTGCGGCAAACAAATGAAGAAATGAACAGCTTTTTCTAGTATCAATTAACTGAGGTAGATAATGCTAGTTGCTTGGCAGCTGTAATATGAAACAAAAATGGTGGGCATGCAGGGGAAAGCACAGTATGTATCGGGGCTAGAGGAAACAAAAATGGTGCAAAGGAAATTTTGCTTGATATATCATAGAGATTCACTAAGTGTGCCTTCAATTTATGCATAATGCAGAAGTTTAAAGACACAGCAAATGTTGAGTATGTTGAAAATTATGGCTGACCATTGACATTTGGAGATAGAAAATTTTTTCGTGGGAATATTTATTTTTATTCAGCAATACCTTATTTGAGCAAATGCAGAGGTCTGCATAATCTTCTGATTATAATCCACTGAACACATATTCAATACACTTAAGAAACTCAAATAATACTACTTTTGAATTGCAGTGAGAACTATACAATAACTCTGTTAAACTTTGGAAAGACAATATTCAAAGTATTAAGATAATTTTTCCAAAGATCTAAAAATAATTTAAAAATAACTATAAAATAACTAAAAATAATACTAATAACTAAAAAGCTAAAAATAACTATAGAACAGCTATTGTTTTCAAATTACTAGAAAAATGCCTGTTGGATTTATAATAAAATAATCCCAATCATGGAAAGGAGACTCCTCCCCTTTATTTTTAGCAAAAGAAAAAGCATCAATTACAAAAAATATTAGACACTCTTATTATGGAACATTTCTCAATTTAAATGTATAGTTATTATATTTCAGTTGAACCGGGATATTTTTTTAAATACAAACTAATCCATGAGCAATTAATTACATTTTTGAATTAAATGTGTGATTTTATTTACCATACTCTTTGTGTGATAACATCATGATTTTTTTAAAATTTGAAATTTATGATTACCTAAAGTACCAAGTTTGATACCTGATGTCTCTAATATTTCACTTTCATACATATATCTTTATGAAGGTATGTCATCAGCCTTTTAGATGCAGTTTGCAGTTGATTCAAACTCATCCAGCTTACTTGAACACTTACATTCGGTAGAGGACTATTGAAAAAGCCATATAATTCTTTATTAGATCTTTGGAAAAAAGATTAATAGGTCTGCTTTGTAATTTCCTTTCTTGCTTTGTGAATGTATAGGCCTAAACACTTTAGTATGGCACAATGTAATAAAACTTTAGTGATATGGGTAAACTTACAAAATTTTATGATGTACAAAAAACTCATCAGTGATCATTTCCATTCAAAAATAAAGTATATATTAAAATTATTATTAATGAACTATTATAATAACTACAATAATGTAATGTATTGTAAGATAAGAAAATAAATTTCTTCAGATTTTCCTTAAACTTCATATAATGCAGAAATATGCAAAATGCCTTTCACAGTTTTATCACTACTCATTCTCCAAGCTTTTTATGTGCCAGCATTAACAAGCTATCGTTAGGATTGCAAAACTATATTGATAATTTAGCCAGATGCTTCTGTTAATTATACAGCTTCTTGCTTGGGATACAATAAATCAAACTTTCAGTTCAAAAAATTGGACAATTCATAATTAATGACCTCATAAATAAAATTTGCCAATGTCAGTTTTCTGCCTTTCTCTCTCGCATTTTAAAAACATTGTTTCATTTTTGCAGGTTGTCTCATCTATGTATCATAAATCATCTTTTATTTATTTATTGTGCATACAGGCTGGTATATTCACTCATTACTGCTAAATAAAGGAAATGAAATAATATTAAGCACAGAAAATTATTTGTATAAGGATATCCACCAACAAATTGCACTATCTGTAACAGCAAGAGGTATTCCAGCCATTAAAGCTTGATTACCAGGATCTGTTTTAGGCTAAAAAATAAATAAATAAAAATTCTTAATAGCATTAAAAGCAACTTTTAAAATATTTTCATAAATTCCACTGAAAGAAAAGTTACTAAAAACTAAAATCTTATCACTTTGTAATAAGATATTTCTACTTTGAAAATAATACAGTGGAACCCCTTTAAGATTTCCCACTTAAGAAGTTTTATATCAATGGTTCCAATTGTTTTTCTATTTCTTTAATGCCAAAATCTACTCTTTAAGAAGTTTTAATTTTGAAAATCTTCCTGCTTAAGAAGTTTGTTTTCCTGAAAATCCTCTTTCTGAATTTCACTATACAGAGACATTTTTTGCATTTACAATGTTCTTTCTTTCAAGGGGAAAAAAGATTTAAAATGTACATATGAAGAAAGCAATAGATAAGCGAAAAAGCAAAAGAATGTGACACCTGTCCCCATAGAATACACAATAGTCATTGTTCAGAATTCGGAGGAAGTAACCAGCCTGTTTTGAGAATTTCATTCTTGTAAGGCAAGGGGTTTTCTTTTCTTTTTATGCTGGACTAGAGATCTGCACGGGCCGGGCCAAGGCCCGAAGCCCGTACTCGGCCCGGCCCGCGGGCCTATTTTTCTTCACGGCACTCGGGCCGGGCCCGGGCCATATTTTTTTCTGAAGGCTCGGGCCGGGCCGGGCCAAGTGATTACTCTTTACGGGCCGGGCCGGGTCCTACTTTTTTCCTGAAGGATAAGGCCGTGCCTTAAATTATTTTTTCCGTACAGAGCCGGGACTGGTTTCATTCTTCCTAAATTTTTAGTCCTGGTTTTGACTCGTATGAAAATCATTGTCTCGGCGTACCTGGTCCATTCGAAGGTCAGTAAAAAAAGATCTGGCATAAAAATCTTTTCAAAACATGCATACATTTTTAAATCGCCATTATTTTATAATTAAACATTAAAATTTATTCTTTTTAAAGAATAGTAGATTTATACACTTATTAAAATATAGCTAAATTAAAATATAGTAAAACGTGTGAAAAAGAACCTGCTTATGATGGAATCCTGTCTTAAATTGAAAAATGTGTTGATCCATTAAAAATGAATATACTAATATGTAAGAAAAGAATATATAATACATTTACACCTGCTAAGAAGGCAAATTGTCTATAACTCATTTTTTTTTCTTCCCTATGCAATTTCATCTTAGATTTTACTGTATAGCATTTTTCTGATTTTTAACACTTCAATAAATGGAATATGGATTAACAATATCGATGATAACTTAAACACATACATACAACAAATAGAGATTTATTAAAAAAATAAATATTCCAGCTTGCGGCACCTCTATAAAAATGAAGATTATAAACATGAAAAAAAAAAGGCTGAGATAGGAATTTTTGGTTAGATCTCCTCCTATGGGGCAAATTTTTAACCAAATCGGCGTAAAAATTATGTTTTGTAGAAATTCAGTCGGGCCGGGCCGGGTTCGGGCCGAGATTTTAACTTTTTTCCGGGCCGGGCCAGGCTCGGGCCGAACTTTTAACTTTTAAATCGGGCCGGGCCGGGCCAATATTTTTTTTGTTCGGGCCGGGCCGGGCTCGGGCCGAACTTTTAATTTTTGTATCGGGCCGGGCCGGGCCAAATTATTTTTTGTATGGGTCGGGCCGGGCCCGGGCCTGGAAATTTCGGCCCGTGCAGACCTCTATGCTGGACTTTAGCAGGGGGTGGGGAAGGGGGGATATCGCTGTGATGAATATAGATAAATATGAAAAAGCAAGCAGTATATTGTACAAAAATACAGTTTGAAATGAAATTTTTAATTTTTTGTATCCTAAAAGGAGCTTTTGCATTAAGTTATTTTTGAGTGACCTTACAAGCTTTATTCACAGAAAGAATCATAAACAACTGTTCTCGGTGACATTTTCACGATAATATACCATTAGACATATGTGATTGATCTACAGACATTCTCCTGAACACAAATGATATTCTGCTTGCACTATCAAGCTCTATTCTTATGACTAACTTGGCACATTTTTTAATCGTGATGTATTTCTATGTTATAGCCCAGCAGTACTCATTTGTGTACTCTTCTTCTTTGTCTAAATTTTCAACATGTCTACTGAAGGAATAAAGTGAAAGGCTTAAACTGTTGAGAAAAAAATGAAAGTAGATGAAAGTTTGCATCTAACACGCATTCAAATTGCAAAAAAGTTGGATCTGCCAGTGACAACTCTCAATGGCATTATTACTAGATGAGAAACCATATCTTCACTGTATTCTTCAAATGCAAAAAAATTAAAAAAGTTAAATATGAAGAAATTGAAGAAAAAGTAATTATTTGGTTTAAACAAGCAATGTTAGCAAACATCCCTTAAGTGGAATAATTCTAAGAGAAAAAGCAGAAGAAATTGCATAGAAAATGAATGTTAAATTTAAGGCATCAAACAGATAGATCGACAGGATGAAAAACAGAGCTGGATTAGTTTATAAATCTATAAATGGAGAAAGTAAAAGAGTCAATATGCAAGAAGCAGATGAATGGAAATCAAATATCTTACTAAGTTTAATATCTGGATATAAAGAAAAAGACATTTAATATGGACGAATGTGGCCTATTCTATAACCTACTACTTGATAAAACATTCACATTTAAAGGAGAAAATTGCTATGGAGGTAAATCGAGCAAGGAGTGTTTAAGAATTTTGCTAGGTAGCAACATGGATGGTAGTGAGAAACTTTCACTTTTAGTAATTAGAAAAGTAAAAGAACCCCGGTGTTTCAAAAATGTGAAATCATTGCCTTGTCAATATGAAAGCAATAGAGCATCTTGGATGACAATTCCAATTTATGAAAAATATCTAAAGAAATTAGACACTAAAATGCGAAAAGAAAAAAGAAAGATTATTTTGTTGATAATTGTACCGCACATTCCAAAGATGTGAAATTAGATGACATTAAAATGCATTACCTTCCACCAAATTCTATAGCAGTTTTACAATCAATGGATCAAGGCATAATTAGGGCATTTAAGCAACATTTCAGAAAACAGTTAGTCAAGTGGATGCTTTTAAATCTGGAAAATGGAGAAAACTGAAAAAGGTTACTGTCTTAGAAGCTATTCATATGATTACATCTGCATAGGAATCTGTAAATCCAAGTGTTATTGCCAATTGTTTTAAAAAAGCTGGATTTTCAAAGGGGAGATAACAGAAGTGTATGAATGAACCAGAGGTTGAAGAAGATGAGAGAAAATACTGCAGAAAGAATTGGACTTTACCACATCATTTTGTGAATATGTTAATGCTGATAATTATATAATTTATCAGTTGATGAAATTTGTGATTTAATGCGAGATGAGAATGGGAATGAATCAAGTGATACTGAAGATGATCCAATAGTTCCAAGCTACTCAGATGCTATAAAAGGACTAGAAACTTTTCGACGCTACATAGAAAGTCAAGAGAATGTCCCAGACAAAATACATAAAAACTTATGACAACTTGATTCTTTTCATTTACAAATATTTGAAAAAAAGAAAAAACAAAAAAGTATTAAGGATTATTTCAGTAGTAATGATAGTAGTAATAAATAAATAAATAATGTGAAACTCAGAACAAAATAATTCAGGTAAATCAGTTTGTTATTATTTTTACCACTATGTTTTCTTTATTTTTATAATATTAACGTATTAAAATATTTTAATTTTCAATTTATAAAACTATTTTGTATATCTAACTCAATACTTTGTATAATTTTATATTATTAATGTTTTCATTATGTAGTTTGCTATATAGTTTTTCCTCTAAGAAATTTTCCCGTTTAAGACATTTTATTTACCTGTTCCTTGGAAAAACTTCTTAAGTAAGTTTCACTGTACTTAAAATTTTGAGCTAAAGAATAAATTATCAAATAAGGTGGCATTCAACATACACACTTTATGAAATGCTACACATGTGTTACTTATTGCAAAAGAGATTAAAAGTATTTGATGTGCAGTTGAAGTTAACATCTGAGTATTTGTAGTTTAATATACCATAAAATTAATCATCATACTAAAATCAAATTTTTACTAGATAGTCAAATATCAACAAAATCAAGATAGATTCTTCAAATAAAATTATGGACAAGTAAAATATTTTACAAGTAGAATAATAATGGAAACAAATAATTCTATAAAGTTTTACAAAGATTATTTTCTTTGTCTATTCATTAATATCAACTTTAATGTGTCTGTATGTTTTACATTGATTAACATCCAATGTTTCATGGGACTCGTCAATTGCTTGTAACATGGAAAAACCAAATCATATAAAAACATACTAACTAATGGATATACACAAAATATAAAACAACCTATGCAGCTATTTACATAGATGCTTGAAACTTTGGAGAGTTTTTTTAACTATTTTATAAGTATGGATATGTTGCTTTTTGACTTGTCATCCAAACATGGGCAACATTTAAGCAAATTTTATGGTTTACACTGCCACAAACAAAGTAAAGAAGTTTTATATTGTTTTTATACTTTATTTGTAAACTACAAAATCCAGCTTACTATAACATAGAAAGTTATCTAGAAAATAGAAAAATGTCTTCTTATTTCTTGTAACAAGGCAAAAACTAGCAAATGCTTAATTACAGTTTTTTTCTCCCTTTCCTGCATGCATCACATTTTGCAAAGGAATTAAAAGATTTAAATTAAAGTTTTACTATGATGTTTGTAGTTTTTTCTCCTTTAAAATAATCCCAATTAAATATCTTTTTCTATAATAATGAAATATTTTTTGTATGAAATATGGTACTTGACATACAGTCAAACCTGGTTAAAGTAATATCTGTTAAAAATAACATCCTTCCTAATGTGATAGATTCTTACTGCCCCAAATCACAATTAACTTCCTTCCATGTCAAAATCTTTACTCAATCTAACACAAATTTTAAAGGTTGCCTGGCTTAATGAACATTTTTATCTGTGACAATTGAGTGCTTTAATTTCTGACATTTTCCTCCATGTTTGTTTTAAAACCACAATCTTGAAAATTGGGAATATTAGGATTATAATGATTTAAAAATTATACTATAAAAAAGTATTCATATCCAAACAAAGTAAGTAGATATAACACACTCAGACATAAGAATGAGTCAGAGTGAATGGGAAATTACTAGCAGAGATATATCTTCCTTTTAGTTTTTATATTGGAGATCTAAGATACAATGCACATTGGGCAAAGAATCTTATAACCCGACACATGTTACTTTTCTAAAAATAGCTAAACACTATTTTTAGAAACTATTACAACACAATTTTCCTTTTGATGCATTGTAAATTTAATGGAGTAAATCAATGTGTTATAGATATATAGTTTACTTCATAAAAATAATAGTGATTTTAGCTATTTGTAGTAGATTTCATTTCATTAAATTTAATTATTAATGAAAGAAAATACAATATTGTACTCCTGGATAATCTAATAGCCTACTTATCAGACAAATTTATTTTGGAATAGTGGCTATTTCAATAAATGGGATCAACTGTGTAATAGCAACTTTATAAAACAAACATTTAAGAATAAGGAAAATAAATCAAATTTTACCTTAAGAACCCTTAGGCATCCTTCTATTGTTCCTAAACAAAAGTATAATGTACCAACTCCAATAATACGGTGTAACATAGGACCCAATCTTGGTCTACAAAATTAAATAAATAAACATAAATCATAATAGATCAATAATAAAAAAAAAGATAGAATAATATCTCTGATGCGACTTATACATACTTGACAATACCAAATCCAAGACTCACAATAATAATTAACATTCTGGCTAAAGTTCTCTTCATACAAGATAAAATTTCAGCAAATAATATTGCTCCTTGCACTAAAGAAAAAAGAAAGTTAACTACATAAGAATATTTATTAAATCTAATTAGGATCTTACACTAGTTTAATCATAAATATTTTAGTGAAAAAAATCTTTAAAATATGTAAATAAAAATGAGTTTTTTCTCAAAAAAAAAAATATTAACTAGTAATTTAAACAGTCAAGAAAGTTTAGTAAGGAAGTGATTAACATAATAAAAGCAAAAATCTAAAACAAGCCTTTGCAGCTATTACTTGCCACAATCTGAAATAGAGGTAAAAATTAGTGGTCCTCACTTGCAACACAGTTACTAAATTTGAAAAAGTGCCAATTAAAAAAACGACAACTAAATTATCATGTTGGTAGCCATTCTTCCTTTTTCAGTTTCAAGTGTAACTGTAGGGTTATAATGGCCAAAGAATACATCATTTTTAGTTGTTTTTTTTGTTACAATCGTAGTTACTCAATATCTTATGGCATACGAGCATGAGATATTGAGGATGGCATAGCATATCCAGAAGTGAATAAAATGCACCATTTTTTTCTTTTTTTATACTTATTATGGTCGTAAAAATAAAAGATTATTAAAGCCACTATTCTTATTTTGAATGTAGTTAAAAATGTTATTTATATGCATATAATGTTTATATCAAAATTGTAACAGTAAATTATACAAATATGTTCAAAAGTAGCATATGTGATGAATTTTGATGTCTTTAAAGCTTCTAATTGCTGTTTCAGCAGCACACCATGAACCCAAATGAATGTAAGTTCAAAAAGTTTACAAAATGTACAAAAGAAGTTTACATTATTACAAAGCTACAGTGCTTCATGGTACACTTCCCATTAAAAGAGCAATAAAATGTTTACAATGGCAAAAATGTTAAAAATCTGCATACACTTTCTTTTTAGGGACATATTAATACAACTTACTTTTGTATTTTTATTTAAATCTTTCGTAAAATAAAGGTTATAGCTTAGATTATATGTATATATATACATTTTAAATAAAAGCCAAATTGTGTCTATCTTCTTTCCAAGAGAAATATGTAATTAATCCCTTAAAAGGTGCCATCAAGATAAATAACATAATATTCTTACCGTAATTTCGCGCGTATATATATGTAAATAAAAATGAGTTTTTTCTCAAAAAAAAAATATTAACTAGTAATTTAAACAGTCAAGAAAGTTTAGTAAGGAAGTGATTAATATAATAAAAGCAAAAATCTAAAACAAGCCTTTGCAGCTATTACTTGCCACAATCTGAAATAGAGGTAAAAATTAGTGGTCCTCGCTTGCAACACAGTTATTAAATTTGAAAAAGTGCCAATTAAAAAAACAACCACTAAATTACCATGTTGGTAGCCATTCTTCCTTTTTCAGTTTCAAGTGTAATTGTAGGGTTATAATGGCCAAAGAATAGGGGAGACTGGGGTACAATGGACCACTTTTGTAAATTTTGACTGTTTACTCTCAAAATACTGGTTTTTTGTGTTTGAAAAAATGTGTGCATATTATGTATATATAAGGGTTTAAGTTGCACTCACTCAAAATCAATAATTATGTTTACTTTTTTTACTATATTTTTTTAAATAGCAAGTAACAAAGTGGACCATTGTACCCCAAGGTCGGGGTACAATGGTCCGCAGCATGGGGCTCAATGGACCACAAGTAAATTAAGAAAAAAAAAACATTTATGTAGTACATTCTTTAATGACACAAACATAGAATGTATTATACTTGTTTATTGGTGGCTTCAGTTCAAACATATAAGATTAATAAATATTAAAGTTAGCAAATACTAAAACATTTTTGTGTCGCTGAAGGTATGCTGTTTTCTTGTAAATATGTAGAGTTCAGCAAACTCGTTGCAATATCTTGAACATTTACAAGAGAGTCATCAACAAGATCAGGCAAAATGAACACATTTTGATTAGGTTTTCACTGCATGAATCTGACAAAACATAATCATAATCCTGTTACCAAACCATCAAAAAAAAAAAAAAAGCACTGTTTTATTTTACTTAACACCTATAATTTATCTACACTAATATAAATAGATACAGACTAATAGGTATATTAATTTTTTAATGTACTTGTTTAATATAATTGCAGGTTTGTAAAAATATAGAAATTTAAAATTAACTGAATGTTTATAAAAAGTAAAGAAACCATAAATAAATAAATGAATAAGTAAAATACTTAAAAAATGTAAACTACGTGAATCATGGTTAAATTACTCACTAAAAATAAAACAATTTATTAATCTTAATTTCATATATAATGCCCGGATACAGAACTGGGGTCCAATGGACCATGGTTTTGAGTGGTCCATTGTTCCCCATATGGAAGTTTGTCAGAAAAAAGTAAAAAAAAAAACAACAAATTTTATATTCAATTATTTTAGCTACATTTAATATAAGAACAGATTATCTTAGCTTTTAATTGTGCTCAGCAATGTCTTTCAAATCATAATTCTTTAATGAAGAAAAGAAGACATGTTTCGCTGAAAATATTTACTTCTACCTGCCACAAACCATCTTTCTAGAATAAAATGGCTAATTTGTCAGTTGGACACATAATTTTACACTTTGATTCACCACTGTAGTGCTATTATCTATATGCCAAAATATGAAGCATTCAAAAACAGAAATAATATGAATAATAGGGGGTGGTCCATTGTACCCCGGTCTCCCCTACATCATTTTTAGTTTTTTTTTTTTTTTTTTTTTTTGTTACAATCTAAGTTACTCAATATCTTACGGCATAATAGCATGAGATACTGCGGATGGCATAGCATATGCAGAAGTGAATAAAATGCACCTTTTTTTTCTTTTTTTATACTTATTATGGTCGTAAAAATAAAAGATTATTAAAGCCACTATTCTTATTTTGAATGTAGTTAAAAATGTTATTTATATGCATATAATGTTTATATCAAAATTGTAACAGTAAATTATACAAATATGTTCAAAAGTAGCATATAACGAATTTTGATATCTTTAAAGCTTCTAATTGCTGTTTCAGCAGCACACCATGAATCCAAAGGAATGTAAGTTCAAAAAGTTTACAAAATGTACAAAACGAGTTTACATTATTACAAAGCTACAGTGCTTCATGGTACACTTCCCATTAAAAGAGTAATAAAACGTTTACAATGGCAAAAAATGTTAAAAATCTGCATACACTTTCTTTTTAGGGACATATTAATACAACTTACTTTTGTATTTTTATTTAAATCTTTTGTAAAATAAAGGTTATAGCTTTTATTATATGTATATATATACATTTTAAATAAAAGCCAAATTGTATCTATCTTCTTTCCAAGAGAAATATGTAATTAATCCCTTAAAAGGTGTCATCAAGATAAATCACATAATATTCTTACCGTAATTTCGCACGTATACGCCACACCTCAGACAGTTCGATTTCCTACCAGAATTTATTTTAAATAAAATGTGACTTACTTCTGCTTAGCACTTATTTGACTTCTTATTTTCAATAAAATTTCCGGTTTGAAAAAGACTTAACTAAGGTGTGGCGCATACGCGAGAAATTACGGTATAAAATAAACCATGGAGTAGAGTTTCATAAACAATGCACTTTTCGGAATTAAAAGTGTTAATAACATGTATGAACATTTCCCCATTTTTTCTATTTAATGTAAACAGCTGATACCACGTCATACCAGGAATGGCATAAGTTTTGATTAAGAGTATCAAAGTTCATAAAAGGTGAACTTTGTACTAAACAAACTGCATTTAATATAAAGGTAAACTTATCCTACCTAGTGTTAAATAATATCAAAAAGGCATTTCTTAGATGCACATACTTGAAGTAAGTTATTTGTTGTGGTGTCCATATTAGTCAGTGGGTTGGTTGCAGACATGGTACAAGCTCACCAAAGAAAAAAGCTGAATTTCACGCCCTCACGCAACCCCCCCCCCCCCCCCCCTTGATGGTCTTTTGACGAAATTCACGTTTTTCAGCGGCCCTTTGACGAAATTTGAGGGTTTTTTTTTTGCGATCTGACAACAAAATTAGCCATTTTACGAGAGATCCTTTGATGAATTTCGCGTTTTTTCCGCGATCTTTCGACGAAGTTCACCGGGTATTTTTTTCAAGATCCTTCAACGAAATTTGCAGTTTTTCTTATCAAGATCCTTCGATAAAATTTGCAGTTTTTTCGAGATCCTTCGACAAAATTTGTCTTTTTTTTTTCGAGATCCTTCGACAAAATTTGCCATTTTTTCGAGATCCTTCGACAGAATGTCGTTTTTTCGAGATCCTTTGATGAAATTTGTCGTTTTTTGGCGATCCTTTGACAAAATTTACTGTTTTTTCACAATCGTTCGACAGAATTCGCCGCTTTTAGCGATCCTACGACAAAATTTGCCCTTTCTTCAGATTCTTCGATGAAACTTATGTTTTTGATGGCCTATTGACGAAATTTAAGTTTTTCCACGACGCTTTGACAAAATTCATGTTTTTTCACAACCCTTTGATGAAATTTGCGCATTTTTTCACGATCTGTCAATCAAATTAGCCATTTTCCAGGATTCTTTAATGAATTTCGTGTTCTTTCCTCGGCCTTTGGACGAAATTCGCGTTTTACTGCGATTCTTCAACGAAATTTGCCATTTTTTCACAATCCTTTGATGAAATTCGCGATTCTTCGGCGAAATTTGCCTTATTTCGCAATCCTTTGATGAAATTTGTTTTCTTTTTGCGATTCTTCTACGAAATTTTGATTTTTTTTTTTGCGATTCTTCTACGAAATTTCGATTTCTTTTTTTGAGATTCCTCAACGAAATTTCGATTTTTTTTTTGAGATTCCTCAACAAAATTACTCTTTTTTAGCAATCCTTTGAAGAAATTCACCATTTTTTTGCAGTCTTTGGACGGAATTCGCATTTACTTCACGAATCTTCGAAGAATTTACGTTTGTAAAAACGGACGGAATGGCATAAGAATAATTTTTTTGTGTCTCAAGTCAAATTTTTCACATAATTTACGCGCTATAGCGCGTCCGCGGCGTCGTTAATTGCTTTGGTACGCACGATCAGGCAGGTGGAAGAGAAGGCAGATGAAAGAAAAGGTCGGAGGAAAGCAAAAACAAACTCAATTTGGCGGCCACTATTCGTTCTCCCATTTTTGTTTTTAGTGTATTTCGTCTGCTTGCACCTCCCCCCCCCCCCCCCCCCCCCAAGGAAAAAAAGTAAAAAATTTTAATGCATATTTGCATTTATCCCAGGAATGATAAAATTCAGCACCGAAAAAGCAGAAAAGTGGCATGTCTGTGGTTGATGCATCATCAAAAGGTTAAAGCAATTACAATTGCAGATGTGGTATTCAGGTGCATCAGCACTATTAGTGTTTAAGGTGAAGGGGTACTTCACTCATACAAAAGCACCCATTCACTAATATTAATCCTATGGGAGAAACTTGTTACACTATCTCGTTTGCATTTCAATTTTTTTTTTTTTTTGCATTGGAAAGATGAGGTCAATCTCTACAAAGGTCATTTTTTACTTTTTCAATTTTGCAGGTTTTGTTTTATGAGGATACTTTAACTTTCGAAACCAGTTCCAAAAGTTAAAATATCTTAATAAAAAAACTTGTAAACAAAATCGAAAAGTAAAAAACGGCCTTTGTAGAGAATGGCCTCAACTATTCAATGCAAAAAAAAAAATCATTTAAAAATATTGAAATGCAAATGAGATATTTAAAAAAATTCTCCCATAGGATTAACATTAGCGAGTGATTGTTTTCATGTAAGTGAAGTAGCCTCTTAAACAAATTTGCAAATTCAAAGGTTTAATGTTGGTTGGTAGTGCTTGCATCTCACAAGTTAAGATATTTTTATGGTTGGTTCATGTGTTCTTTAGTGCAACTTAAAGTTCTTTTATTTTTTTTAAAGTTTGTTTTATGACTATGGCAACAGCTGCCAAATGGGAAATTCTCTCAATTCTGATTGGATGACTTATTGATATTTTCTACTGGTGTTTTAAATGTATGATATATAGCATATATAGCACATATAGCTGCCATATAGCATATAAGATTAATTAAATTGAAATATTTTGTAATGAAGTAGATAGATGATTATTTAGTTTGTGATAAGCGATCTTATAAAAATGTTATGTTTCACAATTATGAAACAGTTTGTGATTGTGAAGAGGTAGTTATTAATGCAAATCAGTTACAGGATGTTATTTTTAGAATGAGGCTGTGCTTACATTGTGCTGAATTTATGAAAGTTAGTTATCAGTATGTGTTGTTTATTAAGTTATTAATTATGTTTAAATATATTATATTTTTGCACAACTTCTGTATTATCTTTTTTCAAGTTATGAACGTTTCATCTGATATGCTTCAGTGAAAATTATCAAAAGAGACTTTAATAAACTTTCATTAAGTTTTACAAAAACTGTTGTTTTCATTATGCAAATTTGTCACCGTTGTACTTATTTTCTTCAAGTCACCTACATTATGTCAGTACTTTTGAAATGAATTTCATTTACTTGAGTTGATTAATGACGATATATGATGTTAGATTTTAACTTACAATTTGAATTACTCTTTTCACTATGAGCTACATGACTGGTGTGGGTATTTAGTCCAGGGAAATGTACATGTTATCTTGCAAAAGGTCGGGTAGAAGATTTTATTTTTTTGACTTGTATATAATAAGGCCAGCATGGAAAAACCGAATTATCCAACAAAATTTCTTAAGGGAGAATTTTCTGTGGCCAAAAAACACCAAAATTTTGGGACTTTTATTGTTGTTTTTTAAATATCTAGAGACTCGTTGTCGTAGCATATTATTTGTTAATTACAATGTTAAAGAGGACAAAATTATTTATAACTTTCATATTTACAACTTTTTTATATGCTCAATAGCTAGCGCAGTACGATATTTCAAAAATAAGACAATTTTTTCAATGTCCTTATAAACCGTGAAAAACCTAGTTTTGTCCCGACGCACGACGATTCAAATGTTCCCCACAGATGTAATGATGTATGTCAACTTCTACAGATTGACAGCAGAAAATTATCTATTTGCACACCCTCTTCTTCATTTTTATCACAACAGACATATTTTAAATTCAATAAATCTATATAATTTAGTAAGTAGGGGAGAGAGTGTAGATGACTAAGACAATTTTCATATTTAAACAATAACTTTAAGTATATACAATTGTTAATTTTAAAGTATTGTTTAAAATAATATTTCAGTATTTAGTAACTTATTGGCACGACAGTTTCAATAAAAAAAAAATCTTGTTTAATTTTAATAATTATTTTTATAACGCATGCATATGTTCATTTTATTCTATAGTACAATGGTATATTTTATTTACCGATTATTGATGACATATGTTTTAATGTTTTACTGTTTTAAGTATATCAAACATTGGATTGTAGTTCTATATAAAAGGAGGGACTCAAAAAATAAATATATCTTATGTAACAAATATTTTTACCTTATAAAATATCTACAATATAAATGACAACATATTACTTCATTAACTAATATTATGCATTTATATCTCTTGTAAAACTTAAAAATTCTATCAATAAAATATTTGAGATAACTATTTTCATAAAATTTTTCAAAATATTAGTTTTAGTAAATATTGTCAATATTTTCCCAGTTTTATTATATATTATGACAAGAAATTATAACATTTTAGCGTGCAAAAATATATAAAATTTTAATATTTTATCTATTAAATGCTTTAAAGCTCAAACAGAAGAACTTGTTGTTGAAAAATACACTTTGTGGAATATTCTAATATTCTGTAATATGTACTGTTTTGAAACTATATCTGTTGAATTATCTCAGTGCTACCATCTATCAAATGAAATACCGAGTTATTTATGATTGTAGACCATATAAACATTTTTGTTGTTATACATTCATCCCCTATCTCATTCAAGTCCACTTTCCCTACACAATAAAGTAGCTACACAATTCCCTACACAATTCCCTACACAATAGTACGCAATATGACTGCATAAGTTAAATGAAAAAATGTACTTTAATAATGATAATTTCTACGGGATATTTAACAATATTTTTGTCTCTTTGATGGGACTGTTGTAGGATTATTAGCGTTCAGTTTCCTGGATAGAAGATATATCAAGGATCATGGTTCTTCTAGAGCAGGGGTTCCCAAACTTTTAGACCGACGTACCACTAAATCGAAGTTCATACTTCCGCGTACCACCAGATAAAAAACGTAAAGCTAATATAGAAAAACCTATAAAAAGGAACCTGCCTAAAACGAAATATATCTTCGGTCTTTCCTGTTTCCGTCATAGCAGGTTTTATTGTATTTAAAAATGAATAATTACATAACTAAATTGGTACTAAGATTGGCTGCTTTGTAATAACATTAAAGTAAAAAGTAGTATCACCATTAAATTTTAACAATGCATACAATAAAAAAAAAAAAAAAAAAAATGTTTTGGTATAGGAAAAAAGGCACAATACTTAATGACATATTGGAGCACACTGATTCATGTACTGTTACAGTAGGCTAATTTGCTTCTATCGCTAATGAAAAGGGTGGACTTGTTTTATGAAGCACAGCTTCCTCATGTCTGGCTCAATATTAGGTAGTTTTAGTCATAAGTCACATTCGAAGTTTACTTTATTCGTGTGTTTGTTTTTGATGTAACGAAGGGGGGGGGGGGGGGAGCACATTCACAGATATATGTTGTGCTAAACACAAGCAGACTTTGACGATATCACACACAAACGGTACTCTCATATTCTCGCCAATAAAAAATCTGTGGCGTTCATCCCTTTGAATGTGGACTCCAGTAATCCATCACAGGAGAGCTGAATAAGTTCACTTCTTTCCTCTATCGTGAGATACAGTGCCAGGGTGTATCATATGATATGCTGCTTTCTGTATTTTATTCCACGTACCAGTATCGGATTTCTGCATAGCCAGAGCTTCCTGTACCTACTGGTACGCGTACCATAGTTTTCACCAATCCCTGCTCTAGATGTATCTTTTCTTTTTTTCCTGGCAGTTATTTGTCCCCCATCCCCTCTTCCTCATACCCACTCTGTATAACAGAGCGGGTATGTAAGTTGGAAAAATAGCCTCATTTTTAAAAAGCCGTACTGCACTTAAGAATAAGGGGGGGGGTGCAAATAACAGATAATTTACTGCTATCAATATGTAGAAGATGACATCCATGATTAAATTCTTGGAGAAAATTTCAATCATCGGGACAAAACTACGTTTTCCTTTTATATAGAACTACAGTCCAATGCTTGATATACTTAAAACAGTAAAACATTAAAACATATGTCATCAATAATCGGTAAATAAAAGATACCATTGTACTATAGAATAAAATGTTTATGGAATAAAATGAACATATGCATGCATTATAAAAATAATTATTAAAATTAAACAAGATTTTTTTTTTATTGAAACTGTCGTGCCAATAAGTTACTAAATACTGAAATATTATTTTAAACAATACTTTAAAATTAACAATTGTATATACTTAAAGTTATTGTCTAAATATGAAAATTGTCTTAGTCATCTACACTCTCCCCTACTTAATAAATTATATAGATTTATTGAATTTAAAATATGTCTGTTGTGATAAAAATGAAGAAGAGGGTGTGCAAATACTAGATAATTTTCTGCTGTCAATCTGTAGAAGTTGACATACATCATTACATCTGTGGGGAACATTTGAATCGTCGCGCGTCGGGACAAAACTACGTTTTTCACGGTTTTTAAGGACATTGAAAAAATTGTCTTATTTTTGAAATATCGTACTGCGCTTGCTATTGAGCGTATAAAAAAGTTGTAAATATGAAAGTTGTAGAGAATTTTGTCCTCTTCAACATTGTAATTAACAAATAATACGCTACGACAACGGGTCTCTAGATATTTAAAAAACAACAATAAAAGTCCCAAAATTTTGGTGTTTTTTGGCCACAGAAAATTCTCCCTTAAGAAATTTTGTTGGATAATTCGGTTTTTCCATGCTGGCCTTATTATATACAAGTCAAAAAATAAAATCTTCTACCCGACCTTTTGTAAGGTAACGTCTTTTTTTGGTACATTTCCCCTGGACTAATTAATATGAGAAGTTTATTTAGAGTAATCGCCACCACTTCACAGAATCATATAAAACAAAAATTCCCATGAGCAAAACAGGCCACACACTGAGGTGACAAGCTACACAGTGTGCAACTTAGGAGTCAAATTCTGAAATTCAAACCTGTTTCCTCTTTGTTTCCAATATGTTTTGTCACTTGTTTCTTCTCCTATGTTCAGGGTTCATACCCTTTTAACAAAGTTAATTCCAGGAGTTTTCAAGGAGTCTAAAAAATTTTTTCTAGGAGATTTGCTTTGAGTTTTTAATACAATCTCGTTATCTTTTATAAGATGGTAAATACAGGGATGGGGTTGCTCCTCCTGAAATGTGAATCTTCAAAAATCTTACTAATTTTAAATTTTAAAATAGTAAAAAACCTTGGAAATTTGAAACTTAAGAGAATGTTGATTTCTCATTATGGATCACTAAGCTCCAGTTGATATGTATCAGAAGCAAAAATTAATTTAAAACTTTTGTTTAAATTCCCTCAATATTTTAATGTCAAATTCAGTGCTAAGAATTGAAAGTTCCCAGTTTAATTTGATTTTGTGTTTCCCCACAAGCTCAATCGTTCTTCTTAGCTGCCGGTTGTGCATGCTTACTGCGTAATACACTTTTCATGCCGGTTGTGCAAACTGTGCCAGTTGCAGTTAACACAGCTCCATGACAAATTAATTAGATTTTTTGCGATATTCCTTCAAAATCAATAAACTTTTAATGTTTAATATTCTCAAAATTATAGTGAGTAAAAAAATAATTTAAATATTGTAGTTTTAATATTTTCCAGAAGTTTTTTTTTAATTTCCAGGAATCACAGGTAAATTCCAGGAGTTTTAAGGGCCCTTGAAGAAAAAAATGGAATTCCAGTAGTTTTCAAGGAATTCCAGGAGGTGTATGAACCCTGTATGTTGGTCGCTTGTCACCTCGGTGCGTGGCCTGCCTTACATTTAAGTTTTACATATAATTTTTTATTGCAGTATGAGATATTAATAAATTACATTTAAGATAAATGTTCTGTATCTTTTTATATTGTTAATAGTTCTAAGCACATAATATAAAGTATATTTTATAAAACAATAATCAAATAAATTACTTTATTTAAATTTGTTTCTTGAACTATTATAATATATCATTGTATTTTGCATTGTTTCCTTCAGTCATATTCCTCATAGTTTCAATGTAACCTCAATGTGTGAATGCCAAACCGATATGATTTAATCAATCAAGAACAAGTATTGGCAGAAATAGTTTGCATAATTAGCAAATATTCTGCTTCTTATATAGTCATTCAATTTGTATATGAATTTAATATAAATTGAAAAATAAATAAAAATTAAGGAAAATAAATACCTGATTTTCCAGTATAATTTATTGACTGATATTCAGCATAAAATACTGCTTTCTCCATAAGTCCTGAAACAAAGTCATTGCAAAAATTAACATATATTATTGATTAATTACATGAATTAAGCTAATTACTAGACAAATTTCAGTATTGCAAGGACTATTTTTTTTTTCAAGGTCTGATTGGTCAGGAATTAAAAACTACAGTGAAAATCAGATAACGCTGTATGCAAATGTGTTGCCCAGTGTCTCCAGTATGCCCGCTGATTACATAAGGCCGCAGTTGTCAGTTTTGAGCTCATAGTGAACATGTAAGCATGCCTCGAACAATAAAGGCTCACGCTAAGTGTGAACTGTCATTTGATTTCTGCAAGCTGAGGAGAGCAATGCAGCCAAAATTCATCGACAAATGAGTAATGTGTACGTTACAACTTTCATGAGTGACAGCAAAGTATGGCAATGGTGCAGGAACTTTGAAGCAGGACATACAGACATTCATGATGCAGGCAGCAGGGAGGGAAGCACGTATCAACGAAAATCTTGTTCAGCAAGTGAATCCAATTCCAATGTCTTTGCTCACATGAAATGCTGGCTAGGAGGACAGAAGTTTGATTCAGACAAAGTGCTGCAGACCAGCATACAGAATTGGCTGAAAGCACAGGCAGCTGCCTTCTATGATGAGAGTATAGGAAAGTTGGTACCATGCTAGGACAAATGTCTCAGTCAGAGCAGTGACTATATAGAGAAGTAGATGGAAGGTGTATCTAATTGCTCCAAATAAAACAGTTTTGATTGTCAATGTGGGTTTCATTTCACAACCGATTGAACCTTGAAAAAAATGGCCCTCGTAGTATAAAAAGAAAACTTTTAAATTTCATCATCTGACTAAAAATAATACTAGTTGGCAAATTTATCCAATATCTTATAGTGTCACATAACAATGAGAGCAGTTTGTTAGATAGTTTAAAAACAAATTACTAAATGAAATAAGTGGCACGGTAATTTAAAAAAGGTATAACATTGAACATCATGCTATGATAAAATGTTTTAGAGAAAATTTATAAGCCCTAATTCCAAATCATAATTGACATAGACCACACTCTCAAGTAGTGATTTTCAACAGGTATGCTGGGAAAATTTTCAGTTAAGCTAGATCAGGATTTTACAAATTAACAAAAATATTGTTACTTTACCATACATCATTCCATATTACATGATTTACTTTGCAATGAAGTTTAGTATCATAAAGTTTCCTCTCTTGGAAGTTATTTGAGTGTTGTGTTTCAGAAAATAGTGAAATGTTGTCACATCTTCAAACACATACAATGCTTTAAAAAATACACAGGGTGGTCATAAAAAAACTTTGCCGATATATCGAACTCTAGCGGCTGGTCCGTTCAACCAATCGAGATGAGATTTCAGATATAGTTATTCACAGGTATGAGCTCAGTATTCTGTGAGCAGCAACAAATTGCCGCTCGCGGTTATGGTTATAGCTACAGAAACTCGTAATTTTCAAATGGCAATGCCTATTTTTTTTCATTGCAAAATGCTCAGCGCATGCGAAAACTCTAAAGAGCATTGGAACGGTACATGTATCACAATAAACGGACGCGTTATGCACACACAAAAACAGCTCTGCAAACAGCAAAAAAAAAAACACGATCTGAGCGCATGAAAGAAATTTGCATATGACAGAGGCAAACACCAATCACGGAACGCCGTTTGCCAAATAGTCAGCATAGAAAATGGATAAAAAGTGGGGTGGGAATGTTAGTTCTTCAGTCGGGAGCACGCACATGCCGATGAAATGACTCTTCCAGTGACAGTTCATGGTAAATTGGTAAAACTCTATTATCAAAATGGGATGAATGCTGCGAAAACCTTGCGTATTTACCATCGAAAGCATCACCAAATACATGGCCCGCAAGCTCTTTGTGATTTAGTAAAGAAATTAGAAGAAACTGGCTACAACTGTGATAGACCACGATCCAGACGACCAACTGTTCCTGAGGATACTGTTATGGAAGTGCATCACACAGTGACTACAGGACACATGCAAACTGCAAGAGATGCATCTCGTGTATTGGATATACCGAAATCAACGGTCCTAAAGCTACTGAGCTCTGTAATCTGCATGTTTCCTTACCGGTACCAGCGCGTCCAGATGTTGGAAGTGGGGGACCATCAACAACGTATAGACTTTGCTAATAAATTTCTTATCCGATATGATGGGGATAACGACTGGCGTCTTCGCATATTATGGACGGACGAGGCACATTTCACAGTTAACTGGCAATGTCAACACCAAAAATTGTGTGCACTGGGCAGACATGAATCCACACGCTGTGGCACCAGTACCTTTATATGACGCCAAAGTTACTGTGTGGTGTGGCATTGCAGGCATAATTATTCTCAGGCCGTACTTCTTTGAGGAAGCAACACCAACGGGATTTGTAACTTGCTCTGTAACAGGCTCCCACTCTACGGCAATGCTGCAAAATTACGTCATACCAGAATTGCTGCAGCGAAATGCACTGAATGAGTTTGTTTGGATGCAAGATGGTGCACCTCCACATATAGTGAAGTCTGTTCGCAGGGTCCTGGAACAGCATTTTGGCGACCGTGTCATCTCACGCCATTTTCCATTTCCGTGGCCTCTGCGATCCCCCAACCTCACTCCTATGGATTTCTGGTTCTGGGGATATCTCAAATCGAGAGTGTACATGTGCAATCCACAAACTTTGACGGATTTGAAAGATTCTATCAAACATAAGATTGCAAACATCCCTCATGCGATGTTATGTTCCGCTGTAATGTCCACAGTCACCCGCATGCAATGTGTAATTGCCTGTGATGGCACCCATGTGGAAAATGTGTAATCAAAATTAAAGTTTCCTTTTCTCCGATCTGTTTTGTAATCAATGATTGGTGTACTGACTCTGTGTCATATGCAAATTTCCTCCACGCGTCCTGATCGATTTTTTCTTTTGGGGGGGGAGGGGCGTTTGCAGAGCTGTTTCTTGTGCATGCATAACGAGCCTGTTTCTTGCGATACACATATGGTTCCAACGCTCTTTAGGGTTTTTGCATGCGCTGAGCATTTTGAGATTAAAAAAAAATGGGTGTTGCCATTGGAAAATTTCGAGTTTCTGTACCTATAACCTTAACCACCACTTTGTTGCTGTTCACAGAATCCCGAGCTCATACCTCTGAATAACTATATCTGAAATATCACCTCAATCGGTTGAATATACCGGCCGCTAGAGCTCCATATATCGGCAAAGTTTTTTTATGACCACCCTGTATATATAAATTCCTCTAGAAGGAAAAAAATATAATATAATATGCACAAGAAAGGTTTGATGTAGTTATATGATCCAAGTAAAAATTTTATTGAACTCATTTCACTAACTTTAAATTTTTTACATAAGTTTGGAAAAAGTTAATCTACCCACCAACACTTAACACAACTTCTTTAGATTAAGACAAAAATGCCTTTTATAAGTATGTATACATCAGAAAATTTAAATATTACAAAAGAGGAAGAGTTAATGAACGTTTAAAAAAATCTGTTAACCCCTAACAAGATTGTTAAAATTAACAAGAATACTGTTATTTTAACATATATATTATATAATTTACTTTACAATGAGGTGTAGTGGCATAGTTGGTTGGTTGAATGGGATTTAATGGCACAAAGTCCTTTTAGGGACATGCTGTGCCAAAAACGAAGTTAAAACTAAACATAAAAGAATTTTTTAAAAGTTATCTCAAAACCTTGTCATTAAAAAAAAAAAAGCACAATGAGAAATGTAATTAAAACCATTGAATGAAGTCATACTATCATGTTAGAAAGAAGACAACTTTTCATAATTAAAATATGTACAATGATGATTGATAGAAAAACAAAGTATAAAACATATAAACTATGTAGCATAAACAGGTTTGTTTATTGGCATAAAGATGATTTTTTTAGAAGTTATTTCAGTGTTTGTATGCAGGGAAATCATGAAAAGCATCTGACATTTTCAAACACATTTAATATTGTCAGAGAAAAATTTCCCAGAAGGAAAATGATTACAATGTGATATGCAGTAGAAAGATTTGAAGTAGTGATAAGATCTAGGTAAAAATCTTATCACATAGCTTGAAATTTATGCTACATAATTGAAAAAAAAAATACATTCACCCACCAATGCTTGACACAACTTCTCAGTATTGAGAGAAAATACCTTTGTCATAAGTATGTACATGTCAGAAGAATATATACATCCATGAAAAAAAAATGGGCACCTTAATTTAAACATGGTCAACAGTTTAAAAGGCAATCCTTGCAGCAGATAGTTTTTTGTTGTTCACAAATGAAGAAACCACTTAATAAAAATTTCACATGACCTTGAAAGAGCAGCAAATTAAAGTGAACGAAATAAATGACATTATGAAATTTTCATCTGAAGGGGTGCATCATATTTTAACATAGGAACTGTGTTCATTAAATAAACATTTCAGCAAGACTGTTGTCGGATCTACTGATGGGCAGAATGAATGATTTTGATATTCAAACGAATCATTCAGCTAAGTATCAAAACATAGCTGCCAACATTCATATATTTTAAAATCAATTACTACCAGAAATTTTGTTTGAAATAAAGTTTTTTTTATTTTATTTAGAATTAAATTAAGAGTGACACAAAAATAAGAAACTTTTTTTAGAAAATTTCTGGTGGTAATTGACTAAAAAAAAAAGGTTAGCAACAATGCTTTTGTACATGCATGAATTCCAATGACAAAATCATTCATTATGCCCATCACAAGTCAAATCCATTAACACCAGTAAAGAAACAGATGGAGTCTCAAATTTTAACAGAATGCTTGAGGAATTTTAAGAAAATCAACTTGACCTTTTCTGAAAATATGCAACTACTGATAAAACATGGATTTATCTCAATATTCCATAATGAAAAGCATAATTCAATTGGTGTATGCATACAGATTTGTCATTTTCAAAAACAGCAAAAGCAATTTCATAATTTATAAAAGTTACAGCATCTCCTTTTTGACTATTATAAGTGATTAATTACACAAATAATATTCTTACAAAAAGAAATCTAAAAAATAAGCATACTACATCAATATTCTGCAGGATGTAAAAGTTAATTGCAAAAACTAAAATGAAATATAATAACTAAAAGGTAACACAAAAAAGTGTTACTAAACCTCATTTCAAAGTAAATCATGTAATATGGAATGATGTATGATAAAGTAATAATATTTCTGTTAATTTGTAAAATCCTGATCTAGCTTAACCAAACATAACATCCCAAATTACACTTCAGCAATGGGAATCTACAAAGAACACAAATTAAATTAAGATTCAAACAGAGACTAAATGCTTCATATTTTTTTAGATTTCTTATTCTTAAACTATTTCAAATTTTGAAAACTTAAAAAGCTCTGGCTTGTTGAAAATTTTACCTAAATAACAAACCTTCATCAGAAAGTGTTTTGACATGTCTCAATTAGATTTTAAGATGATTCTAACAGCAACAAATCATTACTGAAAGATGTATAAATTACTTGGAAGAGATTTTTTTAAAAGATATAAATATTTTTTAAATCATTTGTGCTCTCATTTTAATAAAAGGCATGAAATTTTCAAACATTCTTCATACATCAAAGCCAATTTTCCTTTATAAGATAAGATAAATATACAAACTTTGCATGAAAACCACTAACCAAATAGCACATACATAAATACAAAAAAGTCAAGAGTTTGACTAAACCAGACAATTAATAAAAGAAATAATTTTAGTTGACATTTCTTACTAAAAATAAATATTTAAGCAATACACGATTGAAAATGGTATTATTTTAAAATAATTTTCTAAGATGTTACATGATTATGTTAATTCTATTACAATGAATAAGATCAGCATAAAATATATTTTAAACAATTGCTGTTTTCTAAATTTGGCAGGATTTTTTTTATACATATAAATATACCAATGTATCCAGTTAGATATTAAAATACAATGTATAAATATCAATAGAGTAAAAATAATAGTCAACGGTTAAAAAGTAGCATTATATATATTTTTGGAAATATCACAGATGGCATATTAAAAGTAATATAGTTATGCTTTTATATAAGTACTCAAAATATAGAATTGTATGATAATGACACCATTAGTAGAAAAAACTTAATTTTACAGAAGAAAATTAATATTTCATACTTTAATGACACTGAAGTTTTAAAGGTATAGAAACATTTACAAGATACTTAAATGGGAGAAGAAAAAAAAATTACATACACGTACTTTTTATAACTATACATATTCAGTTTTAAAGAAAAATATCTTTCAAATTTCCTTTAAAATTGAATGTTATATCACAAGGCTTGGTTACAAAATTTAAATTACACATTGTTTAAAATGTTGAAAAATATGGTTTCACATTACAACTTTGACACCCACGAATAATAAGCAGCACAGCTAAATTTCAGAAAGCACAAATTACAAAATTTTAATTGAATTTTGTTTTCTAGCAAGAATATTCAAATTTCTAAGAATGGATATTTTTTAAAAATGCCATAACAAAGTATTCATGTCAAATCTTACTAGATAAAAAAAAAAGAATCCATAAATTGGCATATTTATTAATACAGATTTTACATTTATTAGAGATATTATCTGTAACACTGAATGAATATATGAAAATTTAGTACACACAACCACCAGTCCAGCATTATGCTGAACCTTTACGCCATAGTCAGTTCCAAAAGCACTAGCTATATTCTGAGCATCATGATGTCTAGCCACTACATTAAAGCTAAGAAGGTTTAGTTGTATATATGTAGTGTATGATTAATATGTGAAATATAATACAGTAAAATCTCCATAACAGACACTTCTAAACAGCAGACAATTTATCAATCTCCAACACCTGTATATTTGTACATTTTTACCTCTGAATAGCAGATAAATTCCTTGCTCTTGAGGTGTCCGTTATTCAGAAGTTTTATGTGAAAGAAATGTAACAGGGTATAAGTGATAAATATTGTGTTAATGTAATCAAGCATTAGTAGTGCAGAGATAATGTTCTTCAGCTTCAAAACAGCAGGTCCAGCATTCAAATCAGATTCCATTGTGTCGGAAATTCATAATTTTTCTTCTTTTTTTACTTTCTGTACACATATACTAGTGTTCTGAAAGTCAAGTGAAGTCAATCCAGGTTTTTTTTTTTCCCTTGGCTGTTGTACATTACGATTTGTTTATGGATCATCAATCAACTGATAGACAGATAGCACAAGAGAAAAAAATTTTATTATCAAAAAGAAATGGAAGATATCTCAAAGGAATTTGCAGGATAAGAAACCAAAATGGAAACATCTGCAAATGATTGAAGGAAAAAATATACACCTACAGCTGAAATCAAGCTTTTTGAAAAACAATTTCAGAAAAATAAGGAAGAAATAAAGGAAGGCAATATGTTTTATGGGGATTTTGTTACTGTTTAGAAAACATAACCTTGCTTTTCCAGGAATTTCTTCAAAAAGGAAAACCAGTGCTGCTACTGCCTAGTGGCATCAAAATTAGTCGCTTTAGTAGCCTATGATTAGTTTTGAAAATTTCTATTTCCATACGGAAAAAATATAATTTTTTTAATGAAGTTTGCCTACTCAATTTTTTGTGCATTGTGAGGGAGACAGCTACAGAAACTACATTTAAAAGCACTATTTTGCTAAAAGAAAAAAAACTGTAGTAAATAAATAGCATTTACTTGTCAGATGTTAATAGAAATTGCATATATCACATTTATAACTAGAGTTACCAGGTGCAGTGCCACAAATATTGGACAGAAGTGTAAAAAAAACAAAAACAAAAAAAAACAGGACAACTGTTTCTAAATTAGTCTAAAACAATTTTTCCCCATGTATTACATTTATATATTAAACAAACCCTAAGGAACAGATTGATATATAAATTAAACATAGGACATATTAAACACATCACCTTGAAAAAAATAACAATACTGTATGAAAGGCATTCAATGTTCACAAATGAAATTTAATCAATGTTATATTTAAGAACATGTTACACTAATGGCTACCATATAGAGAACTAAACATTTTACTCAAAGAAAGGAAAGTTTTCTCACAAATTGTAATAAATGAATATCATAAGATACTACGGGAATTTAAAAAGTTGGGACACATCACAATACTACTTATAATTGACTTCACACCATAATCTTTATTTTCATGGGATAAAACAGCTCAAAGTCCATAGGGGTCTTCAACGAGAGCCAACACAACTTCTTTCCCATTGTCAAAATACATTAACAAAGATGAGCTCTGTAATGTTTTTTGTGCTTTAGTGAAAGTTCTGCTGCACTCCCCATTTCCATGCTGTCTTGTTTTTAAAAGCTCATACAATGAAGCTAAAAGGGAGGCCCGTATTGGGTAAAATTTTGGCATAATAGATGATTAATTCGATGAAAAAATACAATTCTTCACAATTTCTAATGTGACCATCCTATTCTGATGCTTTGACAACTGCTTTCACTTTAGATTTTACTGTATGAAGTCCTTCTCTGTCAATTTGACGGCCCAGGTATTCTAAATTAATTCTGTATTAGAAAAAAAAAAAACACATTTATGAGGGTTTAGTTTCATGCCAACTTCTTGTAATCATATGAGAACAGCATTTAGATTCTACAAATTTTTGGCTTCATTTTCTCTCTAACTAAAAATCATCAAGGTAACAAGCAGCTTTTAAGTCCTTGGAGAATTCCTCACTGAAACACAGCTGGAGCTGATGCTATTCTGAATGGCACTATTGTATAATGCAAGAGTTTTTTATGTGTATTTATCAGAACTAATTCTTTAAATTTAACACCTAACTGCAACTGGCAGTAGGCATCTTGAAGATCCAGTTTTGAAAAAACACATGCACCTGACAACTGAGTAATTATATCTTTGATATTCGGCAGTGTGTATTGTTCTAATTCGGTATCCTTGTTAGTAGTGAGGTTAAAATCTCTGCATATTCTAATGTGACCATCCCATTCCAATAGTTGTAAAATTGGTGCTACTGATTTTGCTGTCTTTACAGGTTCAAGAATGCATTCCTCTACAAGGTGAACTATTTCTTGATCAACTTTGACCCTCAAAGCATATGAAATTTGGCCTGCCTTAAAGAATTTGTGAGTTGCTGATTCTTTTTTTACTAAGCATACTTTCACATCTTTTACTACACCCAATTCTGATGAAAAATCTTTAAATTTTCTCAAAAAGTTTCGGACAATTCATTGAGTTAGAACTTATTTTGCAGCATAAGAATGGCTTGTATTCTTAACCATGTCATTAACGGATAAATTAACACTGTCTTGTTTGAGAATAAAGATAAGGAACAAGAATTGAAATTATGTGACACCTCAAGTTGTATCATGTCAGTAACTTCCATGGGACACTCTGTATACAAATTTAATTTAATGAAAGTTGGTTAAAACAGAGGAAAATACATTTTTTTATGCTACTAAATACATTTAACTGTGTTAAAGAGAAAGGAGCACCTGAATCCACCTAAAAAAAAAAAGGCTTACTTTGAATTAGGCATTCTATTTTAGCTACGGACTAGGCTTCTCCATTCCTGTTATGTTGAATAATGCATATGACATTGGCACTTTATTATCAGATTCTTCAACTTCCAAATTATGTATCCTCCATGGGATTTTTTCTTCAACCAGCACAGTTTCGTGATTTTTTTCTTTACAGTAGTAGCAGTAGCTTGTTAAACTTTTATCTGCACTCACAGGTGCATTTTTTTGTATTAGACATGTAATTTATGGATTTAGTCTTTTTGGTATATCACCAGAACTTTTCTTAGACTGACTTTGCTTCTGATCCTGATAATATCTGCAGATTACTTGCATCACTTGTCACCATTTCCATTGGTCACCACAATCTCTGTAGCTCTTGTTATGGTTAATTTGCTTTCAGCTAGAGTTTCTTTTGGATTCTTTCACCTTGGATGCCCCACACATTCTGATCATGAAGCATTTCATCAAACAATGTTCCGTAGTTGCAGTATTTTGCCAATCTGATATAAAATAAGCCAATGATTTGCCAACTCGTCATACACAACTGTTGAATGTGTATCTTTCCACTGTTACTGATGGTGCAAAATCAAAGTGTGAATTTACATAAAAATTATTTCTCTAAGCATTTTTGAAGTTGATGCCACCAGTGAAAGCAAATTACATAATAAAGCATATGTAGTTGGGTTGACAACTGTCAGAAAAATAGTTGTGTTGCGATTTATCGTCTTCGATGTCATTTGCTATGAAAAATTGATCTAGATGTTCAGTGAACAGTATCCAGGATTCAAATGGTGGATCAAACTGTTTAATTTGCCGAAAAGAGCCCATCCTGAAGTTTTTTCTGTCTCACTACTAAGAGCACATACTCACATGACCCCCATAATAGGATTACTTCGGCATGCAATACCGGCAAATCACAACTCTGTGACTGCATATTAGGGTTAATGCAGCTATGATCAGTTTTGTAAATACATCAAGAAAAAAAATCTCATAAAGCCTTCAAATTGCATCCCCAGCCTCACTGTTGAATATGTAGGTACTCTATTTCATTAAATGTAAGCACCATTAAGGCAAATGAAGATGAATAACAATATGTATTGCTAGAGACTACTTGACTCCATCACAGCTAGCATAAGACTGCAGAGTTTCCCAATTGCAGCAAGCTGGTATTTCAGGTGCTTATGGTACCATCTCTCATAAGTTATATTAATACAACATAGTTTACATCAGATCTTTTAATATAATAGATGACACTCGGCTCAGAATGGACACAGAAGAGGTCTCAAAATTCCTTTTAAAAGCAAAGCTTTGGGAAGTGTCAGTGTTTGATAGCAGAGACCATTTAAATTTTCTATAACTGCTCAATCTTCTTCTATAATAGTACAAGACCACTACTGAAAAAAATGTCGAGTAAACTGCTTGAAATAATCTTTAACTTCATCTCCTATATTCACCTAACTTACAATCAACTAACTATCACTTTACACCCAAACTCTTTATGAAAGAAAATCTTTCATAAATCAAATAATTTGTGTGTTTATTAATAAAGATTACTGTGATCAAAACCAAACCAGTGCATTTGATTCTAAAGTTCTGGAACTTGCACTTTTGCTAACAAATACAGGCATATTTACAAAAGAATTCATATGTATCTGAAAATATAAAGCAATTTTATAAGACTTTTGACATAAGAAAACAACATTTTTGAAATGTTGAAACTCAAAATTCGCAGTAATTTGTTTTTAAGATACATCATATCATGAATGGAAGAAATTCAATTGGTAGATTATGATATCTCTTCTTTTTTGTGACAGCATTTACAAAATTCAGCTAAAATAAGTAAATTTTAAATGTCAAAGAACAGAAAATTTCTGTTTGGTAAACTAATTTTGTTAAAAATGTTAGCCAGTTTCACATATGGGGGAGGTAGAGGAAAAAAGAAAATTATTAAGCATAATTCAAGACTATTTTTCTTTTCCAAATTTTTTTTAATTATATCAAGAAATACACAAATTCTTTAGAGTTAAAAGAAATCTACAGTATATTTTTATTATGATTACCTAGTAGTATAACAGCACCAATCCAAAACTGAATTCTAAGCAAATCTCTCCATTGTAAAGCAGACATGGCCAGCCATGCAATAGCATAAATGACATATAGCCCACACATAACACCATAAAACTGTAAATAAATAATGAACAAAATTATTACTTTTTATTTAAAATTTAACAATTATATTAAAAAGGCAAGATTGCAATAATGCCTTCTCTAAAAATTAAATAAATTTTAATAATAATAAAATTGCATTTTAGATTTTTTGTTACAATATACTTATTGTTACTGCAACTGACATTTTTTTAGAACTAAAAGATTGGTTATTTTTTAATACGAATTACCTAATTACTTAAGACACTATGTTCAGTATTATCAAGAACAACAAGTATGCTTTTAACTCATCTCTGCAGTTATTAAAGTAAATCAGGCATCAGAAAAATTAACTAAATAAATTGAAGGTTTTTTTTTTTTTTAAATCATTTTTTGGAGGCTGAATTGGAAAATCAGACATTAAGATTATTTTACATTCATGTTGTTTTTAAAACTTTAATTTAGTTTCAATTTGTAAATAATTCTTTGTGTAAAGCAAATTGGATATAATAAAAATTATACTATACAGCCAAATATTTTGTTTTTACTGTCATCATACAGAACTAAATGCATAACAAATAATATAATTTAAATAATAATAATTTTTAAAAAGATGATTTTTCATTATGTATCGCACATTTTGTAAATACATGTGTACATTAGTGTGTATAAATGTTTTTTCATGAAAATTAGAAATTCAAAATTAGTTTGTTGGTAATTTTGAGGGTTTATGTCATTTACGAATGTTCTGACATCCAAACAGTCTACTTTCTGACACATTTCCAAACTCATTTTTGTTTGCAAATGCATGAAATTGGCAGGTGCTTTTATTCATAAACTATCTAATTAAACAGGTTTTTTTCCTTTTATAGTAAAAATAGAAGATCTTTCAGAAAGTGCTATCACAGGTTTTGCTATCAAAAGCATTTTGTACCAAATTTCTAGACATGACAGTGTGGGAAAGGAAAAAATCTGTCATGAGATAATAATTGCTTATAACTCAAGATGCAATTCTTTTGTCAAAAAATAAAAGAAACTGTTCGATTCCAAACCACTTCAATAATCATGCCTGCAAGTGTCATGCTTTTATGTTTAAAAATGAATTAGAAAATGTGTCAGAAAATTTTGCATTGTTGAACAATGAAAAATATTTTTTGATAATTGCCTTAAATGATATTATGAAATGCAAGAAATAAGTGCCCAGTCTATTCTAAGTGAAAAAAGAAGTTATTTAAAAGAAAACTGAATTATTAAGCTTTTACTTTTCCTTAAATTCAGAAATAGCATTCTGTCTTTTAGAAACTGTAGATGACACAAGGCAATTATCTTTTTTGATGGCATAAAAGAGGAGGGAGCCATAGTGAAAGAGTTACCTTTTACAAACATCTCGGGAACTATTTTTTTTAAAAATGGCATTACCGCTCTTATAATAACCTTTAAAAAGCAAGCAATCACACAAAACATAAAAAAAGTCAAAATGATAAAGAATTTTTAAACATAACAAAAGTTAAATTTCTTAAAGAAAAGCAACGAATGCCGAATGTATAAAATAAAAAAAAATGAATATTCATGATAAAAGAGTTCTTACAAGACAGAATATTTAATACCCGTACATGTGGTGAATTAATTTATAGAAAGCATAAATGTTAAATAATGCTTGAAACAATAAAAAAAAAAGTTTCTACTGAAATATAGGAATGTATACCAGCAATAAAGGATAATCAACAGCAGAAAGATATCCAGTATCTCCTTTCATAGCAATATCCACTAAAAAAAAATAATAATAATGAAGAGTACATATTTTGTAAATATATTTATAGATTTTTAAAAGAAAACTGGATTTTAAAAACAAATATAAAATTTTAAAGGCAATTACCTGAAATATTAAATAATGATTGATCAAGATTATCACCATTTTTCACTGTCAAAATTAACAAGTATATTCCATCCATGTCCACAGTGGCTAATTTTGACCCAGGCTGTTTAAAAGAAATCAATTAATATATAAAAACCAAAGTATGATTATTGTAAATTTAGTAAACCAACATGATAAATTAAAAAAAGTTAAATAATATAATGTTTACCTTAACATGATGAGGAGATGAAAGGGGTCCTGTCAAATAGTCAATATTCTGCTTTATAGAAGTTTCATTATTTTTAACATTCTTGGAAATTTCATTTCTCTTATCCACATCAGACTTTTTCTCAACAACTAAATTAGATGCAGAACTATCTAGAAGAAACAGAAATCTTAAGCTATAAAATTACTATGAATTGGAACACTAGTATCTTAAAATACATATTATAAAACATTTACTTTGAACTTAATTAACAATTCAAGTGCAGTAAAAAAGCTAGAAGAAAATATATAATTATGAAGGAAGGATGAAAAGTTTTGAGAATCACAGAAAATAAGTGGCACCAGATATTTATAAATTTTGTATGAATATAAAGCAGTTCTATACATACAGTGCCAAGTTTTATGAAAAGAGTGTTTTCTCTTTCATGTTTTTTTTATTACATCCTCACCATACCATGATTGCTTAACTGCTTTGAGTGATTGTGTGTTCACAGCACTTCCCTACCAAACTTATTCACCTGATCTGGCCACATTGGACATTGATCTTCTCTCTGCATTGAAAAAAATTGCTTCAAGGATTTAACTTTACTTTGGATAATGAGATCATTATAAAGATTGTTAGGTGGTGTGAGGCCTAGGACAAATCATTCTATACAGGGGGTATAGCTAGGAGCCTGGAACACCTCCTCCCCTGGAAATCAATGATTTTTATCTAATCACATGCAAATTCTGTCCTTTTCCATAACCTAAAAAAAAGGCATTCCTGCTCAGTCCCCCCTCAGCCACCTTAACAAGATGAGGAGATGATGAGGAGCTATTCGACTGAAAATTATATCTTCTTTCAATTTATGTTTTACTGACATTGCCAATACGAATACCTAATCTTGATATCATAATTGGATTTTTCAGTAAAAATTACCTTAGGATACCATATGTGAAGTCATTCAGTGAAGAAATTTAGGAATTATGCACATTTAAAGTTTTGAACTCCCAATGTTAAATTCCTTATTATTAGTTGCAAATTGAACTGCAGTGCCTATAGATTAACTCAAAAACTACTTGGCAGAATGATGTCATATTTTAGATTCTTATATTTGAAACTTCTAGAAATTTATTTTTGTTAAAAAATCAATAGATTACAATTCATATATTTTTTTTAAATTTATTTTGAAAAAATATATTTTTTGAAATTAATTTTTGAAAAAAAAATATGAATTATAACCTATGATTTTTTTAATCAGAACTCGATATTTAGAAGCTTCAAATATGGTAATCTAAAATTACAACTCATTCTGCAAAGTAGTTTTTGAGTTATGCTTAAAAAACTACCCTCATTGCAATCAGTTTTGCAATGATTACAAATGAATTTAACATTCAGAGTTCCAAACTGTAAACTTTCATAATTCTAAAACTACTTGACTGAATGACTTCCTGTTTGGTAACCTAAAATAATTTTTTTTGAAAAACAAAACAAATATGATGTTAAAATTAGGTAATTGTATTGAAAATTTCAGAGTTTACTACAATTTCAGTATGAAGACAACCCCTAATCTTATTTTTTTTAACATAAATTGAAAGAAGACCTAATTTCCAGTTGAATGACTATTTCTAGTTTTAAGGCAAGAATTTGAAGATTAAATTCGATGGAGAGTTCTCTTTTTTTTGGCGTACTGTACATTTAATTGCATCATTTAATCCATTTAAATAATGCATCGAAGTAGAGCCAATTAGTTTATGTTAATTTTCAATATAATAATTTAAACACAATTAAAAATCAAATAGATTTTAAGCTACTACAACAATTCATTAACATGAGAAAGAAAGTATTGTGAATTGTGAATGGAAAAAAATAATTAGGAACATATACTTTAGGAAAATAGAAGAATTTAATTTCAAAGAAACTGAGATGGAAATAGCTGGTAGTCTAAAAATTTTCTCGTGCTAATAAAATTCTGGATAATGGAGAAACCGCATGTTTAATACTGTCTTGAATGTCTTGCAGCAACTAAAAATGAAAATCAGATTGGGGTAAAAGTTGGGGGAAAAGAAAAACAAGCATCAAGCCTACCTTGTGATGCACATAGTTGATATACGAAAAAAGGCAATGTTAGTTTTAATATTTAAAACAATTTTGAATTATTCACCTCAGTGAATGGAGGTAAAAGTTGAAACAACAAGAAGATTTTATTTTCTGGCCAGAAGAAAGGGGTTAGTAAAAAACCAGTTGACAAGTTTGTAAATACAGTAAAAGTTTAGAGCATGCTTTGGAAACTCTAATTTCCAGATACTTCAAAAGTCAAAATAGTTGAGCTCTACAAAGTCTGTACCAAGTGTGTGTGTGAGAGAGAGAGGGGGGGGGGGGGGGTGGAGGTGGTTACATCAAAAACAGTGAAGCAG
Source organism: Maratus michaelseni (assembly GCA_963931845.1). Classification (NCBI taxonomy): domain Eukaryota; kingdom Metazoa; phylum Arthropoda; class Arachnida; order Araneae; family Salticidae; genus Maratus; species Maratus michaelseni. The sequence continues at coordinate 147,434,520 of OZ007599.1, read as the reverse complement.
GAAAACAAGCTTCTCACTTACTTACCAATTGAAATCAGTGAAATAATTTTGCTTTCACTATTTTCAAATTTGCATTTGATAAAAAGTGTAAAAAAGGAACTTAAATTACAGTTTATTAACATCATTAGAATGGTGATGCTAGAATTACTAGGTAACTAACTGTGCATACTCATGAGAGCACAAAATGTACTAAAATGTAATAGTGTCAATGACCATTTATTTATAAAGGTTAAAGTTGGTTTAAAAAACATAAAATATGCTTCAGCTAATAAAAAAGCACATGGTTATAAGTTATCAAAATATAGTAAATGGTTAATGCACTAATAGGTGCTATAAAGGTATTCAAATAAGTTCAAAATGGTGTAAAAAGTACTTAAGAGTGTACAAAATGGTGTAAAATCCCCTTAAAAAAGTCCTCTTTTTATTTTCTTTGTTTCCCCCTCTCCAGCACACATAATTTAAATTTATTTTAAAAAATTCTTTATTTTTCTAAATTACCTCTTCTGTCACCCCCCCCCCAAAAAAAAACTTTTTTGCCCCCCCCCCCCCCCAGCACATAAAGTTTAAAATCTTTAAAACTCTCTCTCTCTCTCTCTCTCTCTCTCTCTCTATATATATATATATATATATATATATATATATATATATATAAGTGTGTGTGTGTGTATGCTGTATTCTTACTTACTAGCAACAATACATAAATAAGTTATCTATCTCCTAAAGTTCTCATTTCCCCACCCACAGAAGAGGGGGGTCAATTTCTAGACATAAGAAGCAGAGATAAGATTTTGGTTGTCTACCAGAATTTTTGCTATTGGGGATGGAAAAGTTATTTTAGAGAACATATTTATTTTAAGATTAAACATGCAAGGGGTTTTCAGGAGGAAGACCAGACAAATTGGAAAAGAGAGGAAAATTTTTGCTCCCCCCCCCCCCCCAAGAATATTTAAAAATTCCCCTCTTTGGTGGGAAAGGACAGGGCAAATATTTTAGGGGGCGGGGATTTTAAATGACTGGTTTGTTATAGCATGGTTAACTCCTTCGCGACAAGCGTCTTTTACAGAATTTTTAATCTTTTACCACCGGTTTTTCAAAACAGAAATTTTTTCCTAATTGAATCGCAGCAATGCTAAGATTTAATAAGGCAAAGCATACAATAAAAAATAACTGGTGGGAATGATCGGGGATTCTCACCATCTTATGTGTCACGTATACGTGTTGCTCGTCCCCAAGGGGTTAAAACCTTACTACAAAATAAGAAATAGGGCAGAATTTTTTTTTTAATTTGTATTAAAGATTTTAAATTGTTTGCAGGTGGAGAACAGAGAGGGAAAAGAGAGTAATTTAGATGACTGATTATTTATTTATTGTTCCTAGAGAGCAACAAATACAGCAAAAGATTTTTTTTTTGTTTTAACGTTTTCAATTTTGTATGCTTGGGGGGGGGGGGGCATAAGGGATCATTTTAGGGATGAATGATAATTTAAGTGGCAGATTATCTATTTATTATTACTAGAGACCAACAAATAGAACAATGATTTTTTTTTTTAGATAAAGAGTTTTAAAATTTTAAACTTTATATGCTGGAAGGGAAGGGGCAATAAATTTTGGAGAGAAGGGATCTATATTTCAGAAGAATGATTATTTACTCATTGTTACTAGATAGCAACAAAAAATGCAGAATTTTTTTAAATAGTTTTAAAGATTTTTTTTTTTTTTTTTTGCTGGGAAAGGGAAGGAGCAGACATTTTCAGGGTAGAGGGATAGTTTAAATCATTGATTATTTATTTATTGTTAGTAGAGAACAATATATAGAGTATATTTTTTAACAAAGAGTTTTAAACAGTTTAAACATTGTATGCTAAGGGGGTGGGGGGCGTAAAGAAGAGGGAAGTGTAAATTCCGAGGGAATGGAGGGCTGTAGTTATTGATTATCTATTTAATGTTATTAGAAAGAATCAAATAGAAAAGAATAATTTTTTAATATTTTCAAGATTTTAAACTTTTTGTGCTGGGGAGGGGGGCAGAGAAGGGAATCAGACATTTCACATGTAGGGGGAGGGGATTTGATTGAAATAATTTTTTTTAATGTGGAAATCTTCCAAAAAGAGGTTGATTCTCTTCTGTTTAAATTTTAAATCCATTTTTTGTGCAAAAAAGTTTGCTGTGTGTGTGTAGGGGAGGGGGGCTTATATTTGGCAATGGAAAAGAAAAGCAAAATTGCTTAAAAGTGGGTGGTGTGCTTAGAGTCAGGATTTTATGGTATATGTTTCACTATCAGTAATAAAGCTAGTGGAATACTAGAGAATGAATGAACACAAAAAGAAAAAACATTTGACAATAAATATCTTGAGACAAAAATTACTTTGAAATAGCTATATCAGAAATTTTGCAAACACATGGGCTGATAAGTTCCCGGTCTGGAACACAGATGGCGTTGCAATCGCTGAACCGATGTTTTTTTTAGTAAATACTAACCTTTAAAAGGTAGCAGAAAAAATGGCATGACGATTCGCAATGTGGATAAAACATTAGAGTGGTTTCTGTTGGACGACTTTGTTAATAAACAAAAAAATGAATAAACAAGATTTTCAAGAATTGTTATTTGATGGGAAAAAACATCGTTCAAACAAAAGCTTGTCTTGATAAGCGTTATCCGGATACTGCACCAGGTAAACCAACCATTATTGACTGGTTTGCTGAATTTAAACGTGGTCGTACGGACACCAGTGATGCACCACGCAAAAGAGGTGGTTACTCCGGAAAACATAAAAAAAGTCCACAAAATCATTTTGAGGAACCGTAAAGTGAAGTTGTAGGAGATAGCTCAGTCTCTGAAGATATCCAAGGAACGTGTAGGTTTTATTTTTAATGAAAATTTGTTTATGAAAAAGCTGTTGTCAAAGTGGCTGCTGCACGTGTTGACTTTTCACCAAAAACTACAACGAGTTATGAGCACTGTTTGGAGCTTTTTCGTTATAAAATTATGTTATTTATTATTAAATTATTATTATTATTCATTTACTAAATTAATATTATTAAATTATTATTATAAAATTAATATTATAAAATTATTATTATAAAATTAGTATTATAAAATTAGTATTATAAAATTATTATTACTATTATTAAATTATTATTATTTATTATTAAAGTTATGTTATTTATTAAAGTTATAAAGTCATAAAGTTATAAAGCTTTGTTAAAAAGTTGTGTTTTCTTTATTAGACCGGGAATTTATCAGCCCACTATTGTTGCACTGAATTAAGCACAAGACAATCCATGAATTCAATAAATTATGAAGTTCTCATGCATTTCAAAAAGATCATTTAAGATTGTTTGTTTCTATTGTAGTATTTAAAAAATGATAAATGAATAATAAAAGAGACAGAGAGCTACTTACTAGATTTAGATGATATCTGCAATATATTCTCTTTTACGTCAGCTTTATTTTTACTAACACTTCCATTTTGAATGGGGCTCCTGCGTTCACGCAATACAGCTTTTAGCTAAAAATAAAAATATCAGCATATAGATTTTCCCGATTACAATGCTCCCAAATGGTCTATTTTATTAATACCAGTATTTTCTAAGAAAAACTTTCATGGTAGGTTTCTACAACATTTGCAATAAAAATAACCTTTGGGTAGGTTTTTACAAATTTATAAAAACTATCTAAAGAGAAAATTTTTACTTCAAAAAAAGTGGTATTCAAAATACAGACCGTTTGGGAGGCTATTATAATGAAAAAATTAAACACGGCAGATCCCTTAATTACAATTCTTTCAAATTAATACTTTATATTTAATTAAACATGTGAACCTCAGAAGACAATCATGTATATGTAAAGCTACAGAAAATTTATTATGATAATAAGTGGAGATTTTGTGATAAAAAATGTAAATTCAAAATAACGATAACAATTCCAGGCAAAAGATGTTTTGATAATATTTGAAACAAATGCCATCATCTATTCTCTGCGTAAAATCACCCATTTAAAACAAAAGTTGCTGCCACACAGTCGTATTTTTTTTTTTCAAATTTTGACAATATAAACAATGAAACCTTCAAATCTGAAGTTTTAAATATCTTACCTAATACTGGCTAAGATAGAGGCATATGGAAATTGATATTTTTAACTATTGATAGCCATCTTGAATTTGTAGCAATGCCTATGAATCCAAGAAACTTTAAACTAATTGTTCATATAATAATTAAAAACATGTATTAATTTTTTTTAAATTGTGATAAAATATTAAAAATACATGTAAAGATGTTTGGTTTACATAATATGCCCCGAGACCTTTCGAGACACACACATGCTCATTTTCAAGGAGAAGAAGGTTATGACTGGAAGAGAAAACACATGCAGAAAAAAAATTAAAACAAATAATATTACGCATGTACAAACGAAGCCAGTATATATATGTTTCATTACGGCTATAAAGATTATACAGGAGAATAAAGTTCCATAACTTTTCCAGGTATATTTAAATAAAAAATCCAGTTGAACAGTGTAGAAATACTGTATCCAATCAAAACACTAATTTTTCCCAATTACAGATAATATTGATTGAAAAGCTTTGCTTTTGAATCTCTCCAAAAACTTGCTTTGAGGATTATAACAAAAATTGCACTCCTTAACTTATGATGGTTACAAACTTTCCAATGAAGTTTTCTCCAAACTTGCAATGCAATATTTAAGTACATCAAACTACTAAAAAAATGTCTTTTTGAAATACGATAAGAGTAAAATCTTTTTTTCTTCCTGAAACTTGGTAAGAACATTGTTTAGAATATTGAGTCGACATAATGTGGAATGATTATATTTACAACATAACTAAAAATTGCTTTAAAATACATAAATAGATGCATTTTAACTTTGAAAACTACCATAAAAATTACTATTATTGTTTTTATGTGTAAATATTTTTTTAAATAATTATTGCACAAAAGTTGTGCTCACTTTTAATAAAAATAAATACATTTTTTAATGAAAGTATCAGTTATAACACACAATGTTTTAAGAGTTTTCTTATTTTATTATTTCATGATGTTAATTTGAAGATGTATAGAACATTGCAACCAAAAGAACAAGAAATCCCATTTTAAAAGTGTCTAATTTACCACAAGCCATAATTCTACGACCTCCCCACTTCCTAATTTGAGATGGATCAATGTGGCAAAGGCTTGTTGTTGGCAATAATGAATCATGGAACAAAGATGTTACAATAGTAGAAGATAATGGTGTCTCAATTATACAAATGTATAACAAGATCATACACTTTGAAAAACAGCTACATCTATAACATGTGTTTTTATCATCTATTTATCCATGTGCTATTCTTTATAGTGCACATGAGCAACTAAAGAGTCACAAATATAAATTGTTGTATTTCTAATTAAGTACAGGTTTACTATCAATTACAGGATACTCAGATGGTTTTAATTAAAATTTTCACGAAGAAAACAACAATTCTGTAATATACCAAATAATACTAATCAATTACTAAGTGTTTATTTATTTGTTCATTTTTGGTAATTGTTTTGCAATTAGATCATTTCAGGATCTGATCACTGCTCAAGCAAATTCTCACCACTCTTTTAAAAAAGAAATGCTTTACTTATTTAATCACAGAATTCTACAATTAAATAAGTTGAAGAATTCCTTTAAAAAATAGTGGTGGAAGTTTGCTTAGGTGGTAATCAGCCTCTGGATCAATTTTGCACTCCATAAATATATATATGAATGTTGCATGCTGTAATGAAAAAAGATAGCATTTGGATATGATTGATTGACTCTGGGATCAGGTGTTTACATTCACCAGGTACTTTTATCACCGGACTACAGAGACATTGCCTTCTGAATTGGTACAACTGGACAGGTGACATATGATCTTTCATGACAAAGCATATTCTTTCTCGGGGTCAATTATCACTGAATATGTGTGTGGAGGCAATTAGATTAGTTTAGCTGTACCATTCATGCATATGTTAAGAGCAGCATACAATATCAAATATGAAAGTTAAGGGTACAATATAACTCTAACCACATATAACCTCTATACCACATGACATTCTAATGGCTTATTGCCTTATGCTAAAGAGCTGCTCAGGTAAGTATCTGCTTGCAGTGCTTGATCACATACTGCAAAACTCTTACAACAATATCTTTGAAGATTAAATGTCCTACTATGGCTGCTGTATTTCAATAAGACAGTATCTTTTCATCAATAAAAGATATCTGGGGAAGCTCCTGCAACAAGCCCAGAACATCGCTAAAGTAGTAGATAGATTATAAAATTTATGACACACAAAATAAAATATCAACTAAAGTGACTTAGTGCATTATATTTCATAGTGTATAAAGTTATTTTTGCTACTTATTAAGTTATTTTTTATCTAAAATATTTTATTTTTAGTTCATTTTTTCAAATATTTTAATTTACTTCATTTCTTTGGCTATCTTAATTTATTTCATTTCTTTGGATATCTTAATTTATTTCAATTAGAGTGGAACTCCAGATATATGTTACCCGAGTTGTACATTTCCCTCAGCTATAAATTTAAACTCAGCAGTCCCGACCGTTTGCCATTTAAAATTAGCTGAGTTATATGTTTTGAGTTATACATTTCCCTCAGTTATACATTATGTTTATGCGTTCCCAGACAAAATTTTGTCTCATTTATACATTTTGTAACCAGAAACACTGACGACGTATTGGATGAGTCTAATTTGAAAGATACAACTCAAACTTCAGAGATGCTCTGAGGGCTTTTGATGTAGTAAAGCAATTTGTCAGTAGTAAAAGCAGTAACAATAAGGCGGCTGCATTATTAACAGAAATGCAAAGTATGCTGTTCAGTGTTGGCTCTGCAAAAAGAAACAACTGAAGATTAGTGATTATTTCAACAAGATTCAGTAAACTACTGAAGTGTCTTTTGATAAATGATTTATATGCCAAGGCAATTCCAATGATTTCTTTTAAGTACTCTATGTGTATTAAAAATATTTTTAATAAAGCTTTTATGATAAAATAACTTCATGTGTACTTTTTTTAATGTACCTTTTTCTACTCTGTCCCATTTCCGAAAATGTATGTCATGGATGCAGTAATACTTAGAAAACTTCCATTTTCGATATAAAAGGTAACAAACTCTTCAGCAGAACAACAAAGTTTTTATGATATATTTAAAAAATGGTTCCAGTAGACCATTAATTGAATTGTACATTTTACTGAGTTATACGTTTTGTTGTCCGGTCCCGGGCAAAACATATAACTGGAGTTCCACTGTATCTTGTTTTTTCAATATATTATAAGGAGCTTAATATTGTCATTTTTAGGCCTCATGCTAACAATATTGGATGAAATAACATATCTTTACTACGAATTGTACTTATGAACTTCTTCTGATGAATTCATAACACATTCATAGTTTCTTATTTTTGTATTTTCACTCTACTATGTTTAATTTCTTGCATTTTTCTTTCCATTTGTTTTTTCGCATGTGATTCAATTTAATTATATATATATAGACACTATATTGCCAAAAATCACTGGACACTTTCAATTTTAGATGTTTTATTTAATATCTAAAGAAATACTTGACAAATTCTTTTAGAACTTTGGGAATATAAAGAACATGTTTGTCCTCATATTTTTCGATGAAAATTTGATCAGCAGGGCAATTAGGGAACCAACAAAAATTTGAAGAAAAAAATATTTGGGATCACCTTGTAAAATAAAAATGTGCGAAATGATCTGTTGCTGCAGCACATGACTATGTGAATGTTGTACAACATTTGTGTTCATTCGTGTAAGATTAGCATGTATATTCATGGAGATATAATGATTTCTTAGAAGTTTTCAACCAAATTTAATGCCAATGCCAGTTTCAGAAAATTTGACAAAATGAAGTAGAAATAACATAATAAAGTTAGAATATAAAAAGACCAGTTGATAACTTGAAAATTCATGAAATATCGCCGAAAAGAGAGATGAATTTTGGTTGCTTTCGAAAAGTAGCTGGGTGATAAGGGATTTTCCACAAATTGTCATATTTTGACTTCCAACAAAGGAGTTAGTATTTAATGAATGCCAATGAGTAGATTTGGAATGTATGCTCCAATTTTTTTTTTTTTTTTTTTTTTTTTTTTTTGGAATAGGCTTATTCTGGTGGTTTTCCAATATTAACAAAAGCATCAATAATAAAAGAAAATTAAAAATGACAATTTATGGAAATTTTCTTATCATCCAGCTACTTTCAGAAAGATATTGAAATTGAGCTATCACTATCACCAATATATTTCTGAATTTTCACTATATTTGACTAATTTTTTATATGAATTCTTCTATAGAGTTGACTACCGAATCATGGGGGGGGAAATGGTATCTTTTGTGCATGCACAGTTAAAAATTATTTCATACAAATGTTCATATTTCACCCAATATTTAATACATTTATATTCTAATTGTACTATGTTGCTTCTATTGTAATTTGTCAAGTTTTCTGAAAAATACATTAAATTTTGTTAGAAACCATGCATGATATAAACAAAAACTTGCGCAAATTTCTTGAATTTTTTAAAGATACCTTTATATCTCTATAAATATACATGCTATTCTTACACAAATGTTGTACAATATCCACATAGTCATATGCTGCAGCTGCAGATCATTTCAAAAAAGTTATTTTACAGGATGATCCCATATATAATGTTCTTCAATTTGTGGTTGGTTCCCTTAATGACCCGTTTGATTAACTCTTTGCTGGAAAATATGAAGTCAGACTTTTTCTTTATATTACCAAAATTCCACAAGAATCTGACAAATATTTATCTAGATATTCGACAAAATGTATAATATAATAAGTGTCTGGTGATTTTGGGCAATATAGTGTATGTATATATATATTCCACAAAGTGCACTTAGCTGGAAGTATTTAATTTTATTTTTAAATAATTTGAAAAATAATGACAGAGAACAAGAACTATATAAATTACTAAAATAAGAAAGAATATGAAAAAAGAACATCAAAACATAACTTTATTCAACACTAGCATGCTTATGAAGCACAATGAAAGTATAAAAAAACAAACAAACCTGGAGTGATTCAGGTTGATTCCCAGAGAAATTTCCATTTCTAAAGTTATTTGGAGTAATAGTTGGGCACCAATCTGGAATACCTGACTGCAATATTTAAAAATATGATAAGATTAAAGCAAAACAAATAAAACAAAAAAAAGAGCACTAAAGATTAAGCATCATTTAAAAATGAGTTAACATAAATATGTTACTTACATTGTCACTGTATGCAACAAGTGTCATATTTACAAACTGAAAAGAAAAAAAAAATTATTAAAAAAAAAAAAAATAGCTTATATAAACTACATTTTAAAAAAATGTACCACTATTATAAACACATATTTACATTTATTCATTTTTGCTAAGTTTTGCTATTATTTTAACATCAACTTACAAAGAGCTATTTTTTTAATATTTAATGCTCAACCTCTTGAACCACTTTTTTCCACCACCAAAAAAACTGAAGAACATAAAAATGTGGAAAAAAATTAAGTGCAGCAGAGGAAAAAATATAAAGGATTTGTTCATGACTTAAGGATTTGAAAAGTAATTATAACATACAACAGCATTGCTGCACTAAGAGCCTCTTATGAATAGCACTATTTCTGAATTGTAATTTTAGTCATACTTAATCACAGAATTCTGCATTTAGATGTATTCCACTATAATTTATGTTAAAAAATAGTGGTATCTACAACCCCCGTTTGAGTGCACCAATGAAGAGTAGATAAAAAAATAAGATAATATATCAACTTATTTAAAAGGTTTCTCTCATGCACCTCTCAATAACAGATTTTCTAATTCTTTACCAAAAGTTTAATAAGGCTGAAATAAGACTCCAGAAATATACTTTTAAATAGCACATCAATAAAATCTAGAAAACATATGTAAATCACAGTATCTGGTACAAACTGAACAACTGGACATTTCTCATAGTCCAGGCTCTAAAAGTATGAGTACAGAAAATATGACAAACGGCAACAATGTTCCGATTTGAATACCTGAGACCCTAAATAACTTAAAAATGCATTGTGCCAGCAGCTGTTTTGATCCTCTTCCTTTCCTCACCATCTTCTGTCAGTGCCTTATTAAATAGTATAGCATGTGTAGCCTATCGAAAGTGACCATGCACAAGTTTGGTGGTGTAGCACCGTGCGACCAGCATGAATACAGCTGTATGTGTCTTTCAGCATAGAAATGCTGCGTATAAAGTTCTTTAGTCATGTATACATAATATAATTTTATTTTTAGAACCTGTAATTTTGTAATTAAAGAGTTTTTAATTAAATAAAGTGAAAAAAGTGTCATTAAAAGTGACAAATTTCAAGAGAAAGAGACTGAACAAGCTACTGTGCTTATTATGTAATGCAACAGGAGATTTAATAAAAGATCCAAAATTACAAATATTCCTCACAATTGAAAAGCAGCAAATAGGAGGAAAGATGAAATTAGTGAGAAGTTTCAAAACCCCAAAGTTCACTAACTATGTACTACTAGCAATGTCTTATACAATGCTTGCTTAATATTACAGAAACTGGAGAATCTTTAATTACAGAATACAAAAGTGAATGATACCAGTTGAAAAAGTAAAGTGAAGAAAAAATAATGTGCTGAGAAATCGTGTTAAAAAAATAGGAAGAAGCTTCTACTTCAAGCTGTGAACCAGGTATTTCAAGTCTACCTAAACAGTTTGGGAGTCTTTAAGGAAATCTGAAGTATCAAATAAAAGATTGAAATGTTTAATATGAGATATGTTAATATGTTTTATGTGGTGAAACAATAATAAAAAAGTTATTTAAAAATGATAAAAAGTCACCAAATTGGAAAATTTTTATGCAAGCACTGTTTATTTCCAAAAATTACAAATTAGGCAAAAATTATTGCCAAAAAGCATTGACAATGATTTTTTATATTACTTTTACTATTACTGAGAAACAGACTCCAAAGCATATAGCATTTGTTCGATAAATTTGGACATTGTATCAGCTACAAAGCATTAAAAGGCCTTGATATACAAGTAATTATACCAATTGTATGTGAAGATCACAAATAAAAAATTCTTATACCTAAGAATGTAACACAAAATCCATCGTTATTTCTTCATGGAGATATGGATAACAATGATTTCAATGAGGAAACACTTAACAGTCAACTACACATTACAGCAATGGTGATTTATCAAGTAAAAGGAGAGACTGAAAATGAAACAAATCTTGTTAAACAGATTCAACGTGACTATATATAGCCCTTGAACTGTCACGAATTTTTTAATTTTAAAGCAACTAAACCACCTGCAATATCTAATTATGTTGATAGTAGATGTTTGTTAAATTACACATTAAAAAAATCCCAATTTAATAAATTTTAATAATAATAATTCATTTTTGGTTTTATGCAAACTAGAATATAATAAATTAAATTATAACTTTTGTCGATCATTACAAAACTCAATACCCCCCCCCCCCCATCATTCCACAACAACCAAATTCGAAAAATGTCATATACATTACCATGAAAAACATTTATGCAGTTCACTGAATAGAAATTCAGCTGTTTTATCCTGTGATATGTTTATATATCTCATTCCAAAAGACATCCAACTGACAAGTAATGAATTTGAAGCATTATAATAAGACTATGAACATTTAATTTGCAAAAAAAAAAAATCTTCGATGTTTGGATCAATTTATCGAAGGCAGCAAACTTGACAGTTGTATGTCAAAATAGTTCCATTTCAAATAATGTAATTTCTGATATAGAATCTGCAGATCAAACAATCATGTTTAGACCCAGAAATTTTATTTAATAATTGAATTCAAATATTTACAGTAATCTAGTAAGTTGGATTTTATAAAATAAAATTTCTGAGTCGAAACATGGCTGTCTGATCCACTTATTATACGAAACAACAGAAAGTACGGTACTAGATGGTGTCATCAAGTTATACCATGCATATGGTAATATATCAAGCCACGCACATGTGAAACTGGTACTATAATGGCACATTTTTCTGAAAAAATTCTGTAGTCAATTGATTGGAAATATGATTTTGGATAACTGGTTTCATACACTTTTTTCTATGTAATAGCCATAAATTTCAGATTTAAATTTAGACATTCAAAACTCATGTTATTTTTAAATTACTGGTTAACTGGTTGCCAGTTAAGAGATATTTTATTGTAACATATTCCACTTCAAGTGTTACGATTTACTCTGATGAAAACAAAAAAGAAAATTCTGCATATGCTGTAACTGCCAATTATATTATCAACTAGAAGACCCACCCAGCATTACCCAGCCTGGTCTGACAAAAATTAACCCCAGACTAATGAGATTTAAAAATAAATAAATAATGAGAACAAAATGAATAATATAAATAATCATAATAAAAGAAGTCCAGGAAAGTCGTCGGCTGGCCTGAGACTGCCGAGAAAAATTAGGCAAGGGCCAGGTCCAGGTCCAAGTCTAATGAGAGAAAACCAACTAAATTTCCTGAATTATTTAATTTTTAAAAAGGCAGAATGAAAACTGAAACTATCTCTCTTTTTTTTTTCACTCAAGCCACAAAAAAGATGCTGCAAGGTAAAAGACAAAATCGCTTATAACTTACTTCAGGAGGGACTGTTAAAGATGAAAAGAAAAAAAATCACTTATATCTCATTTAAGAAGGCCCATTGTCATAACAGTCTATTTATTTGGCAATAAATATAATAGCAACCTGACATGAAAAAAATCCCTCTTTGGATCTTCATCACTATCAATAAAAATTTCTCATTTGTTTATTGCCTTTAAAAAAATGTATAAATTCAAATTATTAATATATATATTCTTACTTTTTTAAACGAATTCCGGAGATTTTCTTTATACAGATGGATAAAAAATATAAGATTGGATGGATAAGGTATCAAATAGCAATTGGTTGATATAAAAAACAAAGTCCTCATTTTCAATAGAAAGGATGATTTTATTTAAAAAATTTGTGGAATATTCAAAAATCTCTGTATGAATTCCAAATAAACTTTTCTGAAAAGAGGACAAAATTTATTATAATGGGCTAAAAGATTGAATTTGGTTTGCTTTTATGAGTGGATCTAAATCGCCAGCAAACCTGGAAAATCAGATAAACACATGATTTTTTCTGTTTAATATAAAATAACAAAAAATCTAGTAATGTCCAAAATCTGAGCCTTAAATACATTCGGACCTGTCTTTGTCTATAAAGAAAAAAATTTGCAGACCTCTACATGCGATAGATTTTGCTAGCCATCGTCAACAAACCAACAAGAAAACAGATGTTTTACTCCACCTGCCTTATTCCCCAGACCATGCGTTTTCAGATTGCAAACTTGTTTCGATCTATATAGAATCACCTTTCTGAACAGTACTTTAGTTCTGTTGAAGATATTCATAAATTGGCTCGATTCATGGATAGCCTCAACAGATGAGTCATTCTTCGATCAAGGAATCCATCTTTTACCAGAAAGAGAGGAAAAAGTTGTAACTAATAATGGACAATACTTTGAACAATTGGTACTTATCACTTTGCTTGATTATAAACATTCATTGTCTCTAAAAAAACCCTTTAAAATTAAGTTTAGTACCCAATAGTATACTAGCAGACACATCCAGTGTTGTTTGGAACCAGGATACTAACCATACATATACTTAAAAATATCTTATTGTTTACCAGGTTTACTTGTGTATCTCACTACATTGGTCAGTTTTCCAAAAAGAGCCCCAAATCAACAAACATCTTTCCAAATAAATAAATAAAAAGCTGTTGCAAGGTCACATAAAATCACTATCTTTATTGATAAAAAGCTCCATCTAACTCACTTACAAAGAAATACAATCAACATAGCAACAGGCTCTTATGATAATAGGGTTACATTAGTAAAATAACACAGTAAAATCACCTTGCTCATTCTTCAATCTCATCCTGAGAAATTTCTCCCTTTCTTATATTTAAAAAAATTGTATAAATTCAAACAATTAATATATTTTGATTCTTTTTTAATTCATTCCCAAAAGTGAATCTGACTAGGTATAACATTCAAATTAATACAGACAAAATGAAAATAAAATACTATATGCATCTTCCGTTCAATAAAGTATATAAACTTTGCTGTATTTGACATGTGCAACACTACTGACTATGAGTCAAGTGCCGTCATTATGATGTTCATGGTATAGACACCTACTCAGGGCCTGACTAATGCAGGGACATGCAGGGCAACTGCCGCAGTACCCCCAATTGAAGAGGACCCCCAAGGACAGATGTAGGATTTCATTAAAGGGGAGCCAAATGATAAAAATCATCCAAAATTCTATTTTTCAGATTTAGGGGAGGGGTTTCCCCCATCTGCATTCACATAGATTCTAATTTAAAGTGTATTTCATTTGCAATATTTAATGTCTTCCTTCCAGGTTTGATAAAGATTTTTCAAAATAGAGAAGTTTAATTAAAAGATTACTATAATTTCATACAACTATTATCTGCTGCTTTATGTTTAAAATAAACTATTTATCATATGAAATTTTATACTAAAGTATTTTAGTACATGAGGAATGCAATAATACCATAACAAGTGTTGAAATTTGTTGCTATTAGTATAAATACATGCATGCACTTGCATTTCAATTTGATGGAATCACCCAAATACATGTTGATGCAATACAGAGATTAAATTTTATACTGTCATAGAAAATGTTATGATATTATGATAAATAGCCAAGAATGCCTGAAACACCTGTATTTAACATTACTTTAACAGCTCACATTTGCCCTTGTATTCCTATAACCAAAACAAAAAGGTGTATTTTATCGTCTCTTAAAGTTATTACCATGTTTTTTGTGGCACCCTGTATACAGATATGAATAGTTCTTGGTAAGATATTATTTTTATGTACAATAGGTATGAAGATTAATATTAGTCACTTCAGCATAATTCTTGAAAAATTTTAATGGATACATAGAAGGGGACTAATGCTTCTTGAAAAATTTCAATGGATATATAGAAGCTGACTAATGCTTGCCCCAGGGTCTTAGGGCTAAGTCTAAGTCGGGCCCTGCACCTACTTTGCCTCTACAGCATTGCCTTCTCCCACCATATTACTATACTATAAAGAGATGTATGTGTGAGACATGTGAACCTTTATGATGAGTTACGTGGCCTGTGGTGATATAATGCCAAATAGCTCACAGATAGATTATGTTTTCCAGTTTATGTTTAAAAATATTGCAGGTATGTGCCCACTTTACATGCCCTATTCCATAAGGAAAGGGCATGTTTACAAACAAACACCCTGTCAACCAATCTCCCATCTTTTTCGCCAATCAGACAAACTCGTTCTGATTTGTACACCAATCAGATTGTCTTTTGTCATTAGTGACATCAAAGTTTTGCCCTGAGTAATGTCAGCTGCACTTTTCTTTATGATTGCAGATGATAGTGAAATGTAACATATTGCACTCGTGTTTTTGTGCACAGGCTTTTCACCTTTAAAAGTTTTGTGGTGACTCTCGTTGACAGGTTTGATAATTTCCATAAGAATTAGATCGAATTAGTAGAAGAAATCTTAGCTGAATATTAGAGATCTGATGATTTGATAAAAGATTATACCTTGCAGCCATCCAGTGAAAGATCCATGGAAGTAAAACATTGAAGTTTCATTATTCGCATAGCAATGTTAAGTAACAATTGAATAAAAATCATTTCAATCTGAATACGCTCAAAATCTATCATGGAAACAGATTACTGATTTATTACTTTAGATATTTATTAATTTAGATATTTATGCAATTAATATCAGGGACACTCATGCAACTTCATAGTCTTGAACCGTGATCAGACCAGTTGGGGAAAACTTTAAAAGCAACCTCTCACAAACAATAAGAGAACATTTGCTTTAAAAGAATTTTATATAATCAACAATATGAATGTGACATAAATTCAAACAGTTTTGCATATGATCGTACATATTTTTCTCCACTTCAGTAATGTATGAGCATGTTGAACACAACATTTAAATATGAAACTATAAAATATAAAAAGAAACCAACAGTAACCAAAAAACAAGTGAAATTATTATATTATTGACTGTTAGTGGTAGCATAAAATTAAATTTTCAATTTTTCTTACTGGCAGTTGAAATCCATTGGAGCAATCGACTGTAACAGGCTCAGATATATAGAAACGCATCTGAGGTGAGTAGTTTGTGCTTATAGGACATATGAAATAGTCAGTATGATTAGGATGATTCTAAAGATTAGAAAATATATATATATAGACTATTTTGATATTGATAATGACAATAAAATAAACTAATAAACATATTTATACAAATTATTACAATAATATTGCATTAAAAAAGAAAAAAAAAAGACAGGAAGAATTTTACTTATTATACATGGTCTTTGCTTATTATGAAAGCAATATGACTTCCAATTTCATATTTTGTAGCCTGGAATGTTTCTGTTTACATTTAAGGATAACAAGTTCAATATAAAATTTATATTTTCAGAAAAAACAATACTATTTTTTACATTTTAAAACTCTTTTGAGAGCTTTTTTTACTGGAAATATATTTACATTCAGACAATTAAGATAATCTATATGGAAAATACTACTAAAAAGAAAATAAACAACTTGTTTGATTACTTTTTAAAAAGAGCGTATATTGGAGTTTAAAAAACAACATACATCATCAGCTTTTTTAAAAAATTACATGCTTGATTTAAATAATAACATCCTTATCATTTTATATGCTTATACTTTCAGGAAAATACATTATAAAAATTATTACCGACATTATAAACATTTTTACCTAAAAAATACTTATTATTTAAATTTCATTTTGAAAATTTTTGATGTTACAGTTAAAAACATGATAGGAAATATTAAAAGCTATCACATTCCGAAATTTAGCAAATTATCACAATCATATGATAGTACTATTAAAAACAAAACAGTTGCATGAACTATATGACAGATAGATATTACAATATTGAGATAAGGCAAGGAACAAACTTTATCAAAGTTTTACTGCATTTTATTGCATATTGTTCTGCAAGATAACCCCCCAAACTATCAACCATCTATGAATAAGTTTAGACCTGTGAATAAGTTTATATGTGCGGAAAAGCCCTTTTGGATTGTGCTGCCATGTCAAACTTTATAACCACAAATTTTGCTGCTGAATTGGGTCTAGTAAAGCAAAAGGTGTTTGTGGTTTGGGAGGAATTTCTACTAGCATTAGATATAAAATGAATGCACCAATTAGTAATGAAATTTTTTCTTTTAAATTGATTATAGACCTTCTGGTTGTACCAAAAATTACAGATCTCATTCTGCCCTCTGTTCTTGATATTAAAAATGTAGACATTCCCAAAAGTTTGATGTTAGAGGATCTCTTTTTTGATAGACATGGAAAAATACATCTCTGATTATTGGTGCTGAACAATTTTTTCAAATAATTGAAGATGGAAAACAAAAGTGTTTCAGATTAACTTAATATTTCAAAATTCAGCTATCGGTCTTATTGCCAGAGGATAAATTGTGTTAAAAGAATCGAAAGAATTTTGTGGTTTGATTTCTCAACCAGAGCAAGCCTTGATGATAGTCTTCATAAATTTTAGAAAATAGAAGAGGTTTCATCTTCTAATCGATTGTTAAGTAAAGAAAAATTTTATGAAATGCAGTTTCAGAAAACCCCCAAAAAAGGATGAATCTGGTAGATTTATAGTTCAAATGCCAATCAAAGTAGAAGAATTAAATACTTTAGGTAATTACAGAACTTTAGCTGAAAAAAGACTGCAACATACAGTTAGAAAATTATTTAATCTTCTAAATGTCTGTTGCATAAACTATATTGTAAGTTTCTTGATGAATATGAGTCTTTAAATCATGTGGAGAAAGTACCGGATGAAAATTTGTCTGGTGTAGAATACTATTTGCCTCATCATGGAATTTACAAACCAGAAAAAAATTCTACAAACTTAGAAAATAGTCTTGAACACATTGGCACCCACAACTTCTGGTAAAAGTTTAAATGGTCTTCTACTTACAGGGGAAGTAAGATATATTTGACATTATGCTGAGGTTTCGGAAATGTAAAAGAGCTATAACTACAAATATAAAAAAATATTTTGGCATATTAGTTGACCCCAATCAGAGAGACCTATTGAAGATACTATGGAAAACTGATGAAAATCAAGAGTCTATTGTCTATATACTAAACACAGCTACCTATGGCACAAAATATGCCCCATTTCTTGCAACAAGAGTTGTAAAACAGATAGCCTTGGATGAATCTGCCAACTTTCCATTGCTGCAGAAGTTGTATTTTCAGATATTTATATGGATGATATTGTTACTGGTTGCCAAGATTTGGAATTAGCCAAACTTCTAAAGGATGACCTTATTAAAATGTTTCAAATATGTGGCATGACGCTTCATAAATGACGTTCAAACTGTGAAGAACTCAATGGCCAAACTTCAGAAGAACTTTCACTTACTCAAGATTTGGCAACTGCAGTCAAAACCTTGGAAAAAGTCTTGAGGTCTAGTGCAGACCAATTCATAATCAAGATATTGGTAAACCAACAGAAAGTGTATACTATATGAGAGGTTTTATCTACAATTGCAAAGTTGTATGACCCATTTTGATTAATCAGGCCTGTTACTTGCAAAGAAAAAATATTTTTGCAGAAACTTTGGTTAATGAAACTTAGTTGGGATGATGATTTGCCTGAGCCCCAATAGTGAATAGCATCATTTTGATAGCTCTTTGAAAGATATTGAATATATTATGAACAACAGATATATTTTAAAGTATGAAGTTGAGGTCATTGCACATTTAGGATTTTGCAATACCTCAATTTCTGTCTATGAAACTTTTGTGCACCTAAATTGCTATATTCAATCTGGTTCTTGTACCTCTAAATTAATGGCAAATAAATCTAGGGTCATCCCTTTAAAGACTATTATATCAATACCTTGATTAGAATTATATTCTTGTGGGGATACTGTTGTAGCTGGTGAACAAAGTCTTGTTTCCTTGAAAATGGATATTAACAAGGTAGTGTTATCTTTAGACTCTGCCATTGCTTTGGCTTGGATCAGGTTCTCCCCCCCCCCCCCCCCTCAGTTTAAGACCTTGTCGGCAACCAAGTTTCTGAAATTCAGTCTCTAACTGTAAGTCATCAATGGAAACATATCTTATCTGGTAACAATCTAGTGGGTATGTTCTCCCATGGAGTAGATCCCAAGGACACCAATCTGTGGTGGAATGGGCCACTACTTATTTTTGAAGACGTTATGAATTCTCTGGGTCAAAACGAAATAAACCCTTATGATAAAGAACTTGATCTAAGTGAATAATTTTCGAACATTAACTTGTTTCTTGCATTGAATGATTTTGTTAGCAGGTGTTTTTTGGTTGAATCTCATAGTCAATTGAAGTCGTGTGGTCTGTTATTTCAAATACATGAAAAGGGTTCTAAACAGGGTTGTAAAAAACCTAGTCCGGGCGGGTTTTATTAAAAAACCCGGGTTAAATGGGCAATTTTCGCCGGGTAAATTTGGTTAAAATGCCAAAATGTGGACTATGATTCCACCTTCCTCACAAATAATAATCTTCAGGGTTGCTACTGTATAGGGAAAACTGGAAAAACTGAGGGAATTTAAAAATGAGTATTAAAAAACAAAGAATTTTACTAAATTTTGGTATGCAAAATTTATCCATTGAAATTTTGAAAATTCTCAGAGGAATTATTCAGGGCAAATTAAATTTTTTGCTCAGGAAAGCAGAAGGAATTTGATTGTCGAAATAAGAAGCAATCCTGAACTCAAATACAATCTTTGTGAACACTTCATAGTCTAATAGATGGCAATGACTTCATAGTCTTAATAATGATCTCAATATTTTTCTTAAAATACACACTATATTTCTTAAAATACATATATGATCCCTTTAATTTAAATAACAAACAAATTTTAAATTGCAAAGCTATCAATTACATGTTATTTAATAATAAAATATAAATATAACTTAAAAAAAATTACTCCTTTGAAATTATCATAAGATTAGCAAATGTTGATAAAAGAAAATATCTTACAACAAAAATTTTTCTTATATGTATGTATAATCTATTCATATATGGTTAAATTTTTAGTTTTTAATACAATTCATTTAGAAGAAATTATTCCTATTCAAAAACTTCACCTAATATTACCATGTGACCTCCATTTTGCCTTATCCTAAATGCATTTCTTTTTGAATTAAAACAGTAGCTGTGCACAACTATCCTTAATAGGCTATTCTTATTTTAATTTTTTAAAAAAATTAGTATATCCATTATAAATAATTATAAATATGATATATATATGTATATATATCACAAACACAAAGTAGATTACTTTAATTTTTAATAGGCTGATGCAACAAGACTAAATCAAATGATCATTTGTTAAGAATGATCATTTGTTGTATTCTACACTAGTCACACGAAGAAACGCTCACACTAATGTTAAGTCTATGGGAAGGTTATCGCGCGATTTCTCGCTCGCATTTTAATATTTTTAAATGATTTTTTTTGCATAGGATAGCTGAGGTCGATCTCTAACGTTGTTAGTTTTTACTTTTTCGATTTTGGTTCCAGTTTTTTTATATAAAGGTACTTTCAATTTCAGAACCGGTTCAAACCGGTTCCAAAATTTAAAATGTCCGCTTATAAAAAAAACTGTAACCAAAATCAAAAAAGTAAGAACTAACAACGTTAGAGATCGACCTCAGCTATCCTACGCAAAAAAAATCATTTAAAAATATTAAAATGCGAGCGAGAAATCGCGCGATAACCTTCCCATAGACTTAACATTAGTGTGAGCATTTCTTTGCGTGACTAGTGTAGGCTCTTAAGTTTAGTTTTAAACATTTACATTTTGCCTTCACTATTCAATAAAAAACAACTAAAAAATGATGCAGTCTGTAGAAGGATTATCATCACTGCTCATTGTTATTACTTGTATTTAAAATTCCAAAACAGCTCTCTGATTGGTTAATGGCATTTATAAAATGTTTTTTAATGGTAATTCTATAGCTAATTTTTTTTATTATAACTATGAATAAAATATTTTCTTTGCGTATACTATTCTAATTAATTTAACAAATATAATAAGTTTAGTAAATATAATACTCTTGAAGCTAACTGAAAAGCTTAAATTTACGTTTTAAATTAAAATCTAAAACGTTTTAAAATTACAAGGTTCCCAATCTAAAAGTGCAAGTAAATTAGTACCAACATATTTTCTAAGATTCAAAGAAGAGAAAAAATAAAACAAAATAACCATAAACTGTTAACAAATACATCATTTGTTCCTTTCTAGAAATATATATTTTTTAAAACCCACCCCGGGCGGGCAGCTGCCCACTACAACCCTGGTTCTAAATAAACTGCTTTAGTTTGAATGCCTTGTATTAATATTTGAAAAATCAAAATACTGTCCACAACAACCAATGGACACCATATAGAAGATAACATAGTATATGTCAAAATAAAGACTAGATTTTGATTGTAGAATTATTTAAAAACTTAACAGTCACAATAAGATTTATTTACTGTTCTTGAACAGCATTTTGTATACCGTTCAAAATTCTGAAAATAACCCCTCCCCCCTACCCAAATGTAAGCCCTTCCCTAATTTTCAACAAATTTCATTTTTTGAAAAAAATTCATTTGTAAACCCCCCTACCAAAAATCTTTCATTGGAATGTTTTTTCACCCACCCCTTAATGATGAAATTTTTGAAGGTGTCAATAAGTATGCCAAGGTTAGTTTCTTTGTTTTCATGCTTCCTAATGTACTCATTTTGTTATGTCATGTATGTTTATTAAAGTTTAAAGTTAAAATATATCTTATTTCAGTTTTATTTACATGACATGCTTTGTATTTTTACCATATCCCCAAGTTTACAGTGAAGTTCATCGAAGCAGCAATTCATGCCGGCTTTCCAGTAAACATGTGATTCATTCATGCTCTAGCACTGTGATTGCCGAACCACTGTTCGTCACTGTTCACGGTGGTCACTTGTAAGCTTTGACATCATCACCTGTGAACCAATGATGTTTTGCATACGATTTTTGCTTTCAGGAATGGCAATATGTAATATGTAGATTCACGGAACAGACTTGTATAAATGATGGAATGAGTTGACTTTGACAGTATTTTCTGAAAGATCTGCCTTTACCAAAAAATAAACAAGTACGAAAAATCATGCGTCAAGCATAGATTATGAAACACTTTCCAACACAGCCAGAAAACTGTAATAAAACTTCGCCATTAAATAAAGTGAAAGAAGATATGAAAGTAAACAGTTTAGAAACCATATACCATATTAAAAAATAGAGTTTTCGAAATTACCTTCCACTGTCAAAAAAGTAGTCGAATTATTTTGTGCAGCCCTGTATATGATCAATAGATGTGGATATATAGCATGATAAAATTTAGTTCAGTTAGAATATTCACATTAAGCAATTTTCTCCGATCGATAGAAATGCACTTGAAATCTTTTGTACAGCCCTGTATATTATCTGAAGACTTTTGTACACACCACATTAAGCTAAAAGGCAACAAAACTCACTCGCAGCAATTACCAACTGTAAACAACAAGGTATCTTTTTCTTTGCATAGCCCTGTATATCACTTTATTTATATTTCACAAACTTATATTAGTATACTAAATATATTATAGTTTAAAAAGAAAATGTGTAACACAATTAAAAACTACCCTTAAGCAATTCACTCCCATAGTCTGCAATACTTGTGTAGCCCTGTATTCCTTTATGTAGCCCTGTATTCCTTTGTGTAGCCCTGTATATGAACAACCTGAGTTTATTAACACACACATACTATGAAAAAATTTAGTTAAACTTAAAAACACAAACCAAAGTTGAAAACGTGCTTATCATACATAAACTGTGAATATCGCACATGTACTGTAACCAATATTTTTTGTATGTTCCTGTAAATAAACGCAATGCACACTACACTTTCAAGAGAGCAATTTATAGTAAACCTCAGTAATGCTTATAATTTTCATTATGTTTGAAATAGTGAAATATCACTAAATTACACTGCAAATGATTTTTCCCCATAGAACAATGTGTAACAGAATTCTTTTGTTTGACCCTGTAAATGAATAATTAATGCTTTGCACCGCATATTCTACAAAACGCATGTTTTAATGTGCTTCAAAATTATATATCAATTTCATCATGTTTCAAATGGTGTAGCATCATCAAAATGCACTTGAAACAATTATTTCCCATTGACTGTAATGTAATGGAATACTTTTGACTGTCCCTGTAAAAAAACTATAAGTGCTACACACTTCAGTTGAAATACGGAACATGCTACAGTAAACGACAATAACATACGAAAATTTCAGGGTGATCTGAGTATAGTTATGCGAGTTAGAGCACGGACAGACCTAAGTCATAAACATTTTTCAACTAGGTTGGAAAATGTTAAAAAGTACTTTCGATTACAAAGTTCCTGAATCAGAATACCCACCAACTTCATACATATCCAAACAAAAATGAATTAAAAAATGTCATAAAGTAGCTAGTTTGGATTTGAGAACAGCCTAAATATAGATTAATGTTAAGATTTAGTATTGAGGAAATTTTCAAGAAAATTCTGTTTATAAGCCCCCTCCCCATTTTTTGCAACTATTTCATGTTGTCAAAGGGTGGCTTATTTTCAGAATTTTATGGTACAGTCAAACCCCGATTTAGTGCCATCTCGAAATAGCGCCAATTCCGTTTAACTGCCAATTGCGTCTATGAACAAATCTGCCAAATAGGAATTTAAATGTAATGTATCCGTTAAAGCGCCAACTCGATATACCGCCAAAAAAAATTTCTAGAAATTACTATATTTTCTTTGCATATCTTTCTTTTTAAAATTTTTTGTTAGAATTTCGAAGGGCACCTCCTTTTCATGTGTCTAGATATTTTCAAGCTCAATTCAAACTTTATTGAATAGCAAAGAATTCGTATTGTTCTCAACACCTGCCAAAATGCACCTGCTACCCATTCTGCCTGTCATTGGGAGAAGAAAAATAATGCGCGTTCAGTTGCCGAGCAAGTGAAAGTTCTGATTCAGACTGGTGAGTCACCTGATCCGATGTGCTTCTGGAACGGGGAGAAAACAAAGCATGGCACACCATTGGCTGAAAGGGTCTCTCCTCTCTCAGGTTAGAACAATGTAAAAAAGAACCTCTCCCTGTACTTTATGTCGATTTCTAGAAAGAAAACGACGTGCAATGCAGAATCTCTCATTCAAAATTTTGGTTGGACGTTGATTGAAACATTGAAGAATTCACCAGCTAAATCTGTAAAATATCATCCTGTCTCTTTATTTTAACTCATTATGGCGAAAAGAGCAGTTTTATCAATTTCGGAAAAGCGGGAAATTTGTGAATATAAAGAAAGAAATGTGAATGTATCGCAGCAACAAATCTCCAATCATTTCTCTACACTCTGGAAAAAACCTGTTAGCAGGTGCTGCATCGGAGACATTTTGATAAATACAGAAAAATGGATTAACATCAACGAATTGCAATCATCTGTAAAAAAAACTGAAAACAGCGAAACATGAAGACTTAGAGGATGCCCTTTGCACATGGATACAACAAATAAGTGCTAAAAATGCTACCATAAACGAAGATGTCATCAGAGAGCAGGCAAAAGTCCTTGGCCAGCAAATGAATATTACAGATTTCAAATACAGTAGTGGCTGGTTGAACAGATTTAAAAAGCGACGAGGATTCTCTCAGTACATACGAAGTGGTGAAACTGCAGGTGTTGATGAAGATATTGTGTTAAATGGTCGTAAAAAACTGAGTGCGCTGATTTTAGAATATAATCCAGAGGACGTTTACAATATGGATGAAAGTGGCCTTTTTTACCGCCTGCAGCCGATAAAACAATTTCGAGTGGGCCTGCTAAAGGATGCAAAAAAAGATCGTGTGTCTCTTGTGTTCTGTACGAATAGCGATGGATCTGATAAAAGAACTATAACAGTGATTGGAAAATCAGCTAAGCCACGATGTTTTAAAAATTTTAATCCTGCTCTTTATGTAGATTATGAGAATAATAACAAAGCGTGGATGACTTCAGCATTATTTCAAAAATGGTTAGCGAATTTCAACATAGAAATGAAAAGAAGCAAACGCCATAGTTTATTGATTTTGGATAATGCCCCTTGTCACAAAGCATATCCAATGAGCAATATCTGCATTGAATTTTTACCTCCTGACTGTACTGGATTTTTGCAACCTTTGGATGCGGGTATAATATAGGTGAAAATTAGTGGTCGCCACTCGCCACATGGTGATTAAAGTTTAAAAAGTGGCGATTAAAAAATCAGCCATCGATCGCCACCCAAGTCGCCACTCGCGAAGTGGCGATAAAAAAATCTGTTATCGATCGCCAAGTGAAATGCACCATTTTTCATGGAAATATGCATCTCTACATTGATTACATCTAATTAGAGAACTGGTTAATTCGTTTTCCTACCAGATGCAAACAGATTTCAACCACTTAGCTGTATTTTCAATATTTCGGCTTTTTCTCATGTCCTCTTACATGCATGTTATGATTACTCTTTAGTTGCATTATTTTTTCTAGAAATACTGTTTTATTCTGATATATATATATATCTAATATATTCATCAGCTTTGATTCCGCATGCATTTCAAGTAATTTATTCCATTATTCCCACCAGATACAAGCAGATTTTAAGGACATTTCAGTATCTTCAATATTTTGACACCTGCCACATGCTCACCAGTTGGATTATTTTTCTTCAAGAGATACTGTTTAATCATGCGCTCATACTCATACAATAGGTATAAAACTCATAGAAAAATATGTTTATATACAACGATTATAATTTATCTAGATGTCAAGAAAGTTTCAAACATAATAGTGGCCACTAACTTTAAAAAGTGGCCACTAATGAAACTGAGTCTACCGGCCACTGGCTACTAACTAAATTTCCCAGTTTTCACCTATAGTGTAAAATAAACTCATTCAAAGCTCATTATCAAAAGTATCACGTCCACCATATCATTGAAAAAATCAGTAAAGACGATTTTTCTCCAATCCTTTTACATGATGCTATTCGAATGATAAAAAAAAGTATGGGATGAAATTTCATCAGAAACTATTGTCAACTGCTGGAAACATACTGGATTGATTAAACCTGAAGAATCTACTAAAAAACAAAACAGTACAGCACTTCAGGAACTACAAGATGAAATACACAAATTAACAGATATTGAGCATCCTCTATCGGCAATTGAGTACATTAATATAGACAAAAGTGTTTCAACATTTGAAGATTTGACAATCGAAGAAATTGTTGCCAATCAAAATGAAAATTCAAATTCATCTCACAGCGAATCTGAAGAAGCTGAAACGCTGCATATTACATCTGATAAAGTTAAAAATTACATTGGGAAAATAAGAATTTTCTTAGAAAAACATGCAACTGATAAAAAAATTATGAACAATCTTTTAGTTGTAGAAAAAGATATTGAAAAAATCAATAATGAAAGGAAAACTCAAACTAGCATTTTAAAATATTTTCCTGTAAAAGATAATTAAAGTAAAATAAATTCAGTGTGAGATTTAATGTATGTGTGTGTCTGCTATGTGTATAATTATCTACTTTATGTAAAATTGACTATATAAAGAGGTAAGTGCATGTTAATTTCATACATTAATTGGATAATTTTGAATCATGTAGCATTAATTATATTATGTATATTAATTATATTATATTAATTTATACTATTATAATATACTATATACTATTGGATAATTTAATAAAAAGGCATTATGATATTTATTTTTATAATAATAATAATATTAGTATAGTAGTATGAAAATAAATTTTTATTGTATTCTAATTCGATATACCGCCAAAAATTTCTCGAACGGATAATGGCGGTATAACGAGGGTTGACTGTATATACAAATTTGGATCATTTAGTTCAATGGAAATTTTTCAATTCACCAAATATGGCAATGTTCCCATAACAATATTGTCAGCAGTGAAAGTCAGAATGTATTTGACAACTTCTTTGTCTTGGATAACAAATGCAGATATTTTAAAGAATTTAAATACAAAGGTTATTTTTTCAACCTTTGATAGTGCTGCTGTAGGAAATGATAAGTGGAGTTAGATATAGCATGACTGAAATCCTTCTTTGTCAGAACCCTTATCTCTACAACATCCAATACATCAGGTGCACATGAACCAGAAGTGTTTTAACATGGCCTCTGACATGAACCTCTCTCCTGCCAAGTACAAGTTAGGAAGCAACAACAATCAATGCAAATGCGCACTATTAGACATTGAAAAAACCTTGAAGAGAAATACCGTATTGGACCTCAAATATGGAACTTTTTAATGCCAAAATTCACGATTTTATTTCGCGATCATGTGACAAAATGTGCGATTTCTTACGTGACCTCTTGATGAAATTCGTGATTTCATTCCGTAATCGTTCGACAAAATTCGTGATTTTATTCTGCGATAATTTTGCGATTAATTTCTGCAATTAATTTTGCGATTAATTTCTGCAATTAAATTTGCGATTAATTTCTGCAATTGTTTGGCTTTTTTTTGTGATTGATTGACAAAATTTACAATTTTTTCCACGACCAATTGACAAAATTCACAACTTTTTTCACAACCGATTGACAAAATTTAAGGGTTTTACCCCATGACCGATCAATGAAATTCATGTTTTTCTTTTTTATGCGAACGTTTGACGAAATTAATGTTTTTCCTGAAGTGATTGATCGAATTTTGTGATTTTATTCATGGGATCATTTGATGAAATTCTCGGGGTTTTTTTCGCGGCACACATTAACGTGATTTTTTTTAAAACTATTGCACAGCAATTGCTGATCAATTTGTAAAAAAGCAAGAAATGTGGTATCTCTGCATAATATTATTACCATTTGTAGACTCATTTTTTGAATGAAGACCTAAAATCTGGCAAATTCAGAAATCGAGAAAAGGAGTGGTCCCAAGCATTCCAGATTTGGGGTCCAATACTGCATAAAATAAAAGAAGAGGCATGATATTTTCAAGATTGTTCTAGTTCATGGAAATTGTCAACACATAATATTGCTTCCACTGACTAGATTCATTCAAAATTCAAATAGGAAGTGTTTGATCAATTTGTTTACAGTTCCAGAGTAATCTTCTGAAAGATGAAGAAGTGTCTAGGTGGACTCCATTTCCATACAAACGTGGAACTTAGTGTGGCTAGTGTAGAACGAGCTAGAGTAGAAACCTGGCTCAAGATGCAGGTGAAATTTCTGGCCAGCATATTGATTTTTTTTTAGTAGCCAGTCCAGTAAGTACATTTATGTCACTGAATATTTAATTAAAAAATAAATATGAGTTTACAGTAAACAAGTAATTTATGCATTAAATAAAAATATTTTAATTTATATTATTTTGAATAAACTTGAAAGATTAGGTACTTGTGTAGCTAACTACATAAGCACCTTTTTAAAAAAAAATTATTTGTCTAGAATTAAGATTTGACAATAATAAAATAGGTATGTTTCTACACAACATGACATACATTACACATGCACCACCTGCAGCCCGCAGATCAAAAGTGGCCAACATCTCCAGAAATTCAGGAATTGTGTATTTCGCCAAATAGTCTTGGAAAAATTGCAAATTTCGTCATTCAGGAGCATAAAAATCATGAATTTTGTCAATCGGGAAAATAATGTATTTTGTCGAACAGGCATGTAAAAATGATGAATTTTGTCGATCAGGCGCATAAAAATTATGAATTCCGTTGATCGGGTGCGGAAAAATTACAAATTTTGTCGATCAGGTAAAAAAAAATCATGAATTCCGTCGATCGGGTGTGAAAAAAAAATCACAAATTTTAGGGAAAAAAGGAAATTAGAAAATCTTGCATTTGGGCAGTTCTTTCCATATTTTTAATTGCCAGTTTTTCAAGTTTAATTGCCGAGTGCTTATTTTCATCTTTACATGACAAATGTCTTAATTTTTTCATTGATTATGTTAAAAATACCTTGTATTTTATTTAACTTCTGTAAGTAAAACCATTGTGGTGATAATCACGCTTGTTGTGATTTTATGTGTCATTGGATGTTTAAAAAGAAATAGCCCTTAAAGATTAGTGATTGAGTTAAAGTCAACTCTGTGAAATCCGCACACTTAAGGACCGAGGGTTTTGCAGATTATAGATATTTGTGAATTATAGATCATTTCTTTGTTTACATTTTATTTTTTAAAGTCAGACTATAAATTAGGAATAAGTACAAAAAAATGCAACAGAAAAGAAAAATATAATGCAAAATTGGTTTAATATATTCAATAACAAAGTTGATATAAAAAAATTAAATTATATACAATACAAATTTTACTGATTATTCTTTTTTTTAAACATTGACATATAATGGTAATTTAAGTTTTGATTTTTGTCAATATTTTTTTCTTTAATCTATGAACACTCTGTTTACTTCATGTTCTGAAAATAAAATTTTGTTGCTTAAGGAAATTTAAATATTTATACCCCAGTTCTAAATCCTGTACATAAGTTATCTTATTAGTGTTTTAATCCTCTGTTTCAGTGTCAGAAACAATGTCAGTTTCAGTGTGGTTCAAAACAATAGCGATAATTTAATCATTAGTCGTTGATTGAGTTATTAGTTATAGTTGGCTCATCTTCACAAGCTAGACATTGAACCAAATTTTGTTCTTCTAAAAATGCAGAAACAACATTCACTGCATATTCTGCATAATTTAAAAGCTCAGTGGGTTTTGATTTTGCATCTCTATCTCTAGCATGAAAGCCACTGATATCTTGAATTTAGCTGCATTCAGTATCAATGAATAATAATAACTTGTAAGAAGAATCAAAATGCGGTAAGAAAAAGTAGGTATAAATACACCCATGGAAATTTTACTGAAAAAAATATTCACTTGTATTGTAAAATAAACAAATGCAATGTTGAGTTAAAGTCAGTTAATGTTAGTTTCATCAGCGTTGGAGCAAAGTGCACATTTGTGTTACGCATAATAAATCAAACAAACATCGATGCCTATTTAAGATAAAAATTTCTATTTCGATTTGATTGTCTCTTTTACTAAGCTCAAATTATTATTTTCAAATGCAGGGTACAAAATATATGAGTTTTCTTAAATCACCATTTAAGAAAACCATTTAATCACCTTAAATCACCATTGGAAAATTGATTAATTTATGAGAAACACACCACATTTAACTTTATGTATGAGCTTAACTGTTAACTACAATTTTCACTGTTTACATTCCAACGTATAGAGTGGATAATAGACATTTGCAGATTTCACATAGTTGACGGTACTTTGTTTTATAGTGTGTTTAGTACATAATGCAATCTGTAATCTCTACAAAATCTGGTAGAGAAGTGAGCTCGAGGGCTGCATTTATGTTTTTGCAGTCATATGTCTATATTTTATAATAAACTACTATTATATACTAATTATTAATACATAATTATTAATTTAAACCAATGTTAATAGTTTAATATTAATTGCATTGTAAATAAGGTCCATTAGGTAATAGGAGAGATCTCCAAGGGTGAGATGAAATACTATACACCAGACTTCTAAGGGTATTCCATTCCAATATTAGGGTTATTAATTTTTTTAAAAAGGAAGCCAGATGTTTATTTTTATTGTAACAGACACTGAAAATAATTGTGCGGTTTTTAAATAACACATTTTGTAAAATATATAGATATGTATACATTTATATATTGTTTTTATTTATGTGCCAAACTTGTGGGGCTGTGTGTAGCCCACATAGTGAGCACTACTGGTCTAAAGAGTTATATGCATGCTAGTACCCCTTAAAAAAAATACTTTTAAACTATATATAATAAATATTTTTCCCAATGTAATAACAAGAAATTATGATTTGAGCAATTCTCCAGCAGTATTTCAAAACCAAGAATAAATGACAAGGAATATTGGTCATATAATGATAATTTTTGAAAGAAAGTAGAATGCAAAAAAAGTTTTAAAACTTACATAAACATCTGCATTTAGACTGTCTTCAAAACAAAATGTCTGGCGCAGCATCCATTGCAGCACAATTTTCTGACCAGCAATGAAAGGTTCACAGTTAACTACAAAGATATAAAAAAAAATTATACAAAAAGCAGCGAGAGAGATTTACATATGAGTATGAAACCTAAACATATTTTTAAGAAAGGAAAAATAAAGACACTGAAAAAAACATACAGGAAATAGGGCTAAATTAAACAACTGCTTCTGCTTTAACCACTTAACAGTCTCATTTTAAGGCCGGGACAAAAATAAATAAATTTTTTACTAGAAATTTTAATTTTATGATTCTTTCTGGAGTTGGAAGTGTAATTTCTATAACAATATTTTGCATAGTTTATGAGATACGATATTTTATTATTATTATTATTATTACAAGCTTGAGCATGCATAAAAAAGAAAACCCAGGTCAGCCGATTTTGCTAAAAATATAGTCGGCCACATGCCTCATGATGGAGACTGATAAGTCATTAAAAGAACTGAAGTCAAATAGTTATAATTCTAATTCTAAATAGCAATAAGGGAAAATATCAAAAAACTTTACAATAATACTCAAAAACTTCAGCAGATACTTCACTCAAACCATAAGCATACACAGAACTCAAAAGTTTCAGCTCTACAGTTCCTCATCATATAAAGAATGCAAAACAAATTAAATATAAGACAAAAATTATCACTTTAAATATCAGGTTGGTTATAAATAATAATAAATGTTTTAAAATGTTACAATTTTTTAATTAAAATTTAACTTTAACCCATTACATAATCACCCCCCTTTACATCAATAATTCAAGTCTTAACATTGAAAACCAATGACCTTTATCCAGAATTTTAGCATTTCTAATTAAAAAATATGAACATGCTCATTTTGAAATAACTGCTTAAATTATTTTTTACTTTCTCCTATCTATAATAGAAGAAAGTTTATTGTAATAGAAATTTTTCTCGACTTCCAGTTTTCGATAGATTTACACTAATTAAGGGGCAGATATCCTGAAAATCCAGTTTTTACAAAATGTCTGTCTGTGTGTGTCCTTTTTGTATCATCGGAAAGTGTATGAAATTATGTATAGAAATTATGCCAAACTTCATATATATGTTTTTGGATATGGCCATCAGGTCCTAGTTGAAAATGGGAATAATCTCCTGGAAGGGAGCACTGTGATAGATTTTTGTGCCATTTTTCTTATTGTATCATCGGAAAGTGAACAAATTTATGCATAGAATTGAACCAAACTTTATATATATGATGTTTTCTACTATAGTCATCAGGTCCCAGTTGAAATTGGGGATATTCCCCCAGAAGGGGATACTGTGATAGTGATTTTTCTTTTGTATCATCGAAAAGTGCAGGAAGTTATGGATAGAATTAAACTGAACTTCATATATACGTTTTTAACTATGGACATCAGGTCCCAGTTGAAAATGGTGATAATGATGATATGACTGTGATAATGATTTTTGTGTGATTTTCTTGATTTTTTGTAGTTATGTTGTACATCAGCTGCTCGTGTAGTGAAGCATGCTTTGCATCCAGGTAACCCGGCTATTCACAAGCAGCTGACGTACAACAGAATGATGAAAAATATTGACTTCATTGAAAAATATAATGCATTTTCGATGCTTAATAAAATAAAACAGAAATTTAAGATGAAAATCTAAGTAGGTGTAGTTAGGTTTTGCACTGGATGCTTGTGCAGCAACACACACTTTGGCATCTTGTTTGTTTCTAAAATGTATAATTTAAATATATATATATGCTTTTTGAAGTGTATTAATATGTATGGCAGTTTTGGGATTGGCACATCCGACTAGTTATAGCTTAACTTATACTGCATTGAAAAATTGTTATATTAAAACAATGAAATTATAAAATTTTCCATCTTTTTCGCTAGTCAAGAGAGCTTTTTTTAAAATGTATATATTAATTTCAGAGTCTGGTCTGTCATTTTAACAAATCTTTAAATGTTTATGTTTCAAAACAAAAGGGAATATATAGTGTTAAAAAATTATTTGAATTATCAGACATTTTTTATTTTTTTTTACATTACATGAAAGGCATAACTTATAATGCTCAAATAGTGATTCAATCTGACAAATACAATGTACTGAATACACAGAAAAGAGAAAAGGGAAATATACAGTGGTGGCCAAAAGTGTGGACATTTTTTGAAAGTTTCATGTTTTTCAGCTTTGTGTGCTTGTAAAATATATTAATTTTCACTTAAATACAAACGTTTATATATCAAATTGAAGGTAATTTAATGTAGAATTTAATAATAAAAACAGTATTACAATATCTGTATTACAAAAAAGGTTATGCAACTAATAGTAAGATCTATCTTAGATTTGCAGTTTTTTAAAGTGATACTTACACAATCAATACTTAGTAGGATAACCCTTATTTTTTAAGACAGCTTCACAGTGTCTTTTTATCAAGTGAACGACTGTTTGGAGTTCATCTTTCGTAATCACAGGGTGCCAAGAATCAATTATAGCTTCAATAAGTTGTCTTTTATTGGATGGACGGTTTTTTCGTACAAGAATTTTCAAACGTCGCCACAAATTTTCAATTGGATTGAGATCAAGGCTGTTTCCTGGCCATGGTAATATATCTATGCCTTTATTTTGAAACCAAGCTTTGCATACTTTTGCTGTGTGGCATGGAGCTGAATCCTGCTGAAAAATAAATGGTGCGTTGTTGGGGAAGAGATCCCTGATGAAAGGTATCAATTTTGGTTCCAGGACAGTTTCGATGTATTTTTTGGCATTCAGGATGCCATCAATCACTTGAATTCAGCCCACACCATCTGCAGACATACATGCCCAAATCATGACATTTGTTGGGTTTTTTGTAGTTGCTTCAATGCAATCAGGATGAAGTGCTTCTCCTACTCTACGTCTCACGTATTTTCTACCATCACTACCAAAGAGCGATATTTTACTCTCATCGCTCCAGATAACTTGCTTCCATTGATTTTCTGACCATTTAATGTGTTCTTTTGCCCACTTAACTCGTTTTTTGTGTTGCTTTTGCTATAAATATGGTTTTTCCTTGGAATTCTAGCTTGCAGTCCAAATCCTGATAACCTTCTTCTTATTGTTCTTGAACTTACTGCAATACCTGCTGCATTCATTGCACATCTAATGGCATCTGATGAAATTTTTCTATCTTGAAGGCATAGCTGTTTAATTTTTCTATCGGCAGTAGCACTTGTGCATTTTTTTCGGCCTGATTTGGCCTTATTTTCCACTGATTTCGTTTTTTCATAACGTAAACAGAACTTTCGTACAGCAGAACAAGTCACTGAACCACCAACTTGTCTTGCAATTTCAGCATAAGAGAGGCCATTTTCTCTCAATATGACAATTAGGCTTCTTTTTGTAGATGTCCAATTAGTTCTTCTTGTTGATGACATTGTTTAAAATTAGTTTAATTTAAAAAAAGGGACTTTAAATATTCAAAAACAGCAATACTCTATTTAATTGTACTAGTATGCATCATTCCGCAAAATATTTCTACAACAATAACTCTTTTACCATCCAAATAACCTAAACTATAGTTACAGACATTTGATTGGTCCTCAGAACAGTGTTTGTGATTGGGTAGTATGCTTTTATTACATAACACGTCCTTATTCAAAACGATTTGCGTTTGTTTGTTCTACTAAAATGAGCATAACTTTTTTTAATACAGATATTGTAATACTGTTTTTATTATTAAATTCTAAATTAAATTACCTTCAATTTGATATATAAACGTTTGTATTTAAGTGAAAATTATTATATTCTACAAGCACACAAAGTTGAAAAACATGAAACTTTCAAAAAATGTCCAAACTTTTGGCCACCACTGTATGTTCTTCAATTATTTAAAATACACTATATTTCCAATGATGACCGGTCACTTGCGATTTTAGACGTTTTGTTAAATATCTGGAAAGAAACATTAGGAATTATCCTGAAACTTCAGGAGTGTAAACAACATGATAGACGTCATACATTTCCGCGAAGATTTTTTCCCGAAACCCCATAACAACATAGTCAACAAATTGAAGAAAAACGAATATCTTTTGGATAACCCTGTAAAAACTAATATTGCAAAAGCATTCAAACTGTAGATTATGATTAAGTGGCTTATTGTAATAATTTGGGTTCATTTGCATGAAGATAGCATGTATACTCAAAGAAAAATTCAGATTTTTATAAAAACAGTCCCAAATTTTACCAATTTTTTTGCTTATAATTTGCAGAGTTTTTAATATAAAAACAAGTTATTTTCAGAAAATATGACAAACAACATTGTACACAATACCCTGCAATCAGAATTAAAAAATAATAAAACTTGTATGAAAAATGAGCATGTTTACTAAATATTGTTTCACTGCAATCAGAATTAAAAAATAATAAAAACTGTATGAAAAATGAGCATGTTTACTAAATATTGTTTCACTGTGCATGCGCGAATTCAATCAAAATATACTGTGCATAATATATTAGCTAAATGTATAGACCAACTTTTATGAAAGTCTCAAAAACATAGCTTGAAAATTCTGATAGTAATCGTCGATAGAATAAGCTCGAAATTCGCTGTTCCCAAAAGGAAGCAAAAAGATGAGGGGTTGTATCAAATATAGAATAGAATGAGAGACACTTCATTCTTATTATGTCAACTTTCATAAGCTAGTACATTTGGATACAACCCCTCATCTTTTTGCTTCCTTTTGGGAACAGCGAATTTCGAGCTTATTCTATCGACGATTACTATCAGAATTTTCAAGCTATGTTTTTGAGACTTTCGTAAAAGTTGGTCTATACATTTAGCTAATATATTATGCACAATATATTTTGATTGAATTCGTGCATGCGCAGTGAAACAATATTTAGTAAACCTGCTCATTTTTCATACAATTTTTAATATTTTTTAATTCTGATTGCAGGGTATTGTGTACAATTTTGTTTGTCATATTTTCTGAAAATAACTTGTGATTAATTAGATTAATATTCTTAATATTGAAAACTCTGCAAATTATAAGCAAAAAACTTGGTAAAATTTGAGACTGTTTTTATAAAAACCATAATTTCTCTTCGAGTATACATGTTATCTTCATAAAAATAAACCCAAATTATTACAATAAGCCAC
Source organism: Maratus michaelseni (assembly GCA_963931845.1). Lineage (NCBI taxonomy): Eukaryota > Metazoa > Arthropoda > Arachnida > Araneae > Salticidae > Maratus > Maratus michaelseni. Next base: position 147,398,108 of record OZ007599.1, on the reverse strand, counting down.
TTAATCATAATCTACAGTTTGAATGCTTTTGCAATATTTGTTTTTATAGGGTTATCCAAAAGATATTCGTTTTTCTTCAATTTGTTGACGGCCCCTTATGGGGTTTCGAGAAAAAATCTTCGCGGAAATATATGACGTCTATCATGTTGTTTACACTCCTGAAGTTTCAGGATGATTCCTCTTGTATCTTTCCAGATATTTAACAAAACGTCTAAAATCGCAAGTGACCGGTCATCATTGGAAATATAGTGTACATCTTTTTACAAACAATTTTATTTGATGTTACTTCAAACTTGTCTAAGATAATTTTTTTGATAATTTCTAACCAACCAATTTGGGCAGCCTTTATACATTTTCTTCGTTTCTGAAACTTTAATTTTAAATACAATTTTTACTGTATAGAGAGAAAGTTTAATACAGTTGATGCCCATTCAAACGACTACCCAAGGATGAAATAAGTAAACATTCAAAGAAGAAGAAAATACACAAAGGTTTAAAAAAAAATGCTAAAAAAAGAAGAAAATATACACATATATTTTTATTTGTTAATCTATACTAATAAAAGAAAGTTTCGCTCTGTGTGTCTGTGGGCGATGGCTAGGAAAATCTAGCCCACCTAGAAGGCTGGAAATTTAGGTGTAGATAGTCCAAGGTCTGGCCATGTGCACCTGAGCCTCAGAATTTTAATATTTTGATAATTAGCCTAGATATTAATTAGATAATCATTAACCATCGCTTCTAAAATGCCAACTTTTAAATCAAAATGGCGAAAGAAACGGACTGGCACATTGGATTTGCGACCGGAAATGAACGAATTCGAAATTATTTAACTAATTAGCGAATTTTAAGAAAACTAATTGAGATATCAATTTGAAAATTTCTGAGCATATGTAAAAAAATATTCTGTATCTGACTATGTGATTTTTGAAAAATTCGGTTGGTAATTTTTTTTAATTTACGCAAAAAACTGCCAAAAATCTGCAGGCGCCAATGAAAACGATCCCAGAAAGTTTCAGACAGGGATCGGCTTTCATTAAAAACTGAACTACAAAGAGATCTGTTTTTCGGGAAAATCCCTCCATTTAGTTTGCGAAAATGAAAGGAAATAATTGCCAATTTTTACTAATGAACAAAAATTTATGGTAACTAATTAAGATATAGATTTGAAATTGCAGTTGGGAAGGGTTGACATCTGCCGGCTATTTTAGCGTAGCGTCTTCATTATGTTCTAATTATCAGAAAAATGTAATTATTTTTTTAATGATCGCGTTGATGTAGGTGACGGTGGTTCTCTTGAACAAATTATTCATTATATTTGCGGGTATGGGGAGGGAGGGGGTTAACGCCTTTCTCTGAGATTGTAATTATCTCGGGCCCGGGCAACGCCGGGCGGGTTAGCTAGTACTTTATAAAGATGACAAAATAATAACCTGACAATGCAAATTTGTTCTGCACTGTTTCAGAAATGTTCTGTGTTCGATCTAATCTGATTTTTAAAAAAAAGCAAAGTGAAGGGGTTTAGTAGAGTTTCCCTCAGGTTTAAAAAAGGGCAGGGTGCTGCTGCTGGGAACTCTCAAGATTCGTAAAATATAATAAGTTTTCAGAAAATTATAGCCTCCCCCTTCCTCCCCACACACACATACAAAATGCTCACTATCAGACTTTTGATTTCTAAAGACACTTTTAATATTTAAAAGTCGAGCACTCTTTTAAGTCATGAGTCAGTTTTTGCTATGAAAGTGATTTTTTAATACAAAAAGCAGCATTGGTGCCATTTTTTGGATGAGGGGAAAAATTGGTGCTATTTTTTAAACCAAAGGACAGGCTGGTTGCAGCACTCTTCTGAAACTGCCGGAGAGAAACTTTGTATGTTGCAGCAGATTTACAGTGAGAAAGCAATGTATCCTCTTTCAAAAGACACTGTTTCAAAGAGCGTATCTAAGATTGGTCACAGTGAAGGCCATCTTGTCTGAAAGCTTTTAGGAATGTTTTCAGAAACTGTGTATTCATGTTGGCAGAAATGGAGTATTTCGAATGTGATTCAAATGATGGTTAACACAGGATATCAATAAACTATATCCATTAGGAAAGCCAAGTTTTTAACTTTTTGATCCTAGTAGTATTTCATTGATCATTGATAATCCTAATTGTTCAATTTATTTGAATATGACTACTTGAGATCCTCCCATAACTTTTAAATTGCTATGTCGCTGCATTCTTGCAAATGCGGCAAAAAGATGGCAGATGAAAGTTCAGGTTTGGACGGCTGCATGCAGTCAGTGAACTAATTACTCCTGTTCAATTATCACGTTTTTAAAAACAAAACTTGTACAATTTGTCTGATTAAAAATAAAAGCAATTCATTTTATAATGCTATTATTAAGCAAAACAAACATGACTTACCTGTTATATATATGCTAGAACCTGAATAGAGTGGCTTGGCAAATCCAAATATAGGTGAATCTACCTATAAATACATAAAAGAATTTTCTATTTAACTAACACTTTAGAAGAACATAAAACATTAGCACATGTAATTCAGTTATAATAAATTCCCATTTTGCCATCACACACACACATCTGAGAGAGGGAGGTCAAAGAGCAAGTTGCTATAGATGTGTCTTTATATATATATATATATATATATATATATATTGCCAACCCTCCAATTCAAAAAAAATAAATAAAAAAAAAATTTAATTTAAAAACTTGGAAAATTTGGCTTTAAGGCTCTGAAATATGTGTTCTCCTTTCGCTAAATTTCTAGAATTGGTAAGCAGCGATCGTTGCATCGGATTGCATCTATTATGATTATCATTGAAAATACATAAAACTAGATAATTGTTTTATTGATTTATAAATTTTACATCTAAAAATTATGATTATAATGCTTTTTTTTTAACAGTATTTATCTATAATGAAACAAAACTATTCGACACAGTATTTTTGAAATTTCTAATACATAGATTGATTTCAAAATTAGTATACTGGCTCTAAGCATCTATAATAATAAGGAAAGAAGTTTGTGTGTCTGTCTGTCTCACTGTGTGTGCTGTGTTCCGAAGAGACTGTTGCAGGCAGAGCTACTAAATTTGTTGGAAAAAAAGGTACCTCATCTGTTGTAATGCACATCGATGCCCTATTTTTTATGTGAGTTTTAGCATTTTTTCATGTTAGGCAATTTTTCTACATCAATAAAAAGAATCTCAATTCAATCTTATAGCCCAATGTCATTTATTTAATAAAGTTTAAACGGAATTCGTACAGCCATTGTTTAATTTTTCCTGGATTTTTAGAATTTTTTCGTATCTTGCGCCGATTTTTCGATATTGGTAAAAGGAACTCGGTTTCAAACTTTTAGCCTAATATAGCAAATTTTGCCCTCTACGATTTGTGAATTTTAACGATATTTAATAAGATTTTTAGCTATTTTTTGACATTAGAAGAATTTGGTTTGAAACTTTTCGTCTAATATAGTATAAGTTCTGTCGACCATAATTTTTTAATTTTAGCAATTTTCAATGTGATTTTTTGCAAATTTTAGCATTTTTTCAAGTACTGCAGTAATTGTTTTATATTCAGAAAAATACTTTTTTTTTTTTCAAACTTTCAGCCTAATATAGTAAGTTTTGTTCTCCAGGATTTTTTAACTTTACAGATTTTTAAAGCTATTTTTTGTGTTTTTTCATGTTTTGAGGCAATTTTTCTACCTTAATAAAAATAATCCAGTTCAAATCTTTCAGCCCACTATAGTAAATGTCGTCCTCTTTTCAATAAAGTTTATTCAGAATTTGCAGAGCAATTTTTGAATTTTTCGCAAATTTTTTATGTGATTTTTAGAGTTTTTTTTACATCTTGCAGTGATTTTTTTACATTGGTAAAAGAAGTTCAGTTTCAAACTTTTAGCCTAATATATTAAATTTTGTCCTCTATGATTTTTGGAATTTTAATGCAATTTTTTGTGTTCCGTGGTAATTTTTGGACATCAGGAAAAGGAGTTTGGATTCAAACTTTTAGCCTAATGTAGTAAATTATGTCGTTCAACAATTTTTGAATTTTATTGAGTTTTAATGCGATTTTTGATGCAATTTTTAGAGAATTTTAGCATTTTTTTGAGTATTGAGCCATATTTTGATATTCCAAAAAGGAATTTGGTTTCAAACTTTTAGCCTAACACAGTAAATATTGTCCTCCAGGATTTTGAAATTTTAGTGACTCTTAATGTGGTTTTTTAGCATTTTTTTAGTACTGTGGCAATTGTTTGACATTTGTAAAAATAATTCTGTTTCAAACTTTTAGCCTAATATAATAAACTTTGTCACCTTCAATTTTTGAATTTTTAGCAATTTTCAAAATGATTTTTAGGGTTCTGCAGTGATTTTTTCACATTTGTAAAAGGAATTCTATTTCAAACTTTTAGCCGAATATAGTAAATTTTGTCCTCCATAATTTTTAGCATAATGTAATGATTTTTCGACATTTGGAAAAGGAATTTGGTTTCAAACTTTTAGCCTAATATATTAAATTTTGTCTTCCACGATTTTTGAATTTTTAGCAATTTTAATGCTATTTTAAATGCAATTTATAGCATTTTTTCATGTTTCAAGGCCATTTTTTGACATACGTAAAAGGAATTCAGTTTCAAACTTTTAGTCCACTATAGTAAATTTTGTTTTATGAGAGTTTTAGCATTTTTTTTTGCATTCTGCAGCGATTTTCTGACATACGGAAAAGGAATTTAGTTTCAAACTTTTAGCCTTATATAATAAAATTTATCCTCCAAGTTTTTTGAATTTTTAGCATATTTTCACATTTCACAACGATTTTTTGAGATTCGTGTACAGATTTCAGTTTCAAACATTTAGCAAATTGAAATTATAGGAAATTTTGTCGACAACGATTTAAAAATTTTTAGTGATTTTTAATGCAATTTCTAGCGTTCTCTGCAATTTTTGATATTTTAGATAATTTTTTGAAATTTGCTGCAATTATTTGACATTCGATAAAATAATTAAATTCCAAATTTTTAGCCTAATATAGTAATTTTTGTCCTCTGTGATTTTTTACATTTTTTAAATTTGTGCAGCGATTTTTATATTTTTTATAACATTTTATTGTGATTATGAGTGTTTTTTTTTTTTTTTTTGCGTTTTGTACTAATTTTTTATGGGACCGGGCAACCCAGGTGGTTCAGCTAGTGGTAATTATATATAGAACCTTTTATTTTGGATTAATGCTTTTATTGATTTATATATATATATATTTTTTTTTTTAAACAGGCGGGGGAGGGGGGGGGTTGTTCTGCATAACGAAACAGGGTCATTCCATGGTAACTTACGTTACAATTAGAATAATTTTCTTTAGTAATTTTCATAATATAACACAAAAAAATATTGAAAATGTAATGTTGATATGATTTGTTAATTAAAGCTATCTAAAGCAAAATTTGGATGAAAATTACCTACCTTTAGTGCTATTTTTTGAACACTGACCATTATATTTATTATGGTAACTTACGTTCTTTTTGTCAGAAATGTAAGTTAACATAGTAAATATAATTTTTAGCATTCAAGAAATAGTACTAAATTTAAGTAATTTTTATCCAAATTTAGCTTTGTTAGGTTTAATTAACAAATCATATAAACATTACATTTTTAATATTTTTTAGTGTTATATTACTAAAATTACTGAAGTCAATTATTCTAAATGTAACGTAAGTTACCATGGAATGACCCAACATACTATCCATGGAAAGCTTATCTGGTCCTGCGTTAGACTTCACCGAGCTAAATAAACAAACGGCAGATACTTGTCAGCTTTACTTTCTAGTTGGTCTAATAGTGGGCTTTTTTGTTTGTGGCTATAATTTTCTGATAACTTATTATATTTTAATAAAAATTTGGTATACAGCCTAATTTATTACTATTGCAACTTGCTAAAAATTTGAATGAAATCTGTCAATTAACAACAGAGATACCACTTATTTTTTTAATAGTAAAGAAAAGAAGGGTTTTACTTTTGGCTCGTTTTCTTTTTAAATCGTTATTTGTGTTTGCTGTTCAACAATTTCTCTTTCTCACATGCAACAACGCAAAACTTTCGGACACATTCACAGAATACTTTTTATACTTAAAGAAATCAAATTTTCAGGCATGACTATTGAAATGATTTGGAATTAAAAAATGTCTACCTTTTATTAATTTTTAAAATCTCCGTGGAAAGTGAAAAAAAACTTAAGAATCCCTTAAAAAATTTCAAAAATCACTGTATGAATTTGAATAAACTTTATTTTAAAGAGTACAAAATTTACTATATTTCGCTAAAAAATTAAAACCAGATTCCATTTTATGAATGTCAAAAAATTGTTGCAAAACACAAAAAACTGCATAAAATTCAATAATTACAGAAGAACAAAATTTACTACGTTGGGCTAAAAGATTGAAACTGGATTCCTCTAACAAATATCAAAAAATCGCACAAAACACAAAAAAATCTAAAAATCGCATTAAAACATTGCTGTATGAATACTGAATAATTTATTTTGAAAAAGGACAAAATTTACTTTAATGGGCTAAGAGATTGAAACCTAATTCCTTTTACTAATGTAGAAAAATCACAGTAAAACGCTTGCAGAGTATACAAAATTTACTATATTAGTCTAAAAGATTAAAACTGGATTCTTTTTACGAATGTCAAAAGATTACCACAAAATGCAAAATAACCCTAAAAATCACATGAAAAATTCAAAAATGGCTGTACGAATTCCGAATAAAATTTACTGAATACAGGACAAAATTTATTATATAGGGGTAAAAGATTGAAACCATATTCCTTTTTACTAATGTAGAAAAACCACAGTAAAACATGAAAAAATATTAAAAATTCAAAGATTGCAAAGTACTTAATTTACTACATTGGGTTAAAATATTAAAACAGATTCTTTTTACGAATGTTGAAAAATCTCTGTGAAACGTGAAAGAAAATGTAAAAATCACATTAAAAAAATTCAAAAATTGCTGCAGAAATTCTGATTAAATTTTATTAAAAAGATGACAAAATTTAGTATATTGAGCAAAAAGATGAAAACGGATTCATTTTACAAATGGGGGAAAAAACACCTCAAAATGTGAAAAAATACTAAAAATCGCATTAAAATAATAATAATAATAAAAAAAAAAGATTAAAAAATCTAAAAACTGGCTTTGAGGTGCCTAACTTCTGATAGCCAAATACCTTCCTGACAAACCTTGTAGCTCTATGTGCAGTGGTCTCTTCTGAACAAAACACACAAACTTCTATTTTTATTATTATAGATTTCCTCCAGATTAAGTTGTCTATTGTTCTACAATTTAATACAAAACATAACCAAATTTTGCACTAGGTAAAAAAAGTAAAAGAAAGGGGAAAAAAAGAAGAGATGAACTTTTCATGTACTGACCAATTTTTTAATTGGAATATTTGGAAAAAAAAGTGCTATGTATGGGATTATTTTATGAAATACTTATGGTACGATTTCAGATATTTGGAAAAAAGTGTTATGTTAATGGGATTATTTTATGAAATACTTATGGCACGGTTTCAGCTTACCTTGATAATGTACAGTGATTGATTCAGAGGGTGGTCCGATGGGAATATTCCCCCCTGTGCATTGAAATGTATCCTGGAAGATTTAAAATTTTATGACTGTCTGATTTTGAAGGGCATAGTGCATTCTGGCTTTTTTTTTTTTATCTCCCTGTCCCATTTTTTGCTATACAAGACCTGGCAAAATTAGTTATACCCAGGGGTGGGATTCAAATAATTTAACAACTGGTTCTCTACTCTTATGATTTTTTCAAGCATAAACAAGAAAGGAAAATAGTGCATTACATATAGATTATGAAACATTTTCCAACATTGTAAGAATTATGTTACAAAACTGTTAATTAAATGACTGTTAAGCATTGCTATTTATATTTTTGCTTTAGAGAGAAGTACGTGTAACTTCTTCAAAGTAATATGGAAAGTTCTCGATATGTGATGTAATGTGGATCATAGAGGAATACTATTTTTTTTTTTTTTTTAAATACATGTTTGTCACAATTTTTCCTCAATAAAATCACTGATTTTTACCTTTGACTGCCATTATCGCTAAGACAGTATTTGAAAATTGTAATAAAAAATACAGAAGGCCGTCCACATTTTATGGAAACTATTTGCACATAAATGCCATATTATTTGCAATATTTTGACTCTATTGTATAACCTTGGCTCTTAGCTATAAGCTCTGACTCAAAATTTTCATCATTAGTAGATTTGCCTCCACAATAGTTGCTGCAGCTTTGGCTGGTGCTAAAATGAAGTGGTGTGAAGCAGCAAATCTCTCCCTCCCTAATACCTACAAATTCCCCCTTTTTTGGGTGGGGAGAAATATTTCAGGAGTTTTTTAGATGATTGATTATTTATTGTTGCTTTAATGTAAAAAGTATGACAGAAAATAAATAAAGATTTATGTACCTAGCCAGGAGGGTTGAAAGAGGGAAGGCAGAAATTTTAGTGATGGACACAGGAAATTTACATGATTGGTTATTTCTTGTTACAACAAAACAATAAATTATAGCAGAATTTTTTTTTTAAGTAAACAGTTTTTAAGATTTTAAAATTTGAGAACTGGGAAAGCAAAGAGAGGGAAGTGGAAACTTTGAATGAAGTGAGAGGGTTATTTAGACAACTGATTATTTTTTGTTACTACGGTGTAACAAGGCAGAATAAATTTGAAAATTAAAGATTTTTTTATGATTTAAAACTATCTGTGCTGAGTTTGGGACTGGGGAAGGGAGTAGCAAAAGGAGAAGTAGGAAAAGTGGAGATTTCAAAGAAGGGATTTAGGTGATTCATAACTTATTGTTACAATAAAATAAAAAAGTAGACAAGAAAAAGTTTAAACTTTTTTTTAAATTAAAGAATTTTTACTTTGTGTGCTGTAGGGCGAGGGGGGGGGGGGGGCAAACGGCAAAGGGAGATTTTTTTGAAGAAAGGGGATATTTTGATGAAATTTTTTGAAAAAAAAATAGCAGAAATCCACCATTATGTGAAGGATTCTAACCAAGAAACAGTACAGTATGATTGAACATGATAAGCAACAGCAACATGGATGAGAGTGTCACATGCACACAAGAAAAAAAAAAAAAGAATTTGGCTCTTGCAATTTGACACTTTTTATAGTTCTTTTCCTAACCAAATGAAGCTTTTTGTTGTGATTGGCTGCAAGTAAAGATCAAAATTAGCATCAGCCATGTGGTCACTAAATGAAAAAAAGTAGCTACTAAAAAATTGTCTGGCAGCAGCCACCCTTCCTGCAAGGAGAGAATAAACTTTTCTTGCCTCATAAATGATTCCACTTTTGCTGGTTGAAATATGCTAATAATAACATATTTATTTCATCTAATTTAATTTTAGAATAATACTAATAAAATTTTTAACAGAAGTTTAGTGTTTAGCCCTTTTAAATAAAAAAGTGGCCACTTACAAAACTACTATTACTGACCACTAATGAAATTTCCTAATTTTGCCTTTCAGCAGCGAGTAGTAATCTGGTGGTAAATGCTGGATGAAGCATGGCTTTGCTAAAGTATAGCAAGAAAAGGAGAAGATTTTATCAATTAATGAAGAAAAAACTCAGTGAAATAAACTAGTGAATGCAAGGAAAAGTTTCTAAAAGTATTCATGATTGCTAATGGATTTTGTTATGAAGGTAAATTAAAGCTAAAAAAGTATGAAGTAAAGCTAAAGTAAATTCACTTTATTGTCAGTAAAATAGTTTAGAACCCAATTTCGAAGAAGAAATTGCAGCTTTATTTGGAAAATACACCAATAAAGTCGAGCTTCATATTAACAATACCTTCAGTCACTCTCCACAGTTAACTGCCGCATTATTTAGCAAAGAAAGAATTACAAACAGAATAAATTATGTCCCATTTGAAGAAATTCATGTAAAATCATCTGATGCCCCCTCCCCCATGGCCTTTCTAAATTTGTCTTGTTAAAGCGAACTTATAAAGACACCATCCACAAACATTGAAAGATTTTAAAAAGTTACCCCAAGAGGTGTGGGAGAAAATTGTCATTCCTGTACCATGATGAACTGTATTATCATGGAAATTTCAGCTAGATTTATTGCCAAAAGTCAAGGCTACTAAAGAGTCAAATTGTTGCAATGAATATGAAATTTATGCAAAGAAATTAACAGTGAAAACCATTTCCATAAAGTGTGTGAATTACTTTCTGTAACGTTCACTCAAAGGCAAACTAATTAACTATCACTAGTTTAGTAACATAAGCTGCCATAGTTTGGTTCAAAAACTTCTAATCTTATCATTCACTTTGTGCATATGTCACTACTCTCCTATAAAAACACTCTACAGAACACCAGCACATTATCTAATAGGAATCTTGAATGAAACACAAAACTGAAACAAATAGGAACATGTCACAATGATATGCGCATATCATATGTTGTTGCACAGATGAGTGTTAGGAGAGAGCAAGGAAACTAAATTTGTGATTTACATATTATAATTGCCATTTCAACCGGTTCACTGAACTCAATAAAATTTAGGTAATGTTTGTACTGAACCAGCTGAATCCCACCACTCGTTATACCTGACCTGAACTAGAGACCTGCATGGGTCAGGTTGTCCCTGACCCGAACCCAAAAATTCCATCTGAAATCAACCCGAACCTGACAAAGAAAATTTCCTCGACCCGCAACCCAACCGAAATACACAATGAAAGGACAGTATACCATGTTTTAATACTTTATGAAAAGTAATCTACAATTATATCTCTAATACCAATTTTATATTTTATATAGAAAAGTGGACAAATCTATATTCTTTAATATTCAAACATAGTAAAACCACTGAGTAGCGGACACCTCTGGATCGTTGAATAGTCCTGCATCAGGTCGGTTGTTAAAAAAAAAAAAAAAAAAAAATCGGGTTGGGATGACTAATTTTTATTCTGCATGTCTGGTTTACCTTTAGAATAATTCTTGTGTGTCATATTTAGGTTTTTGCAAGTAGTATTGCTGGGATTTTTTTCAAAAAATTTGACCAGAACTATGTTTCAGATAAAAACAAGAACAAAAAATCATGCGTCAAGCATAGATTATGTAACACTTTCCAACACTTCCAAAATAATTTTACAAATCATACCGTTTAATAAGCTGAGAGATAACATCTAAGTAAACAATTTGAAAAACGCATAACATATTTAAAAACATAATTTCAGGAATTTCCAACGTATACAATATTCGGAAAAATATCCGAATACTTTTATTCAGCCCTGTATATGATCTATAGATTTGTATATATACTACATAGGATGCTAAATTTTAGTTCAGTTAAGAAACGCGTAGCACAGTTTAAAATTCTCCTTCTGGAGTTTCTGTCAATAAACGGAAATGTGTTCACGAACTTTTGTATTTCCCTGTATATGATCTACAGAATTTATACACACCACATAATAAACAAAAAGTGAGTTAAATTTAAAATCGCGTTCAGTAGCTTAAAACGCACTTCCAGGAATTATTGTTAACAGAGAATTCTTTTGTGTGTCCCTGTAAATGAACGATGACTGCTATAGACACAATATTCTGTAGTAAGCCACTTGTAAGCACCTTAGTGATATATATAAATTTCAATGCATTTAAAATAGTGAAACATTATTTAAATAAACTGCAGACGATTTTTCTCCATAGACGTAATATAACGGAATTCTTTTGACTGTCCCTGTAAATTAACTATAAGTGCTATCCACACCCTATTCCATGTTAAGCTTCTTGTAATACACCTTAGTGATATATATCAATTACAATGTGTTTGCAATTGTGTAACATCATTAAAATAAACCGAAGATGATTTTTCCCCATAGACCATAATGTAACGGAATTCTTTTGAGTTTCCCGGTAAAAAACTATAAGTGCTACACACTTCAGTTGAAATAGGGAACGTGCTATAGATAACGACAATAACATATAAAAATTGCAAGGCAATCCGAGCATATTTATGGGAGTTAGAGCATGGACAGACGGCAGACGGCCAGACAAACCGAAGTCATAAACACTTTTCAACTAGGTTGGAAAGTGTTATAAATATGTATTTGAATATGAATGAGTGTCATGAAAAACAATTACGAAATTCTTCAGTTGTGGGGGAAAAAAGCGTGAAATTCAACTACGATCACATGAACAAAACTCCTGCGAGATTTGCCAGCAACCAGCAGAAAAAAATTCGCCAATCAGTCACAAAAAAAAAAAAGTGTAAAATTTACAAATTAATAGCAGGAAAATATTACGAATTTCATCTATCAATCAAGAGAAAACAATCGTGAAACTCCTCAGTTAGGTACGGGAAAAAATTCGCGAAACTTTTCATTCAGTTGCAGGAAAACCTCCCAAAATTCTGCTATCAGGCGCAGAAAAATTTCACAAAATTTGTCTGTAGGTTGCGGGAAAATATTGCGAAATTCATTAGTCGCGGGGAAAATTCTTGAAAATTTTGCAGTCGGATATGGGAAAAAAATCTTGATTTTCATAAATCTATTGCAGATAGAAACAGCAAAATTTGCTGATCGATCATGAAAAAAATATTATGAAATTTAGTTAGTGGATGGCCAGCATAGAAATGTATGACAAAACTTCAACACACAAATTGATCTCAAGGAAATATTTGTTTTTTGGATAGTAAATATTAATATTTTTAAAACAAATTTACCTCAATTTTTTTTTTTTTTTTTTGAGTATAATACCATTCAATCCTCCGTAATCAGGTAATATTTTTAAAACACAGCAAATTAGCATGTTTTTATAGAGGAGGGGGGGGGGATCCCCAGAATTGTTTTTACTCACCAGTTTTTATAATATATCATCATTGTTATAATAAAAAGCAATTGCAATTTTTTTCTTTTTTTCATGAAAGTCTTGCGAAATGTTTAAGAAAAGATAACATGAAAGTGTCAAAATATGTCATAATTTTGTCCAATTGTCAGTATCATAGTGCAGTATTTTCAGAGCCTAACAGATTGCTGAAAGATACATCAATCAACAAAATCCCTCCTAAACAACTGCCTCCGCCCCAATGAATTAAACCCTTTTTCCTTCCTAAGAAAAATCATCTCCGGGAACATACAGGGGAGTGTAAAATGGGTTACACACAAGAAGCCAGTTTAGTTAAAAGAATTTTTGTATTGACATTTTCTTTTCTTAATACTATGTGCTTAGTCTTACCCTTGCCCTCTTCCAGCAAGGCTTTTGTTTGGGAGAAGTTTTCTTTCTGTAACACAATCCAAATACAGTAAAACCTGTGAAAATGTAACCAGTCTGCAATAGAAATGTTTCATGATCCTAACGAATGGAATGCCATATCCCATACATGCCAATACCTGCTAAAATAGAGGGGTTTTTTCAGTCCCTAATGATTCCGTTTTCACAGGTTTTACTGTCATGTGTAGAAACCAATGTAAAGATAAACACACAGTCACATAAATTAAGCTTGCTGCTGTATGGATGATGAGTATGAAGCTTGTTTCGTAGCTTTATAAAAAAGCTCTCCTTCATTATGAAAAATCACAGCAGCAAATCAAGGTGCTGGCTTCTGTTTCTCAGTATCTTTTATATTGTATCTTGCACTGAAATGGTAAGGCTTGAATTTTTTAGATATTTTTGCATTTTCGTTTTTTTACACATCACAACACTACATTTTTGTACTTATACATTTTTAATTGATATTTTAAGTCTTAAATATTCTCTTTGCGCACGCCAACATAACTACAGTAAATCCTGCTAAGACGAAATCACTAGGACAAAAAAAATTTGCTCTAAGCAATTAGCTTCAGCATACATTTTCTACTTTTGAAGAACTAAAATTATTTCATAAAACGGAATTTTAATGGTAATAAAATAGTTATGATACAGTAAAACATGTGAAAACCGGATCGCTAGGAACAGAAAATTTTTTTTGACAGGTTTCTATCTTAGCAGAGATTCTTTTTGCCGGGATTATGAAATTTTTCCTTTTAAGACAGGATTTTGTTAGAGACGGATTTCCCTTCACAAATTACTCAATAAATATTACTGAAAATGTTTTGAAAATTAAGGTTATCTTAATGCTCACTTTGAAATGTTTAGAAAAAACTATTATCTCTACGAAAGAATATCGAATGGTAATAAAATACAATAAAACTTGGTAAGACGGAATAACTAGAGACTAAAGAAAAGTTCCGTTATAACCAGGTTTCCACCTTAATACCTTTAATTGTTTAATATTCCTTCTGACATGTGAAAGTTGAACCTGTCTTTTATGGAATCCTCTCTTAAACAGAAATATTTCACGGTCCCAACGGAAGGCTTACCATAACAATCTACCTGCTAAGACAGAAACCTGTCAAAAACTTATTTTTTCTGGTTTCGAGCAATTTTGTTTTCACTGATTTACTGTATTGCTATTTGTGAATTATTAAATCTACACACAGTAGTATTAGTTTTCTATTAATTAAACAATCTACTATACTAATAAAAGAAAGTTGTTTGTCTGTGTATGTGTGCGATAGCTATCGAAATCTGCCGCATGCAGAAGTCTGAAAATTTTATGCAGATAGTCCAAGGCAAGTCCTGATGCTCAATTTTTTCATTTTTTAAGACCCGGGCTCCCTGAGGCCCCTTTAAATTTTTTGTCCTAAATTGTTAATAACTTGACTCATTTTTATCCGATCTTCTTCATTTTTGGGGCCCTTTCTTCATTTAACTTTTCTCCCACTTCTATGTTCCAGTTAAGACCCTGGGGCCCGGTACGGAGCCCCTTGAAGCTTTTGTGAACTAAATAATTAAATTGTTAATAACTTCCTGATTGTCTTCATTTGGGAGGCCTTTTCTCTATAGTTATTCTCCCATTTCTACAATCCACTTTAAACACTGGCGCCCCTTTAAATTTTTGTGCCCTAAATAATTATACAGTAGATCTTTATAACACAAACCTAAAAACACAAGGTTGTGCGTTATATAGAATTTTGTGCTATATAGATCACATTTCATACATCATTAAACTTACCTTGTAAACATGGCAATATACAGTAGAGTATCTTTATATTGCATTCCTTGGGACCAAAAGTTGAGTAGATTGTAAAGTTTGGCATAATATAGATCATTTCACACATTGTTAAATTTACTTTATAAACATGGTCCAAATATGCCTGGACCAAATCATTTATTATATTACTCATTTAAAAAAAAAAATGTAATAGCAATTTTTTTATTAAAAAGCTCTGAATTAAGAAAAAGATGAAATAATGTATTAAATTTAGTCCTCTAGAGAGTAATAATTTTTTTAGTGTGGAATACAGGCATGTATTAACTACAAAATTCATTGTGTACATCTGAGAAGTTTTGTGTTATATAGAGAATTGCATTATAGAGAATTGCGTTATAAAGATCTTCTACTGTAACTTGCTCCCTTTTTATACGTTTTTCTTTGTTTTGGGGCCCTTTCAACCTTTTAGTTATTTCCCCATTTCTACATTCCAGTTAAGACCCTGGCCTCCTTGAAGTTTTTGTTCTCTAAATTGATAATAATTTGCCCTCTTTTACCTGATCTTCTCCGCTTTTCAGGCCCTTTCTCCATTTAGTTATTATACCATTTCTACATTCCAGTTAAGACCCTGGCTCCCTAGGGCCCATTTAAGTTTTTGTCTTAAATTGTTAAAAACTGGCCCTATTTTTATCCAATCCTCTTTGTTTTTGGGGCCCTTTCTCCATTTAGCTCTCCCTCCATTTCTAGGTTCTAGTTAAGATCCTGGCCCCTGGTAGGGACACGATGCAGTTTTTGTTTCCTAAATTGTCAACAAGTTGCCCTCTTTTAATCTGATAGTCTTCGTTTTTGGGACCTTTTCTCCATTTCTATACTGCAGTTAAGACCCTGGGGCCCGGTGTGGGACCCCTTGAACTTTTTGTGCACCATGCATTTTTCCTCTAATTATGTCACCCTCCCAATACATAACTTTAAATTTGAGTCTTGGACTGCTCTCCCCGGTCCACCACTAGGGTTACAACGGATATCCGGCAAACATACTGTATCCGGTTGATCCGGCCACTATGCCGGATAATTGGCAGTAGCCAGATATTATGATTATCCGGCAGTACATCCGACCTGAAATTATTTCATTGAACTCGTTGTTAAAACTTCCAGATTATAAGGTCTAGAGATTAATCTTGAAAAATACAAAGCATTAATTTATTAAACTAAAAATAATTTACTTATATTTATGGCAAATTGTGTTTCTAAACCTATAAAAGAGCAAACATGCAGACAACTATAACTATTCATACACATGTGCCTGCATATATAAGCAACAGACACAGTTAACCCCTTAACCTACAATGACGGGCAGAGCCCGCGTACGATGGCCGGGCCAAACGTAAATATTACGGGCATAACCCGCATACGGTGATCGGGCCAGAAGTGAATATTACCTCTGTTTTTAAAGGCTCTCTATTTTCTGACCAATGAGAATGCTACATAAACGCCCTAGGAGCGTTCTCATTGGTCAGAAAATAGAGAGCCTTTAAAAACAGAGGTAATTTTTCACGATATTTTTAACAGTGTTGTCTGTGCTATCTACAAACCGCGATCGTCCTACCACGGGCGATGCCAGGGCTACACTAGATACCGGGCTTGCTCATTCATTATCATGACGTCACAAAAGGTGGCTGGCCGCTACCAGTGATTGGTACAAAGCGAAACGACAAAATGAAAGACCAACAGCGATTGGCACAAAACGACGGGCTCGTCGCTTTGCACCAATCGCTGGTCGCGGCCAGCCACCTTTTGTGACGTCATGATAATGAATGAGCAAGCCCGGTATCTAGTGAAGCCTTTATTCTAGTGAAGCCCGGTATCTAGTGCCCGTCATGTTTACGATTGGCCCGATCAGCGTGTTACAAAACTCGTGCGAATTACCCGAACGCTGTGCGAGCTTGTATATGAATTCGGCCCAACATCTTCGAATCTAAATCGTAGGTTATGGGGTTAAAATTAAAAAAGTGGCAGAATGACTTAACAAATAAGAATCTTTTATTGCTGTGTTAGTAGCAAGCAAGAAGTTTTCTGTTCCCATGATACAAAACTTGTTTTCATAAGGTAAAGTGGTGCATAGATTAGAATGAAGGAAAAAAGAGACTATCTATACTAATAAAAAAAAGTTTCGCTCGGTGTGTGTGTGTGTCTGTTGGCAATGGCTAGGAAAATCTAGCTCACCTAGAAGGCTGTAAATTTAGATTTAGGTAGTCCAAACCCTCTCCTGGTGTACCTGAACGTCAGAATTTTAATATTTTAATTACTTTCTGAAATATTAATTAAAATGCACGAAGAACTCTCATTAAAAATACGCTTTTTTTCTTCAGTTGGTTGGTTGTGTAGAATATCTTCTCAGAACACATTAAATAAATCAGAGTAACGATGCATAGATAAGGACTTATAACGAAATAGTGCCAACATGGATTGCAAGTACCTGCATATAGCCAAGCTAATGTAGCGCCATCTACTCACGGCAAATTACACAAACGCCACCTGTTTAAGACATTTCCAGGCACGTTTTTGTTCATTATAATTATCTGGGTTTAAGGTTTTTTTTAAAACAGGACATATATTATTATGATAAAGACATACAGAAAACTTTAACAGATTATTTGTTATATATTTGCGGGAATGGCGAGGGGTAAGGGTCTAATTATACATTTAACAATTTTAACATTTTTTTTAGCTTCACCCGTAGCATTTTAATTGTTTTATATACAGAATACCGCTATTTTAAATCTTAGTTTCTCAGTAATATCACAGTAATAATGTTCCGAACTTCTCCATTTAGTTCCATTTTTACTAAATTATCTTAAAAATCAGCATTCATTGCTTCAAGGTGTATTTCTAAAAAGCAATTACCAGTATTTTCGAATAATAGCCTAAGCCAAATTTCAAATTAAGTTCCTAGCTTAACCAAGTGAATCAATCTTTAAAGATGTATAGTGATCCTCCTAATTAGTTATTTGCTGAAGGTCACTTGAACATCCGCCACTCCCCCCCCCCCCCCCCCCTCCGGGGCCCTCCTGCAAAGTTTTCTCTAACTATTCCCCGTTTCCATATCTCAGCAACTATCTTTCCGATTTCAACGCAAGTGATTCCAAACATTATAATTAACTTAACAGTCACCCTTTATAACATTAAACTAAATTTATGAGTAGAGGCTACCACTATTTCCGAATAATAGTTTAAGCCAAATTTGTAATTAAGTTTTTAGCTTAACCAAACAAACGAATTTTTAAAGATGCATAGTGGTCCTCCTAATTAGTCATTTTCTGAAGGGCACTTGAACATCCCCTTCCCCCCGGCCCCTCCTTCAAAGTTTTTCTCTAACTATGCCATAGTGATAGCTAGCTAATCTAAACCCACGTTTAATTTCTTTAAAAATAAAAATTTAAAAAGCACAGATCGAAACATAGGGGAGACCGGTACACAGTGGACCACTTTTTCAGTTAACATTTTTTTTCTCTTTAACAGACTGACCGATCTATATGAAAATATTTTTGAATATTCCCTAAACCTTCTTACATCCATCATAATTTTCTCACAACATAGTTTTCAATACACTAAAAAAAAAAAAAAATTATATACACTTGTAAAGTGGACCAGTGTACCCCGGAAGCGAGGTATACTGGTCCACCCACCGGGGTACAGTGGACCACTATTAGGTATTATCTAAAATACAATATAAATCTATTTTTCATTAATCTAATTCTTTTTTGTTGCCCCTTCACCAGCAAAATAACATAGTAATATAAATTTTGAAACAAAAACAAAAAATTAATTATATTTTGAAAATAATAACAGATTTTAAAACAGATAACATACAGGAACAATTGCAATTTAGTTGAAGTTATTACTTAAGTACAAAAAAATCAGCACACATTAAAATTTGCAAATGAAATTCCAAAGTACTTATGAGTAAGATTGAGCCTGGAATTTTCAAGAAATAATTTTGAGTCTGAGAGCAACATTATGAAATCATTGACATCAACAGCAGATTCATCTACAGTAGGGTGGTCCTTATATGATCGATTTTAACTTTTTTTTAATTTTCTTCTGTCTCACCCTCAAAATTTGTTCCAATACAGTAAAAAACAAAGCAGAAAAAGTTTGAATGAAAAAGAAATATATTTAGAGGTAGCTCAAGACTGCTGAAGTTTGACGATTACACTTAAAAACATTGTGATATTGACAAAAGAAAACTAAGCCAAAATGATAATTTTTATTGCACTATTAAATTATTTTCATATTTTATATAACATAAAAGCACAATATTAAGCATATAAAAAGTTTAAAGTATGAAAGTATTAGTAATTAGTTTAATTTGTTAGGCCCATTTTTCTGCAGTAAGATAAGCTTCCCGGTGTTCCTCCACAACATTCGCCAATAGCTGAAACTGAGGTTCATTTCGCGCAAGTATTCGAGTGTATTCTTTGATCAAGGCACTACCTTTCTCAGCATGATCATTTATCACTTTAATAGATTGCACCATTTCTAATGCAATCCTATAATCAGAATTAGGTTTCCAATATCCAGTGTCTATTTGAAAGAATCCTTGAGGTAAATTCATTTCTTTGAACAGATTGAAAGATTCTTTAGTAATAAAATCTTCAAACTGTTTCTCATGAAAATATTTAAGGGAAACAGTTATCCTCTTCTCAGTATTCTTTGTACCTTTTTCATTTTGAAGGATTTCAATCACATTTCTTTGTGTTGAAACAGGTACATGGCTATCGAAAAGGGGCAGTCCAAAAAGATCTAACAAATACTACAGATGCTTTGAAAATTTCTCTAATGCAGCTTTTGCAATTTCTTCACATATACTTGAATATTCTGATAAACTATTCATTAACTGTCGTTATTGAGAGGTTTCTGTTATTGAAGCAGTACTCCAAGCTTTAAAATAAGCTCTCACTATAAAAACACAAACATCATGAAGACCTCTTTCTTCCTTCTGGTAAGCTTGAATTGGGCCCTAAAGATGAATATCTTCAAAGATTATATCATCTGAGTCATCCAAGCAGCACGATGCATTGCCCTGGGAAGCATGAAACGAATTTCTCTGAGAGGTATTCCTCCAAGGAAAATAATAAGTTCTGCAAATTCTTGATAATTATCTCTTTGTCCAGGTACTCATGGTGTTGATCCTGTTTAATTTCTAGGGGCAAACTCAAAAATTTCATCTTTTACATTTTGTTCAAGAACTTGAATATTATCTTTCAAACCTGTTTCAAAATTTTCTTTATCTAGAAATAACCAGTACCCTTGGAAATGTTTAAATAAAGGTACTTCTGGACTTGATGACAAAGTTCACAAAGAATTATGAAATACTTTTCCAATGATAATTTCCATAATATGATGATGGCAGGCAAAAAAAGGTTTCTTACCAAGCTTTTCTTCTAAACAACACAAGCACATTTATCATTTTCAGTATTTGGTTATGTGGGGTCAAAGCTCATTCCAATCACTTTATTTACAATATCTCATTCATTCAAAACTTTATAAATTTCACGAGTTTGTGCTTCGACAGTGTCAGAAAGAAGTTTAGCAACTGAGAGCATCTGAGAAATTCATTTGCCGGAAATTATAATTTGTAGTTTATCTATTTTCTCTTTACCGGTTAATTCTAGTAAAAGTTCCCATCTCAATGGACAATGAGAGGAACATTTATTTGTAGGCGTTCTTTTAATTTACATTTAATTCCATGAACAGTTCTTTTTCAACCGGACTGACTTCTTTAATACACATCCTAAACTCTGCAGTTTATGCAGCTACAAATACTGCTTGTGCCTGATACTTTTGTCCTGTCTACAGCTGTTGCTAAATCTGGAGTTATAATATCCATTTGCCCTCACCTCTCTCTGGATGGACCAGGATATGATGCTGCACTCTCAAACAGTTTTATTTCAAGATCACATTGTTCATTTTCATTCATTTAGATCTTCATTTGAGTTATCTGTAGAAGATTAGAGTACTGGTATATTTGTTTCTTTCTTTGTGAACATTTCATTTTTTTTACTCTTTTCTTCAGAAGATTCTTCTTTTTATAAGCAATCAATTCCTTCTACAAAAGATTTATTTATATCAATTCCTTCCGCAAGATATTTATATCAACACTAATCATTGATCCTCGTCTCGTCTGCCATCTTCTCGTTGTGCTAGCAAGAAATATCTGTCTTCAGCTATTTTGATTATGTTTAATACATCGGCATGAGCAAGATTAAACCAGTTATCTAATTTTGAAGAAAATGCATGCTCTTTGGCTTCCTTTGTTCTTCTTTAACAGTCTTCATTCTTCAAATAATTCCAGACATTTATTATTGTTACATTAATGAAATTAACTTTAGATAATTAACAATAATTACATTTACAAATGCTTTTACGGATATTTGATATTACGATACGTGTCTTTTTAATACATTTAAATGATTTATTAACACTGGAATTAGATATATTTTTTTCAAGTAAAAGGAGAAGAAAACAACAAAATGACCCCAAATTACGAAACTTATGCTTCCTTGAGCTACCTATAAATATTATTTTTTAGTGATTAAATTTTACAAGTATTGTTTTTAGACATAATGGAACAAATTTAGAGGGTGAGAACAATAAATTTTAAAATTTCAAAAATAAGGACCACCCTAATCTACAGTTTCAGGAGAAATAAACTGATTTCCATTCAATTTGCGTCTCATGAATCTTACTTGAATAGAATCATCAACAATTAGACTACAGTTATATTTATCAAAGGCAGTAAATACAAAACAAAATATTTCTTACTATGTTAAATAAATTGTTATTTTTATTTGTTTACTTTATTTTACAGTTAAATCTACTTTAAAACAATCTTTCTTTATAGAAAATAAGCAATTATTAAATATTTTGAACATTCTTCAATACAGGAGCAGAGTGGATTGTGGACCACTGTGCCCCAGGAGTGGGTGGTCCACTGTACCCCATGTTGAAGTTCAATAAATAATCATATTAATATTGTTTATAGCTTTCTTTTAAACATATTAACTTTAAAGTAAAATAAAAACAAGTATCTTAGCTTTGCAAAAAAAGCTGTTTTATTTTATTTATCTACAACCTTTAATAACTAAAAAATTAGAAATATGATGATGAAAAATTTTACTTTTAGAAGCTCAAAACAACCAATCAGGATAAAATAGTTCAATCTGAGCTAAACATATTTTCTGAAGGCTATAAATAATCATTGCAGTGCTGTTGTCTATTAGGATAGAAGAGAAGCTTAAAAAAATTTAAATAAATAAAATATTAGGGGGTGGTCCACTGTGCCTATAGGTCCAGTGTGTACCAGTCTCCTCTACTGCAGCCGGATGTCCGGTATACGGCCAAATTGACATCCATTGCATCTCTAGCCATCACCCTCATATTTTTATCGGGGTCCTAGGGCTCATTTTATGTCATTCTTTAAACTATTATTCTAATGATTAATTCATACCCTATTGCTTATTTTTGACTAATTGAAGATCTAAAGCGCTAAGTACTAAGACCTCTTAAGATGTTTTCATCTTAGGGCCCTGCTCAAAACTATCAGTTGGCCTTCTTCTGGGCCCCCTACTATAGCTCCCTTAAAAATTGTCCAATTCAATAGCTTTTTTTCCTAACAACTTCTTAGGTCCTCCAGAATACTACATGAACAACAACAAAATTTCTCAGGCCTCAGCTACCACCAATTTTGAATATTAATCTCCTTCTTAGGGCTCTTGGTGCAGCTTCTTTAAAAATGATCTGATTCTCTTTCAATTTTCTTAAACATAGCTCTAGGGTCCTCCAGCTACTTTATTATAAACTACTAAAAATTTCCTTAAACCACAAAATTGGGTTAAATCAAAATCAGGTTGACGTATAAAATCATACAAACTTGAGGTTTGTTTTAATTTATTAACACGGACCTGGGCAACATCGGGTGGATGAGCATCGATGGGTTAATAATAAAGTTAAAATGTTCAAAAAATAGTTAAAATGTAAAAGCATGCATTTGACAAACATGACCATTGGTTTGAAAACGAATACAGTGTTTTTCATTTTTTGATAAATTTATTATATGTTTATGTAATTATAAGCAATAGCTGTCTCAAGAAGACCGTTCTTGTCAAGAAAGTCTGTTCAAAGCATCAACTTTGACTTTAAGTTCTTTTGCTTTTATTTACCTGCCACTTTTAAGAGTTTACAAATAAAAATGAATTCAGGAAAGTGTCAATAAATATCCAGTTTGAATTTGAAATTAATAATAATAATAATTAATCCGCTTCTTTGTTACAAAAGGTAGTTCTCAAATTCCCTGCTCAACAACACAAAACTTTCTGACACATTTTTAAACGTAAAGGCATAAAATTGACATGCCTGACTATTGAAGTGATTTGGAATCGAATAGCATTTTAAATTTGTTGATAAATTAATTACTGTAAAAGCACTTATTTTCGCGAGCCGTAATTTTCATGAAAATGAAGATATCGTGATTTCGCGAGCTGAAAATTTCGCGAATTTTGTATGAACAGAACCGAAAGTTGAAAAATCTCAAAACTGCCTAAATATAACCCCTTTTGCATAAGGCATTTTAAGAAACTTAACAAACGCAAAGTTTGAGCCTACACCTGAATACACATTGGAAAAAAGTGGTTCAAAACAAGTGTCCATACTCGGCATGGAAGATAAAAGATATATAATTCTTTTGTCAACATGTTCCCTTTCTGGAAACCTACTTCTACCACAATTGTTGTACGCTGGAAAAACAACAAATTGTAATCCAAAGTTTATATTTCCCGCAGACTGGGATGTGTGGTACACCCACCGATTCGCACTGGAGCTATACTGACACAATGATTCGATGCATCGAGAATATTCTTGTACCTTATTATGACAAGCAGAGAGAGCTTCTCGGGCTAGTTCCAGAACAACCTGGTGTAGCATTGTTCGACGTTTTTAAGGCACACCAAGATCTTCTTTTTCTGGCTGAACTAGAGAAGAGGAATATTATTCCAGTTTTTGTGCCTGCTTCCTTCACAGGAGATCTCCAGCCTTTGGACTTAACTATAAATGGCGAGTTCAAGCGTTTGCTCAAGAATGAGTTAATGAGCTTAAATTTCTAGAGAAAAAGAATCTGGACCTGTGAATATCGCGGCTAGAACCGATTCACGCTTCTTGGCTTGTGTGCACATTTAACGGTGTTGAAGCCAAAATGAGATAATTTTGAATGGCTTCAAAGAAGATGGTATAATGAGCTGCATTCTACTAGTTGTATTGTTTTTATTTAAGAAATAGTTGTATAGTATTCAAGAAATAGTTGTAAGTATTCAAGAAATTTTTATACTCATTTCTTATTTAAGTAACTGTAATTATTAAATTTTGGATAAGTGAAAAATTTCTGATTTTTTATTATTATTCGAGGCAAAAAAAAAATATTTCGCGAGGCTTAAATTTTCGCGATTATGCCAGGCTCGTGAAAATCACGAAAATTAAATCCTTGTGAAAATAAGTGCTTTTACAGTACTTATTGAGTTATTAGCGATTCTTCTCACGTGACGAGTTTTTCCTCTTTCTTGTGCTATCACATCAGGAATTCGCTTCAAAACGCCAAATTTGACAGTATTTTCTGAAAGATATTATGACTTTAGCAAAAAATGGAAAACGTCTTTAGATTACATAGTTTCTGAATAAGAACACCTGCCAATTTCATGCATTTCTGAACTAAAATGAATTCAGAAATGTGTCAGAAAGCAGATTTAGGATTTCAGAACAACCTTAAGGTATAAGTCCCCCTTAAATATGAAAATGTAACCTATATTTTAAACAAGAACGTAAAATCATGCGTCAAGCATAGATTATGTAACACTTTCCAACACTTCCAAAATAATTTTGCAAATCTTTACCGTAAGGTGTAAGATGATATCTAACTAAACAATTTTGAAAATGCAAAACATATTTAAAAATCCAATTTCAGGAATTGCCAACATTCGGAAAAATATCCAAACTCTTTTGTCCAACCCTGTATATTATCTATAGATTTGTATATATACTAAATAGAATGCTAAATTTTAGTTCTGTTATGAAACGCGTAGCATAGTTTAAAATTTCCCTTCTGCAATTTCTGACAATAAACGGAAATGTACTCGAGAACTTTTGTGCTGCCATGTATACAATCTATACAATTTATACACACCAAGTAATAAACAAAAAAATGAGTTAAATTTAAAAACGTGTTCAGCAACTGAAAAAGCATTCCCAGCAATTATTATTAAAATAAGCAGTACTTTAACTGAATTCTTTTGTGTGTCCCTGTAAATAAACAATGAAAGCTATACACACAATATTCTATAGTAAGCCTCTTGTAATCCATGTTAGTGATATATATCAATTTCAATATGTTTTGAAATAGTGAAACATTATTAAAATAAACTGCAAATGATTTTTCGTCATAGACCGTATTGTAATGGAATTCTTTTGAGTATCCCTGTAAAAGAACTATAAGTGCTATGCACACCACATTCTATAATTAGTCTCTTGTAGTGCACCTCAGTGATATATATCAATTTCAATATGTTTGAGATTGTGTAACATCATTAAAATAAACTGCAAATTATTTTTCCCCATAGACTGCATTGTAATGGAATTCTTTTGAGTGCCCCTGTAAGAAAACTATAAGTGCTACACACTTCATTTTTAATACCAAACGTGCCACAGTAAGCCTCAATAACGTATAAGAACTAAAAAACTTCTTAAAACACCATCAAAAACTTTAAAATGCGCTAGGCCTTTCGAAAGATCTGAGTCTTTCTTCGTCAGGCGCAAAAATACGTGCGTCTACTATGAAAGCAGCAGCAAGACTGAAATGAGAGATAAGGGAGAGGAAACAAGCTGAAGCAACAGCCAATAGGAAAGTAGAAATCAACAGCCAATAGGAAAACAGAAGACAACAGCCAATCACAGAAGAGTAAAATCAAAACAATAGAGAATACAAAATAGAAGGGAAAAAAAATAATAATAAATAAATAAATAAAATAAAATAAAAATAAATAAATAAATAAATAAAATAAAATAAATAAATAAAATAAAATGAATAAATAATAAATAAATAAATAAAAATTACTGAAAAAAAAAGGAAACAGATGAAAATTAAGAATTAAATAAGTAACCAAAAATATATAAATATATATAAAAACAGACTGAAATTAATTAATACAAAAATAAATTATATGGAAGTACTGAAGAGGTGTTTCCAAGCAGCAGAGAGCATTGTGGAATCAGATTTATCATTAACAATAATTTCACGATTAAGATAAATAGCTAAATTTTCAAGGAAGTCCAATTCAGAGATACTATTAGCATTAAAGATAATTTTAGCATTTTTAAAATTAAAACAATGGCCGGAATCCCAAGAGTGCTTGGCAATAGAAGATTTAGAAATTTCTTGATTAGTTACATAACGAGAGTGTTCTTTTAAGCGGATTTCGAGATTTCTTTTAGTTTGACCAATATAAGAAAAATCACAGCCATTACAAGGAACATTATAAATTCCCCATTTACGAAGATCAAGAACAGGAGATTTGGTGGAGGGGAAATTGAATTTATTGACAGGTTTAAAGATAATGTTAAAATTGAAGCGTCTTAAAACTTTAGCTAATTTGAAACATAAAGGAGGATAAAAAGGGAGGACAACCAAATTATCAGGTTTGCTTTTCACAGATTTAGAAAGAGTAGATTTATAAGACGGTCTATTGAATTTCTTCACAGCATTATTGATAACAGAAGGATTGAAACCTCTTTTGACAGCAACAGTTTTTAAGTAATTAAGTTCATCCTTAAGGGATGCAGAGTTGGAACAAATTTTGAGAGCACGATTTACATACGTATAAAATACACCGATTTTTTGATTGACAGGATGATTTGAGAGAGCATGAGGTGGGTTAGAGACAGAAAAAGGTTCTCTAGAAACACAAGTTTTGAAAGAAGAATCACATTTGGTAACTAAAACATCAAGAAAAGGAAGTTTATTACAATTTTCTAACTCAAAAGTAAACTGAATATGTGGGTCAATAGAATTGACAGTTTGAAGAATGTTAGAAATATCAAAAGGATTATCAACTAAAACAAAAGTATCGTCAACATAACGCATCCAACATTTAAAATTAACCAGATTTAATAGTTTTTCCTCAAAATAATGCATATAAATATCACAAAGAATTGGAGATAAAGGGTTACGCATACTTAAGCCGTCTGATTGTTTGAAAAATTTATTATCAAATTCAAAGGTAGTTTGAGAGATGCAAATTTTAGTTAAATTAACAAAATCTTTGACTTCAATATCAGAGAAATGAAATTCACGTAATCTTGTTTCCAAGCAAGAAAGAGCACCTTCAATCGGAACATTAGTAAATAAAGATTTAACATCAAGAGAAAGCATAGAACAATTGGATGGGATAATATTTTTTAATTTACCAACAAAATCATAAGAATTTTTTATCGTATGAGAATTAGAAATGCATAAATGAGAAAAAATGGATGTTAAAAATTTGGCAAGAGGATAAGTAACAGTACCAATATTAGAGACAATAGGTCTTATTTTGGCATAAATTCTGTTCTCACGGCTTCATAAGAAAGAGACAAAAATTTTACATTTTCAGCATTATCAATTGTACAATTTTGGGTCCTGCAGACCCGAAAAATCCAAATATTGAAATCTAAAGACGTAAATAAAATGGAAATTTTACTATTTCATATCCGCTGACTTTGAAAAGAAAATGCAAAAAGTTGCAGTTTTGGAGTTATTGTGTCTTCCAGACCCGAAAAATTCTGATGGTGAGGGAAGAAAAATGAAGATGAAAATTTTACGATTTCGGAAATAATTTGAGTTCTGCAGATTCAAAAGAAAATGTGAAATTTTTTTATTTCCGATATTAATTTTATAATTTCGACTTTATTTCGGGTCTTGCAGACCCGAATATCGAAAGAGGAAAGATAACAGAAAATTCACAATTTCTTCATTATTTTGGGTGCCGCAGACTCAGGAAAAAAATTACAATTTCACATTTTTGGGGGAGGGTTCTATGCACACAAAAATAACGGGGAGAAAATTTGCAATTTTGACGTTACTCCTGGTCCCACAGACCTGAAGAATCTGTGGGAAAACAAGAAAAAAAGGGAAAAATTTTCTAATACAATGATATTTCAGATTCTGTGGACTCCAAAAAGAGCAGAAATTTCCAATTTTCACATTAGCTCAGGTTCTGCAAACCCCAAAAAACCGAGAGAAAGGACTATATACTAAATATAAACTAGAGATTTCAATTAAAAACAGTTTTCATATATGCTGTACACTGGACAGTATATTGGGCCTGTTTAACCTTTAACTGCTGTCACGCGGTCTCAGAGACACTGTGACTCCCAGCTATACACACTTCCATTCCTTAAAAGTGCCAATATTACTTGCCTGTACCAGCACCTTCCGCTGGTAGCTGGCCAAGGTCACACACAAAGCAAGAATTCTGTGAGTTGATTTTAAATGTTTTATCTGTGACGCCGGGGTCTGGCAGACCGCATCACATCAGTATTGTTATTATTTGAAAATGTAGTACACTACTCGGCATTAGTTATATTTTATTTCTTTTGCGTTTAATTTTTTTTTTTGTGTTATGATGTCATCGCAACCTCGAAAATGTCCCACTTTCCTCAGCCAGAAGGAAATAGAGGATATTATGAACAACTGATCAGATCAAGAATTTTCCGATGTTGAAAGTTCTGAGGATGCAGATTTTACTATTGAAAGTGATCACGATCCAAATTCCGAACTCTCTGATGATGAAATTCTAAATATTTCTGATAGAGTTCAACATAATGTTTATTACGGAAAGAACCGTTTCAATTGGGCAGCTGTAGGACCAGTAAGTGTCTTTCATGCAAAAAACCAGTATGCCTTGAATGTATACGAAAAATATGTGTTGACGGCAGTAATGATGCACTTTGACTCTTGCATATTTGTAAGGTAAATATTATTTTTGTAATATAAAAAGTGCACTTCAGTTTTCATACTTTGTTGCATCAGTAATTTGTAAAAAATTTTGTACACAATTAATTTTTATATTTAATTAGCAAAATTAACAAACTACCGTTTATTTTGAAAAAAAAAAAGTATTTTTTTTTGTACTGATGTAAAATAAGATGAATAAAATACTTTTTTCATACAATTTAATTCTTATTCTCTTAATAGAAGTACATCGATCTTGTTAGAATGACATTAAAAAAAATTCAACCATTTCAGTTATTTTTTAATTAATTTTATATGAGCGGTCTGTGAGACCACATCACATCAGTTGAGTGACAAATTTTAGTCACATCAGTTAAAGGTTAACCTGGGTTGCCTGGTATATATAGTCCAAAAATAAAAATAATAATTCAGTTTATAAATTTTAAATTACCGTAATTTCCGGCGTATAATCCGCAGATCAAACAATTCTGTTTCAACCCAGAAATTTCATTCAATAACTGAAGTCAAATATATAATGCGATCTAGTAAGTCACATTTTATAAAATAAAATTTCTGAGTTGAAACATGATTGTTTGATCCACGGATTATACGCTGGAAATTACGGTACATAGAATTGGATTAATTTCACTTCAAACTGTCTAAAAAACAAGCTGGAGTCGGAGTCGGCCTGTTTTTTTAGTGACTCCGACTCTTTGGCCTAAAAATGGGCCTGACTCTGACTCCACAGCCCTGCCCCCCCTCTCCCAACAATGCAAAAGTATTCGAGAACAAACGCGCATTGTGTACTGGTAACTGGTAAGCACCCACACCCTCAAGGACAAGAGTACAAAGATAAGCCATCAATCAGACAAATGTGGAGAAAGATAAGACTTTGAAAAGCTGCTGAGAGAAGGGGAAAAAACTGTCAAAAATTCTCAATGCTTTGGGTTACTGGAGTGTTACTCACAGAATTCCCTGCCAAAATAAGAACGAAACAAACTTCTGATTCTCCTTGTATGTAAGTTCCTTGTTCCATGGTACAAACTATTCAAAGGTATAAGCGTACAAATATATAAGTGTTAGGAATTAAAAAAATTTTCACTAAATAGAGGTGTCTGCTTTTTGAGAGTGTCTATTATGGAGGTCTTATTGTATATAAATTTTTGAACTGAAAAAATATTTTGGATATTCTTTTGAAAACGCAGGTCAAACCAAACCTGACCCGCAACCGACCTTGATGAGAAAAATTGCTATTTATTAGCATATCTCATCGCCTATTACCCTCTTTACACATTACCAGGTCACAGAATAACTCCATTCATACATGTATTCTAAGTTCAGACATTCAATAATTTTCATTTACATAATAACTTTATTTAATATATTCTGTTATAATACAAACTAAACTTACTTTGATATTTTACTTTTACTATTCAAACTAGTCGTTGGGGACCACCGTAATACTTACCCATCATGGATATGCATAATGTAAAATATTAAAATAAAAATTGTGTAAACTACTTATAAAATGCATTGCAATTCAAATAAAATCGAGGCTTGATGACGCCACAAACTTTAAAGGCTCGATTACTGAATTGCTTGAAAGAAACAGCCTTATAACTCCAAAAATAATAATCCTATTAACTAGCGGTTTATTGCATCTGATTAAGCGTCAAATTTCCAATTAAAATATATCTTTGAAGTGAAATTTGGATGAAATACAGGCTCATGAAAAATCGAAGAGTGTGGAAAATAGGATTCTAAATATCTCAGCAACTAATTATCCGATCAACTTCATGCTTTATGCAAAATTTATGTTTTTTTATTGTCTTTTATATTCATTTCTTAAAATAAACAATTTCGAAAATTTTTATATACCTTTTATCAGAACGAATATTTCGAGAGTCCGAAAAAAATAGTTCCGGTTAATCGAGGTTATTGAAATGAAATAGGCTTCTTCCCATTATTACATACTAAGTACATACCAAATTGCAAGTCTCTATCTCAATTTTTTCGGGAGATAGAGCGTTTACAGACACACACACAGACACACAGACGGACGGCAAAATTTTTTTTCTAAAAATATGTTTTTCGGAATCTCCAGTGTCTGAAACGTGTAAATCCATCAAAAAAATTTTTTCGATTTTCAAAACGATTACAAGACTTACCCTATACTACGTATGATGGGTAAGTAAAAGTACCTAAGTTGTTAAAAAATGCCGTTCCGGCATTTCGCCATTTTCCCTATTTTTAACATCGTAAGCTTTCACCACCTACTTTCGTTAAATCAATAACCAGACTGACACTAATTTCATCTAGAATATTTTTCCCGCCAGATGGCGACATAGCACTTTAGTTGGTTTGAACCGACTCGTATCGAATTCGATGCTCGTCCGTGATTGGCTCAACTAGTAGGTGTCAACTGGTTGTGGAATCTGCGGTATTGTTTAAATATGCGATGTCGGTGCTTTAAAAGCTGTCTTTCCACATCTCCATTCATGGAGATAATAATCATGAAGTTTGGAATAGGCTGGTCCTTATCCTATGGAAGTTTATAAGTTAAACTTTTTAATAGTCCTTAGTTCATTAACAGTTTTAACTAAAAGTATGAATGCTCTGGAATGAGATGGATTATTTTTTAACATCATTATATGTAAATCTTCAATACGCTGTCTTGCTCTACTATGTTGTTTTGTGAAATTGCCATGTTTGAGAATGTCCGACGATACATTATTACGCAAGTTTGTTTACCTTTTCATCTGTTATGCTGTTATCAAGTTGTTAATAAAAAACTGAGATTCTACTTTGAGTTTTTCTTCTCTGCTGCTTTTCCTACAACATATTTATCATACAAGAATTGAATCTATTTAAATTGATCTCTCATTTCTCCGCTAATCAAAAGAACTTTGTTTAGCCACCATTAACTTCCAACCTGCGTATGTTATAGAACTTGCTTTTTTTTATACTCTGCCAAATCCAGAAATATCGTATGTTTTTCTCAGACCTGAACCAAAAGCAATGAGAGTCAACCTGACTCAACCTGTGGATTGGGTCGAATGCAGGTAACCTGACCCAATGCAGGATCTAACCTGACCCCACAAATTGTATTTAAAATCAACCTGACCTGAACCAACCAAAAAACTTTCATTGATCAACAAAAAAATTTTTAGCAATCCACAATCTTAACTGAACCTGAAATAAAAAATATTGATCCACAGTTTAATGCAATTATGAAAAAGTAGTCTACAATTTTATGTAGAAAAATGAACATGTAGACATTCATTCATATTCAAATATTTAGTTTTTCACCTGAAGCAATATTCTGGACTTTTTTTGAAAAATCAGGTTGACCTGAACCCCACTTTTGCCCATATCAAAGCTCAACCCAGTGTGGAAAAATCTCACATTTTTGTTTTTATAGACTAGGGTGAATACTAAGGGAGGGTCATGAAGGACATGACCCCCTCCTGAATGAATAAAATTTCTACAAAATAGTATATTTTTCACCTGGAAATACACAATGTTAACCCTTTGACTACGAGTCGGACATATGCATCTCAGCATACTATTTTTTATTCTATTAGTACCATTTTTTTAAAAAATAATCTCTGTCATACACTTATAATAAGATATATTCAAGAGAAATTTATCACAAAGAATTTTTTTGGTAAATTGTGATGTGATAGAATATAAAATAGTCACCAGTCCTAGCCTGTTATTAATGTGTAAAAAGGGTGTTCTCAAATCCAATCTGGCTATTGTGCGATATATTTGTGAATTCTTTTTTGTTCCTAAATTCAGAAAATATAAAATTGAATAGCTTTTCATTTTTCAATAAAAGCAAGAGACCCCTCAGAAATTAGAGTCAAAGTTGGCTTTTTCAACCTAATTTCCAGATGCGGTAGCATGATAAGAGACAACAACTGCCAATAACTCAAGATGCAATTCATTTATCGAAAAATTAAAAAAACTATTCGATTCCAAATCATTTCAACATACACGCCTAAAAGTATTACGGTTTTACATTTAAAGATAAGTATGTAAAATGTCAGAAAATTTCGCGAGAAAAAATATTTTTTTGAGAACACCCTTAAGAGACGTGACCCGCTTCTAAATCGAGGGTCGTATCCGCAGTTGTTCATACTGCGAATTCCGATTTGTCCAAAATTAAATTGTGAAACAGAAAATTTCAAGCTGTTATATTTAATGTCTATCACGACGATCAACTAATGTTACATTTAATTTGTAAATTGAATTAAACGGTAAACATACACAAATTAAACTAATAAGCTTCAAACGTACTCATATTAGTATATTAAATCATTATAAATGAGTTGAATTTCATAATTCAAAATATATAATTACCTTATCGTAACCTCTTGACCATCTCCCAGGATCAGGAAAGGCAGAAACGTATAAAATAAAACTAGAAAAAAGTGCACAGACGATAAACTTCAACATTTCAAAGTTTAGAGAATACAGAAATGAAGAGATCGTTTTTGAAAACTCAGAACGTTAGTGGAATGTTTACAGTACGGCATCATCACATCATCTTGTATAACTCATGAACGATGAATCACTCCAAACTCATCTGTTTTAGCACGACTGTGCACCATATATATCCGCCAATGAAAAACAACCAATTTTTCTTTTGGGTTCCAGGCTATACAAACTACAGAGTCAATCTAACGATCACTTTCAACCACGTGATCACCCCACCAAAAGTTATCAACCAATCATAATCGTGGATTTGTAGCCTGTATTACGAGCCAACCAATCACAATCCACCATCTTTGGCGGGCAAACAAAAAACAAATCTAGTTGCTAGCGAGGCTAACGAAAAAGAAAGGCTACCGCGGTGCTTTACGCATATCTTTTTTTTACAGACCGCCGGAGTCACGTGATGCTTGAATGCACCAATGAAGGTGTACGAAAAGAGCAACACGTCACGCTAGCGGTCTGTAAAAAAGGACAAGTGGAATGAACCGCGGTAGCCTGTCTTTTTCGTTAGCCTCGAGTTGCTAGGGTGTGACGTCAGTTGAAACTAGAGCGAGGCTAACGAAAGAGAAAGGCTACCGCGGTGCTTTACGCATATCTTTTTTTACAGACCCCGAGAGTCACGTGATGCTCGAATGCACCAATGAAGGTGCACGAAAAGAGCACACGTCACTCTAGCGGTCTGTAAAAAAAGATAAGTGGACTATACCGCGGTAGCCTGTCTTTTTCGTTAGCCTCGAAACTAGAGCGAGGCTAACGAAAAAGACAGGCTACCGCGGTGTATTCCACTTATCTTTTTTTACAGACCGCTAGAGTGACGTGATGCTCTTTTCGTACACTTGCATTGGTGGATTCGAGCATCACGTGACTCCCGCGGTCTGTAAAAAAAGATACGGATAAAGCACCGCGGTAGCCTTTCTTTTTCGTTAGCCTCGAAACTAGAGTTGCAAAAAACCCGCAGTTTTTGAGAGACGGGAATAAACCCGGGATTTTTGGGGAATAAACCCGGAATTTTGGGGAATATTGGAAATTTTGAAGGAGTTTTGAAGGTAAACAAAAGCAGCCATTTTTAAACTGGAAATTTTTATTTTAAGAAATTCTAGGCACTGTTCTGAGACATTTAAAATAGATTTTTCATTAGAAATTCACAAAACTTATGATTTTGCACTTTAAGTTTTTATAATTTATTAAAAACTCACCAGCTTTACAACAATAGTGGCTGTAATTATTGAGGATTTGAATAATTCTTTAAAAATTTAAATTGTTTAATTTCTGTTAGCTGGCATATATCCACTATTCAGACATATTCTATATTAATTTTCTTTCAAATTGTATTGATCAAGTTTAATAATGTTTATTTTCTTTTTTGTTTACATTGCTGATTCTGAGAACAGAGGTGTTGTTTACATTCATAAATAAATCTCATTTGCACTCTCACTTTTTACTTATAAGTAATACATTTAAAATTTTCTTATTTAATATTTCTACAGCTTAAGCGTGTATTTCATTAGTTTTCATATAAACTCTGCTGTTTTGTTTACATTTGTTATCGTAAATATTTTTTGTAATCTATCAGTAAGTTTCATAATAAGCAAACAGTTCTAAGACTGATCTATTATAGTTGCATAATCGCGTGTGTTAGCAATCTTGTGACAAATAAAAACAAATAGAAAACAGAGCATTATAGAATGTTAAATTACTTTGCTATTAGACATGCATTAACTCATGTTTAAAGTATAAAATGAAGAATATTGGGATCTTAGGATGTATGCATACTTAAATGAGAATATTTTGTTATTTAAATAAAACTTTTATGATTAAACTTTTATGATTATCACAATGTGAAAACAATCAGTGCAATTTCAACTCTGTGCTTGCATATATTGATTAATATGTAGTTTTTTTTAATATTATGTTATCCACATGATTATTTTTTTTAATATATACATTTGTATTTTGGTCAAGCTTGATTTGAATATATAATAAATATAGAAGCAGGGTTTTAACTGCAATTTTGTTTTTCTTAATTTTACAAAAGTATGTCAATAAGATATTAGCTAAAAAACCACTAAAGAAAAAAAAAGATGTAGAAAAGTGAATTTCTAATTTTTGTGCAAATGCTAGCAGGGTCATAAATTACGCAATATTAATTTGTAATTTTAGATTTAAGTTTTCTGAAGTTATGCAAGAATTGTCATAATACAACCCCCCCCCCCCCCCCCAAAAAAAAAAAAAAAAAAAAATCTGACATTGGTAATAGCTAAAATATCTGTTGACCATTTTATCTAAAATGATAAAAAAAATTGTTTGCCAGGTACAGGTGAAACCCTACATACAAATGATATGGAAGAGGGGAAAAAAAGAGAAGGTTGGCGGCTTTCATGTTTTGATATCCTGTTCAACTACTACATTATAAGTTATAACGTAAAACCCAAAGTGTAGAATACTTTGCTTGCCTCGCTAGATCGCTCAGATGCAGAGTAAAGAAGAGCTGAGTTGCTGCTGAAAGTTACAGTTAAGACTGCAAAAATTGAAATCATTAAAAAAAAATTAAATAATAAATTAAAAATTTTCATTTTTAAAACTTTCTGAAAACTCCCGGAAATTTTCAAAATATCCTTCCCAAAAAACCCGGTTTATTCCAGCCTTTGCAACTCTAGTTGAAACTGATCCGAGGCTAACGAAAAAGAAAGGCTACCACGGTGCTTTACGCGTATATTTTTTTACAGACCGCCGGAGTCACGTGATGCTCGAATGCACTAATGCAGGTCTACGAAAAGAGCATCACGTCATTCTAGCGGTCTGTAAAAAAAGATAAGTGGACTATACCGCGGTAGCTTGTCTTTTTCGTTAGCCTCGAAACTGATCTATAAATATGAGAAAGCAGCCGTCACTGAAAAAGATCTCCGGTCACAAAAAAATTATTTTCGGCGGCAGCGTTGGTTACATTTTTTTAGAATGAAAAAAAAACGTAAATTTTAGCACTTGCTGCTTGTCAGTACGTGCAGCCTATTTTTAAACTTCCACATAGATGATGCGCATGTTTCGCATCAGAATCGGCTTTATTGGCATGACGTCATAAATCACCATCACGTGACCTCCCTGCTGTGTTTATATTTGTTTGTCTATGTATCGCATCAGGGCTACACCACATACCGGGCTTGCTCATTCATTATGATGACGTCACAAAAGGTGGCTGACTAGGAGGAAAGACATACAGCTATTGGCACAAAACGATGGGCGCGCTGCTTTGGACCAATCGCTGGTCGCGGTCAGCCACCATTTGTGACGTTTTGAGAGTGAATGAGCAAGCCCGGTATCTAGTGTTGCCTTGATCGCATGCATACATTGGTCGATATTGTAAGAAATCACGTGTTGGTGGTATTCTTACAATCTCGAACCCAGATTCCCAATAAAGCCCATTCTCCAAAAGCGAGAAGCGAACTATCGGCGAAAAACGACCATTACTTTCATCATAAACTTTTACAGCATGTTGTAAAAATTTGCCTTTTTTTAGAGTTCACAGGACCTGAAATAATGGAGAAATTATTAATTTATCTCCTTTTTTTAGCCCTTCCGGATATTTTCAGATCTGCAAGACCCACAGAAACGTAAAAAATTGTAAAATTCTGCTTTTGTGTGTGTATCAACGGGACCCGAAGTAGGGTACAAATAGTAAAATTTTCTATTTCCCTTCCCTCACCCCTTCCTTTTGCTCAGATTTTTTGGGTCTGCTTAACCCGGAGTAACGCAGAAATTGTAAAATTTTGGTGTTATTTTTCAATTACCCAGCACACCAAATAGCGCAAAAATTCATTTTCTACCCCTAAATCCTTCTTTTCTCTTAGATTTTTCGGGTCTACACTAATTAAAGTAGTATCGAAATTATAAAATTTTTGCACTTTCCCCTCGTTACGAAGACATTGTAAAATTTTCGCCTTTTTTTTTTCTTTTGCTACGATTCGGATACACGATATACACGGAACCCGAAATAACACCGAAAAAATAAAAGTTCCGTTTTTTTCTTTCCTTTTCCTCTGATTTTTCTGTATTGCGGGGTCGAAAGTAACGTAGAAATACTAAAAATGTTGCTCTTTCTTTCTTGAGATTGCGGGATCTGAAATACCGCCAAAATCGTAAAAATTCACTTTATGCGTGTCCTAAAATAAAACCTAATTTGTAAAATTTTGGCTTTTCTTATACCCTGTTCACATCGGACATTTAAGATAACTTAGACCGTCATTTTTGAGGTGGTACCCTCCCGGAATTGAATACCTGTCCACACCGCAAAACTCATCTAAAGATAAATCACTGAACTTCACTGTGTCCGAGATCTGAACAAACATAGAATGCGCGCAAGCGCATATGTCAAAGGTAACCTCATCCACAGATTAAATATATTCCACCAGATAGGACACTTCCATAAGCTCAATGGTAACCGAATCGCAACTTCAGAGCCCCTAGTGACAACAGTCGCAAACGTTCCGGGCGTGTCGCCACAGGTAGGTATTTCTTATTTTATTTGTATAGTATCTATCTTTTTTTTATGTAAATGCGTCGCCGCAGTTTGTTATTGTTTAAAACATCAAACATATTTTATTTTATCATACAAATACTTACAAATATACATATTTACACGAGTTTCTTACAGATTTACACCTTTTTCTTAAATAATTTAAACTGAGAAACTGTCGTGTCGATATTAAATAAACAGAACTGCCAACAGGTACATGTGACCGTGACAATCTGACAGTTTATAGATCGCGCGCGTGTGCGTTAGTTCTTGACTGTGCTCAGTAGTGGCGCTTGTATCGCGCCGGTTCGGGTTTTCGCTCCACTGTCAAATCTGTATGACTATATTTAATCTGTGACATCAACAGCCAATCGGCCTCCAGAGCCAATCAGAGTGAGCGGTACTGGCTGTATGTAGCAACAAAAAGTGCGAACTCACTAAGTCAGTTTCTGGAACTCCCAGTGAGTTCGTTGGTCTAAGATATT
The DNA here is from genome assembly GCA_963931845.1 of Maratus michaelseni. NCBI lineage: Eukaryota > Metazoa > Arthropoda > Arachnida > Araneae > Salticidae > Maratus > Maratus michaelseni. The sequence continues at coordinate 147,359,516 of OZ007599.1, read as the reverse complement.
TTAACTATCCGATCTGAACGTAGTATTATTCCTTACATTTCCTCTGATTTATCGGACTCTAACCGCAACATACGTTATGGACATGGAGATAGAAATAAGAAGGAGAACAGTGAAGATAGGCTTTCAAGATCAGAACATGGACCGGAGATTAGTACCCAGTTCGTGGCGCTGGTGCTCCCAAAGGCCGGTCATGTGACCTGTCAAACATGACAAATTGTCTTCTACTCTTCCTACATTTTGGTTTCGAGCATGGTAAAGAGTTGTCAGTCGAAACCGGAAATAGAGGGCGCGACACTCCCCAAAGGCCCCCAAAAAACGGAAACGCAGCCATACTAGGTACCGCTTTTAGTTCCATAAGTAGACACATGATCGTTGTTCTCCTTCTCTCTATCTCCATGGTTATAGACTTTACCCGAGGCTAACGAAAAAGACAGGCTACCGCGATATAGTCCACTTATCTTTTTTTACAGACCGCTAGAATGACGTGTTGCTCTTTTCGTAGACCTGCATTGGTGCATTCGAGCATCACGTGACTCCGGAGGATCTGTAAAAAAATATACGCGTAAAGCACCGCGGTAGCCTTTCTTTTTCGTTAGCCTCGACTTTACCCATGACACGTCATCTGCGGGTATATAGAAGAAACACAGATTTCCCTTCGTCCAATAAACAGTCATTTTCGGAGAGCATACAACCGCAGAGGCGTGGCTTTTGCCACAAATGATAAAGTCCTATACTACCTACAGATAATGCCTCAGGCCTGGCAACACTTGATTGAATGACGCATTTGTAGATCGGCCTTTCGTGGGGAGTAACCTAGCAGTAACAGTAACCATATCATCTAGAGAGCGCATTCCGATTGCTTTAGGAGGGAAGAAGTGGGGTCACGATAACCCACGTGACAGTTGGCATTTGGCAGTGAAAGGTTACTAGCAGCAGGGAGATAGAGAGAAGGAGAACAACGATAATGTTTCTACTTATAAGGAAAGGGTACCTGACGTTACTGTTGGTTCAATTACGGTTGGTTAGCAAGAAAAACCTGTTTGTTCTTTATGGCTCCTACTGTACACATGAAATGGGGAAATTTGATTAGTCTACGTGAAACTCGTCTATAATATGATTGGCCTACGTCGCCATGACGATTCCTGCAATAATAGCTATGACGAAAATGTAGTGGTAGATTGGTTGATGGAACTGTTTGTTTGTAAACATGCCCTTTCCTTATGGAACTAAAAGCGGTATCTAGTATGGCGGCGTTTCCGGTCTTTTGGGGAGTGTAGCGCCCTCTATTTCCGGTTTCAACTGCCAACTCTTTACCATGCTCGAAACCAAAATGCAGGAAGAGCAGACGACAATTTGTCATGTTTGACAGGTCACATGACCGGCTTTTGGGAGCACGAGCGCCAGCGGTACTAATTTCCGGTCCATGTTCTGATCTTGAAAGCCTATCTTCACTGTTCTCCTTCTTATTTCTATCTCCATGCTAGCAGCAATGCTAGTCTTGTTGATTTATCGCAGCTCTTGGCATGAGGGCAATATTTTAAGGCTGTGATTAAGAAACTTCGGAGCTTGTAGCAAAATAAAGGGGAAGGTTCACCAGATATTTATCCTAGTGTTTAATTATTTCATGCTCTATTTCTTCCATCATTTAAAGAATGGATCATCGCCTGGGCGTACCCAAGGGGTGGGCTGATGGGGCTACAGCCCACTCCGAAATAATCGAAAGAAAAATTAATATAGTGCAGATTTTTGTTGTTCTTTTTGAGATAAACTCGTAATTTTTTTCTATGCTACAATGCATTAGCCATTCTGTTTAGTTCTATATTAGTTTACAGTGACACCACAGTATACCCAAAGAGAGCTGATCTGGTTACAGCCCCTACCAGAAATAGACGAAATTAAAATGTAAAAGTGCTGATTTTTTTTCTTTTGCAGTGCCTTTACCAACACTGCTAACTCCATGGTGCAGCTAAAGAAAGATTAACTGTTATTAACTTTAACGGCAACCGCAACTATGTTGCTTGCACTGATGTGAACCGGCTTTTACCAACACTGCTAACTCCATGGTGCAGCTAAAGAAAGATTAACTGTTATTAACTTTAACGACAACCGCAACTATGTTGCTTGCACTGTTGTGAACCGATTTGGTAATCATTCGTTCTACGAACTCGTACGATGTAGTACGCACTTGTTTCATCTCAATTTTTCTATGTGTTTGTGATGTTAATTTAATTTAGTTATTAAATTATGGAATTGTATTGCTGACCATTTACTTTCTCCTATTACACATGGCTACTGAATACAAATTAAAGTTAGCAGTCTATTGAATGGATTTGCAACCGCCACGTGGTCCGACATCAATAGCTGTACTTTCTTTTTGAAATAAATTTGTAATTTTTTTCTGTCATGCAGCGGACTAACTGTACTCGTTATTACTATATTTGTGCACAGTGACACCACAGCAAACCCAAAGAGGGCTGGTGAGATTACAGCTCCCCCCCCCCCCCCAGAAATCGCCTAAAGAGAAATGAATCGAGTTCTAAGTTTTTTACCTTTCTTTATGAGATAAATTTGTCTGAGATAAATTTATAAACAACGGACTAGCTACTCTGTTTAGTCCCATATTACTGTACAGTGACACTATAGTATACCCAAAAAGGAGGAGAAGGACTGATGGGGTTACAGGCTCCTTCTCTCTCCGAAATGGTCGCAATGAAATGAAAAGAATATGGTTGATTTTGTTTCTTGCTTTTCGAGATAAATTTATTAATTCTTTTTCTGTCATACACCTGACTAACAATTCTCGTTACTCTTATATCTGTGTTAGTCACACCACAACATACCCAAAAAGGAGGAAAGGGGCTGATGGGGGTTACAACCCCTTCCATGTTTAAAATGGTCTCAATGAAATAAAAAAGTGCAGATCTTTTTTTTTGTTACATAAATGTATAGTTATTTTTCAATCATACAATGGATTAGAATGGGTATACGGTGGTATACACCATATACTTCCTGGATTTTTAAGAGGCTACGTATACCCTCTTTTTCTCAATGTTATAGCATCTACTCTCTAGCATATACCCGCTGGTACTTTTACTACTACAGCCCTATGGACTAGTCATTCTCATTAATCCCATATTAGTGCACAGTGACCCCACAGCATACACAAAGAAGGGGAGGGGTGCTGATTAGGTTACAGCCCCCCTTTCCTAAATGATCGCAGTGAAATGAAAAAGTGCTATTTTTTATTTCTATCTTTTTTAGATATATTAATTCTTTATTTATTATACAACAGACTAATTATTTTACTTAGTTTCATATTAGTGCACAGTGACACCGCAGCATACCATACCGAAAGAAGGGGTTATGGGTTTACAGTTCCCTTCCTCCTTCTAAGTGCTTACAGTGAAATGCAAAAAATGCTGATTTTGTTTCTTTCTTAATAAAAAAAATGTTTTATTTTCTGGCATGCAACAAATTTGTTTTCCTCACTCCTGACACCAAAATTATTCAGGCCACAAAATCTATTTTCAAATGACTCAAAAACAGCTAAAAACATATTTTAGTATAGATAAATGAATAAATATGAAATGCTTCCATCAATTTACAAGTTCTAGAAATAATATCGGCAAATCTAGAATCAGTTTAATTAATTTAAGGAGTTGATTAGTGTCTTCCACAGGGACACATAGTGACTAAGTTTACACATTTTTAATTACAATATCCTAAATCCATTTTTAGACAAAAAAGTATATATTTTTTATAATGTTAGTGCAGAAGCATAAAACACAGCTAACTGCCAAAGTTACACTTGGATGCAGGTAATCCCAAAGTTTTTCACTCCTCAAATGCTTACAGACGAGGAATATACCACCGATTTTGCGGGATAGAGCGGGATCTGGACTTTACACGACTAAATTTATGAAAATTAAAATGTTTGAAATAACAACACAACCCAACAAACACAAGATCTGTGGCCACCTTCTGTGAACATTAAGGCCAAAGAGACTTGGGGCCATTTGTACCCAGCCACCGTTGTATTTTAAATGACACACCACAACATCCGCTGACCACTGTTTCATTGATAACGGGCCAGCGAAAGTAAAAGTAATTGATTATCAGTGTCCAGCAGCCATTGAAGATGTGTTTCTGGCAAGGGTATAAAAGCCTGGCATCAAATAAAAAGAAAAGGGCTAATGCCATGTATTTGATACATTAGTTATAAGATATAAAATATTTTTTCCTTCACTCTTTTCAACATAATTTTCGATATTTAAAATCTGTCATTAGATGAAAGTTTTAAATGTGATGCAAGATAATTTTTTTTTCTAACTTTTACGGATTTTTTATAAATTACAAGTAAAAGCGTCTTGAGTCTAAAATATGTATATGTACATAAATAATTTTTATAAGCACATTACAGTGAAATTGAATATATGTTAATTTCCATTTATATATTTTTTTAATTGCAAAGATAAATAGATACAAAAATTAATAACAAACATATTACTACTTTTGCTACTTTTGTATACACCCCAATTACAGCTCCGTTTTCCTGTATTATAATATTTTTAATTTGTTTTTAACATGACATACGATTTCGAAAAAGAATTTCCATGTAATGGTGATCAAATAATAATTGTTAAAAGAAAATAAATACAACAGAAAAAAATGGGTGTTTTTGTGAGAACTGAAAACTGTATCAAGTTGTTTAAAAAATCACACACTATATCTTAATTTTCCATATGCCCTTTTAAACGATACGAAATTAATTGGAATAAACTGCACTTTTTAAGCATACTTACTATATAGATATGTAATAAAATTTTTAATGATAAATGTCAATTTATTGATATATTTATTTTCAGTTTCAACAGAATAATATTCACCCATAAAGAACAAGTGAAAAGTATATGCTACCTTTGTATACACCCCCAATTACAGCTCCGTTTTCCCGTATTATAATATTTTAAATTTGTTTCTAACATGAAATACGATTGCGAAAAAGAACTTTCCATGTAATGGTGATCAAATAATAATTGTTAAAAGAAAATAAATACAAAAGAAAAAAAAATGGATGTTTTTTGTGAAAACTGAAAATTGTATCAAGTTGTTTAAAAAAATCACACAGTATATCTTAATTTTTCTTTAAAAAAATATTTTTTTTTCAAGTGACTTTAAAAAAAAAAAAAAAAGAATATCTATTATATCATATCGAATCATATATTCTGAAGAATATATGATTTAATAAAAAAAAGTTATTTTTATTTATTGTACAAGGCATTGGCTCATAAAAGCCCCCTCCCCCCCCCACCCCCACCCCCTTCCCGAAACAAATTGTTTCAGTCACAAGTAAGCAAGTTTTTAGACCAGCAAGCGGCTCAAGGTCAAGCCGATTTCAGGGTTGCGATAAGAGAGAGGGAGACTTTTCCTGGAATTTCCTGCCTCTTTTTTGCTCTGTCATTCAGGTGTACGGTACGGAGTGTCATTTTGGGAAAGCAGATAGCAGTGAGCAGACGCTCCATTTCAATGTCGAATGTAGCATGAATATATTCTGTCCATCTGTAAGTCTTATTTATGTTTATTCGTTACATGTTTATTAATTTCAATATAATCTGATTTTGCATCATTTAGAATGTTTATATTTTACGTTTTAATAATACACAAGAATGCTTTAAACATATTTTCATTTTCGGCAAAATAGTGTAAAATTCAATTCAGTAGTTTATTATTATTATTGCGTAAATTATTTTTAAGCATTATAAATATCTATCAATTTATTCTTTAAAATATTTTGCCTAGCTTTAAATATAAGAAATATGGCTTTAAAAAGAAAATGATTTTGTTTTCTCCTTCTGGGTGAAGAAATTTACCAGTTTATACTCAAGAAAAATTCAGTGACAGTAACAATGGAATAGAGTTTCTTAAAATTTTTTAGTTGCTAAAAGGCGTAAAATTAACAGTAAAATAAGTTTTATTAGACTGTTGACATGTTTCGGCTCCATCGGAGCCATTTTCAAAACAAATAAGAATATTCTACAATTGCACGTTCTTTGAAGTTATTATTTAAAACGCCATCATTTAATTTTTAACTTCAAAAATAGTGCAATTGTAGAATATTCTTATTTGTTTTGATAATGGCTCCAATGAATCCGAAACATGTCAAGAGTCTAATAAAACTTATTTATGCCTTTTAGCATTTAAAAAAGTATATTATTACACGGTGTTATAATTTATTATATTTTTAATGGAAAAGAGTGTAATAAAATTTAAGAAAAATGTCGTTGACATTTAAAATTACTGAAAATAATTCTCAGGGATTTTGTAAAGTTTGAAATAATGTATTTTTTCTAAAGTTTGACTATTAAACTGTGAGAGAAAAATCTAAATGTTATGATGCAAATATATGTAATATGTTTCAGATTATATTGATTTAATAATACTTAAAAGAATAAACATAAATTACTGGTAACAGACTGTAAAAACCAGTTAAAAAAAAAACATACATTAATTATCATTTGCCAAATATGAAATATATAACGGATCATGTTACTATAATACACATAAAGAAAAGATTATTTAAGCAACAATTCAAATTTTATTCTGGAAAAAAGAATGCTTTTTAGAAGTTTATTTAAACAATAAAGTGTTTCTGCGTGAAAAAAAAGTACTAAGAATTATTTAGGTACAAATTTCAAGAAAACTATAAGTTCAACTTACCTTGATTTTTTTTTTCAAAAATTTTCCAAAACAGAATACTTGACGTAGTGAATTAATTAGTTTATTTCTTTTAATTATATACTTTTAAAATTTATATGAAATGCAATAATTTAAAAATAGCATATGATATAAATTTTTAAAATATATAATAGAAAAAATAAACAAATACTTAATTCACTATGTCAAACATTGTATTTTTAAAATTTTTGAAAAAAATCAAGGTAAGTGAATTTATAATTTTGTTGAAAAGTGTACTTAAATGATTATTAGTACTTTTTTCACGCAGAAACAATTTATCATTTGAATAAACTTCTAAAAAGTATTTTATTTTCTAAAATAAATTTTGATTTATGCCTAAATAACCTTTATTGGGTGACAATGGCTGGGTTTTGGCTAGCTTACATTTATAAAAGACATAAAAGGCATTTTTATGGGCAGTTTTGGGCTGGATTTAATTCTTGAAAACCACAAATGGCGTTGCTACGGCAAGTTTGTGGCTAGCTTTTATTCATTATGATTTTTAATGGCCTAGCTATGGCAAGTTTCCATTAATAATTGCCATTTAAAGTATAATTGTGGCCAGTTTTAGGCTATCTATCATTTATGATTAACCGTTAGTGGCCTAATTATGGGGATCTTATTGTATTTCTGGCCAATTATGTTGCGGCCTCATTGTGGCCAGCGTGACAGTTTTTTTAAGTTGCCATTACGGCCAATGATAGCGGCCCTCCATCTGACAGTTTGGGCCAAAGCTAACGTAGCCATCAGTGGCCCGAAAGTTCTGTGTTCGTTGGGAAGGTATCAAAGCCCAATTTATGTTTTAAATAATTAGGCTCAGAATATTGCTCACAAAACGAAAAATTATAATTTATAATAATACAAAAAATTTCACATACATTTTTTCACCAGTTACTCATTTTAGGTTTTCACTTGTTTTACCTACTTTTCTGATATATTTCCTTCCAAAAATGGGGCTAAACAAAATGTATTGGGAAAAACATATCTCATTTCTAATGCTGTAGGACTTATAAGAATGACTCTACATCGTTGGCACACCTTGGGAAAATATATACAATTTTCATCTATGTCGTGAAAATTCATTCTTTCGGCACACTGTGACACAACTCTTTTACTGTGTCTTTGAAAATTATCGAAATTAAAGTCAGCCCCTCCCGAAATTAAATCCTGGGTACGCCACTTTCATCAGTAATAAATAAAAAAAATAAATTATTTTTAGATTTAAAAATAAATAAATAAAAAGAATGATATATTTTTGGATATATTCTGTGGAAGTATCACACCAAAGTCGAATTTCAGTTTCTGGTAAAATCATATGCTGGAATTTTAAACCCGTCTTTGATTTGATTAGATCCTGCAGCTCAGTATCTGAACTTTGATCTTGCGCAATTGCGGAATAATCCAAGGCATTTGGGAGTTCTAAGGCCTCAATTCTCGATAGCATATCTGCTGGTATGTTATCAGAGTCTTTTACAAATTGAATATCGGTACTAAATTGACCAATAAAGTCCAAATGACGCAATCGTCTCGGAGAACACTTATCTGCTTTCTGTAAGAAAGCGTACTAGAGGGTTGATGATCGGTGAAAATCGTAAATTGCCGGCCTTCAAGCATGTGCTTAAAATGTCGAATGGCGGCATAAATCGCATACAATTCGAGATCATATGTATCCCACTTCCGCTGCAACGGAGACAACTTCGCTGAGAAAAATGCTAATGGTTCAACACTGGTCTCATTGTTAAGTTTTTTATACTGATTTAGTGAAGCACCCACCGCTGTATCGCTAGCATCGGTGAAAAGCGTTAAATGTGCTTCCGGATCTGGGTGAGCCAAGAGTGCAGCATCGACAAGCTGTTTCTTGCAACCTTCGAATTCTGCTGTTTGTGCTTCAGTCCAGTCAATAGCAAAATTTTTCTTCCGCTTCTTAGTACCTTTCAGCATCTCATTGAGTGGGGCTTGAATATGAGCAACGTGCTTTACATTCCTACGATAATAATTTAATAAACCGAGAAAACGCTGGAGTTCTTTTATGGTTTTGGGTAGCTCATATTTTAAAACTGGCTCGACGCGTTCAGGTTGCGGCCTAATTCCGTTTTGATTTACCAAATAACCTGAAAAAGATAATTCAGGAACACCGAAAACACATTTTTTCAAATGAATACGAATGCCATATGCAGAAAGTCGTTTAAAAACATATTCGAGGTGCATTTGATGTTCATCATCCGAATGGCTCGCAATAAGGATGTCATCTAAATATACAAACACAAAATCCAACCCCTGCAATACTTCATTTATGAACCTTTGAAAGGTTTGGGCAGCATTAGATAAACCGAAAGGCATATATAAAAATTCGAATAAACCAAATGGGGTAGTAATGGACCCTATTCCAACTGACGTCAGAGTCACGTGCTTTGGGGAAACTTTGCCGAAATTGTAGTCCTTAATTATGCAACGACTCGTTTGTAACTCAAGCCTGCATGTCATAGACTAGCAACGGACCAGATTTTCGTGATGTTGAGTCGCGTGCTTTGGGGAAACATTTCGGAAATCGTAGCCTCGAAACCAAACGGAGAATAGGATCCATTGCAGTCTTTGGAATGTCATCTGGATGGACAGGAATTTGATGATATGCTCTAACTAAATCCACTTTTGAAAAAATAACTTTTGCATGCAATTGGCTCGAAAAGTCTTGCAGATGAGGTACCGGGTATCTGTCCGGTATGGTAATCCGATATAGGGCTCTATAATCGCCAGTAGGACGAAAATCTTTTCCTGAATCCTTAGGGACAAGGTGTAAAGGACTGGACCATTAGATGTGCTAGGTCTGCAAATGCCTTGCTCCAGCATGTACTCGAATTCACGTTTAGCTGCAGCTAATTTTGCTGGATGAAGCCTACGTGGGCGTGCGAAAACTGGTTTTGCCCTTTCGTCAAAATTCTGTGTACGGTATTATGTTTAACTTCTTGCAATTTAGGATAGGGGCGTACCACATCATTATATTTTTCTAAAATATTCCGATAGGCCAAGTTGTTTGCAATTATTGTAACCTGTGGCGTATTATCCGCCGATTTTGTGCCACTGCTTGTTAGCTTAGTAAGGGGATCGAAAAGACATCCTTGTTTGAGATCGATTAACAAACCATAGTGGCGTAAAAAACAGGCGCCAATAATCGGTTTACTGATGTTAGCAAGAACAAACGGCCATTGAAATTTACGGCGTAAATTTAAGCTTACAGTTACGACTTTAACACCATATGTTTTAATCGCAGAACCATTTGCCGAATATAAGTTAAGGACATCACTATTTGATTTTGAAATATTTTTATGATACGGTAATACGCAAACATCACTACCACTATCAACTAAGTATGTCAATTTAGAAACAGGGTCGGATACAAAAAGGCGGCTTTTATTGTTTGGTTTGAAATCACATTGCGCCAGATTATGTGATTCCTCATCCAGTTTTTTTTAGAATTGAAGGAACACGGAGGTTTGCATCGCTTTGCAGACTTACCGAATTTCCAATGATACCAACACTGATCACGCGATTCTTTGTTTTTGGGTGTTTGAGAACGTCGTCGTCCGGAAAAAGATCTATTATTGAAATCTCTGTTTTGAAGCTCGCGACTTCTAGAAAAGTGCTCAACCTGTTTACTAAACTCCGCTATTTGCGCCCGTAACTAACTGAATTCCGAAAGGGAAGTTTTTGAGCATTGTACTTCCTCAACCCCTGCGCCGGCAGTTTCATGAATTTTATTTGCCATTAAGGCCAGTTTATCCAGACTGTCTTCAGAGACCGAAAGGATAGCTTGAGCATGAGCTGGTAAACGTTGTAACCAGAGAGTTTTGAGAAAATCTTCACCTAGGGTTGTCCCAGCTTGTTGCTTCATCTTGCGTAATAAATGGGAAGATTTGTCATCACCTAAGACTAATTCTGAAAGAACGGCTTTGATTCGTCTCTGTTCCGAATCGGAAAAATCAGAAACAAGCCTTGATTTAAGATTTTCATGTTTATCGTCTACAGGCGGTGTTAAGACTATATCACTGACGTAACTTAAAATATCCGAAGTAAGGGCCGAAACAACACAATAATATTTTGTAGCGTCCTGAGTGATTCCAGAAACAGCGAATTGTGCTTCTATATTGGCAAACCATAATATGGGATGTTTGTCCCAAAAAGGGGGCAGTTTTTGGCCTACTTTACTAATGTTAAGATCAGTTGGAGTCACTGAGCTCTATATGTAACAGGAGTTCAGAATCAGCGGTCAGAAGCATGAAAGGCAAATGAAGCTTGCAAGGCAAAAGTAAAAAATAGTCCACGTTGTCAATGTCAGATATTAGTATTCTCATTTACTATTATCCTAATTTATGCTTTTATAATTAAGCTATGCTTATCTAATTCATAAATAATTCACTAATCGTGTAAGGGAATGTGATAGACAGCATATTTGCCACGAATGCGAGAAAAAATTATCGTCACTGTATCCGTCCGCACTGACCGCTGGAAAGCATGTTGGGCATTAGGAAGACAGATTTCCTGTTATATTTGGAGCTCAGTGGTTGGAGTAGTCATGGCAAATTTAAATTTATAAGGATTTTAAAATTACAAGCTCTATTGCAAATTTACAAGGATTAAAATGTAAATGAGAAAGCTCATATAACTAACCAAAAGATGGAGTAATATGAGGTCTTACCTGGATTTAACAGCGTCGTTCCCTCGTCGATTGCTGCGCTCATCATTTGAAATCTCACGTGGGTGAAATTAGGCACATGTCGCAACTTTCACCAGAAATATATTCGGGAAATTCTTACACACGGTGACGTTAACAAAATCGGATCGAGCATTGATGTTATTTCTTATGCTTGGCAAAGTTGAGAAGATATTGCGCTATAACGCCCTCATTATCACTAGAGTTCAAGTCACCACTACAGCTATTGATGTTGGTCCACTTGACGGTTATTAATTAATTCAATAGACTGCTAAATTTAACTTGTATTCAGTAGCCATGAGTAATAGAAGAAAGTAAGTGATCAGCAATTCAATTCCATAATTTAATAACTAAATTAAAATAACATCACAAACACATAGAAAAAATGAGATGAAAACAAGTGCGTGCTACATCGTACGAGTTCGTAGAACGAATGAATACCAAATCGGTTCACATCAGTGCAAGCAACATAGTTGCGGTTGCCGTTAAAGTTAATAACAGTTAATCTTTCTTTTAGCTGAACCATGGAGTTAGCAGTGTTGGTAAAGGCACTGTAGAGGTTTAGAATTTATTACATAACATGTAATCTACTAAAAAACAAGTTTTACGGCTATTCTGAAATTCACACTTCTGACACATATTTTGTTTGAAAATGTATCAAGTGCCCTTATTTTGAAACTGTGTAATCGAATGTGTTCTTTTTTCGTCTTTCGGTAAAGGCAAGAGATTTTTTAGAAAAATGCTGCTGAAGTTAGGGTTTTGAACCGAATTTCCACATATGATAGCGCAGGAAAAGAAAAAACCTACCGTCATAAGACAACAATTGCGCTTATGAATGAAGATGTAATTCGTTAATCGGAAAGTATTTAAAAAAACCATTTTATTCCAAATCCCTTCCATCAATATGCCCGAAAGTATCATGTTTTTATGTTTAAAAATTGAGACAGAAAGTGACACTATCGGCAATAATCACTCATAAACTACTGTAACCGAATTCGTTTTATTTGTTGTGTGTGTGTCCATAAAAATGTAGAAATAAATGCTATGCAGTCCATACTCTACAAGACTGTAGAATCTCCATATCAATTTCAGTACGTTTTGATAGTGTAACTTTGTTTTTAATAATTTTTTTTCTTTTATAATGTAACAGAATTCCTTTTAATTTTTTTTGTATGTGTATGAATTTATTTATTCACAAACAACTTTTAGTTAGTATATAATAAGATATTGTTAAGCTGATATACAATTTAAATAAAGTAAATTTTGTTAGCAATACATGCTCATAGTCAGTAATGGTTATTTTTTCCCCTGAAAGCCCTGAATATGAGCTTTAGAATTACATACCATATAACGTACAGCTAAAAAAAATCTTTTAAACTTTAATAGTATTATATTATATCATAATCGTTTATGTTTATTATTAAACATACTTAATAATGTAGGAACAATATAATGCATGAGAACAAATAAATCACAACATACCTGATTGCTGGAACATGGAAGACTAACTTTATTCTGTTTGGAACATCTATATATAACATGTAGATACAGCAGGTAGCGCCATCTATTGGCATATATTGAATTTACAACTAATACTTCAACACTCCCACTTTAGTTTTAAATTATGCAGAAGATTAAATAGATGGGCAAAAACAAACAAAAAATGTAATTATTGTTCAAATTTGAAGTCTATAAAAAAAGTTCAAAGAAAGTTTTCTGGAACTTAAAATTTTAAGCCTATTGCTTGGGCACACATCTCATGTTTCATACGCTGGACGGTCTTGGTTAAAAAGTCTGCTAACATATCTGCAGTTGGTACACTTTTCACGATAATTTGTCCACTCTTGACAGTTTCACGCACAAAATGATGTTGGACATCAATATGCTTGCTCCTCGCATGGTACATGTTATTTTTTGCAAGATTAATGGCACCATTATTATCACAGTATATTGGAATCGTTTTTATGTGTTTAAGTCCAAGGTCCATAACAATTTTATTTAGCCAAATGGCTTCTTTAGACGCAGCAGACAGAGCCATGTATTCGGCTTCTGTTGTACTTGTTGCTACTGTAGGTTGTCTCTTACTGCACCATGACACAGCTCCACCACCTATCATGAATACATATCCAGTAGTTGATCTTCGATCTGCAATATCACCACCATAATTTGCATCACAATAACCTATAATTTTATCACTATGATTTCTGGAGTAAGTTAATTTTGTGCCAGATGTACCTCTAAGGTAGCGCATAATGCGCTTTACAGCAGTCCAGTGTGTCTTGTTTGGACTTTGACAAAACTTGCAAAGTAAATTGACACTGTAACCAATGTCTGGTCGAGTTGCCTGAGCTGCATAAAGCAGGCTTCCAACGGCTACTTGATATGGAATTCTTTTTAAGTCTTCCATATGTTCATTATTCACATTTACTTTTAAGAAACTTTTATTAGCTTCTAAAGGTGTTGTGACAGGATGGGAATCATGCATATTGTATTTGCGAAGCATATTTTCCACATATTGAGTCTGATTAAGGCTAATGGACCCATTTTTTCTATCACGTTCAATTTTGATACCTAAACAGTAACTTGCCTCTCCTAAATCTTTCATTTCAAATCTTTTCTTCAGTTGTTCTTTAACCCAATTTTTAAGGCTTATAGAATTACTGAATATAAGAAAATCATCAACATAAATAGTTACAATAACTAAATCTTTATTTTGATTAACTTTAATGTATGCACAACTATCGAAAGTGCTTTGCTTTAATCCCATTTCAACTAAACCATTTTCCAGCATCTGATACCAGAGTTTGCCACTTTGTTTTAAACCATCTAAAGCTTTATTGAGTTTAAGAACCTTCCCTTCCAAATTTCCTTTGTAATATTCATTAAAGCCCTCTGGTATTTTCATGTAAATTTCCTCATCTAGTGTTCCCTGTACAAAAGCCATAACAGCATCCATTTGATCAATTTCCCAATCATATATAGCTGCATATGCTAATAAAACTCTTAGTGTAACATATCGAACAACTGGTGAGAATGTTTCATTATAGTCTATTCCTTCAATTTGTGAAAAACCCTTAGCTACTAATCTAGTTTTGTACCTTTCAATCTCACCCTTAGAATTATGTTTAACTTTAAACACCTATTTACAATTTATAATATTTTTATTGTTAGGTTCATCTACAATTTCCCATGTTTTATTTTTAATGTGACCAGATATAGTTTCAGATACAGAATCTTTCCAATGATTTGCATTGACACCGTTTAGTGCTTCATCAATTGTTTTTGGTTCAAAGCAAAATTCAATTTCCATTGCAGCTAAAGCTTTTACAAAACACATACGATTTAAATTTGGCATTTGCAAATCTGGCATACCTTTCATGTCAAAATCCTCATAACTGCGTGGGAACCTAGTTTCTCTATATGGACCAGTCAATACAGGCAGATGCGAGTTATCAACTGCATTGTCTATATTTACATTATCGTTAACAGGATCAGTAATAGTAGGGATAATTTCTAAAGAATCATTTTCAGAGTTATCATTTATTACTGTATCTGTTTCATTACTTGATTCATCATCCTCATTATCTGAACATCTAATTTTACTCCCACTGAATAAAGAGTCAGTATAAAATTCAGATTTATTACTAGTTTGATGATACATTTGATTTTCCAAAAAATGTACATCTCGTGCATTCATTATTTCATTTGTTACAGGATCTATTAAGCGGTAACCTTTCCTATCCTGACAATACCCAATGAACATCATTTCTTTTGCTTTTACATCCCATTTTGTACGTTTCTGTTTTGGAATATGAACAAATGCACGACACCCAAACACCCTTAAGTAATCTAAGTTTGGTTTGTCTCCACTCCATTTTTCATAAGGAGTCATCCCTGCAACTGCTACTGTAGGAGAAATATTCTTACAGTGATTTGCTGTTTGTACAGCTTCTGCCCAGTACTGTCGATCAAGATGAGCATCAACTAACATTGATCTTGCCCGTTCTACAAGAGTTCGATTATTTCGTTCTGCTATCCCCATTTGCTCGGGTGTATACGGAATGGATTTTTGATTCTGAATCCCTTTTGATTCTAAATATTTGATCATCTCATCATTTACGTATTCTTTTCCATTATCAGAACGTAATATTTTGACTGGTTTGCCAGTTTGCCTTTCAACATATATTTGAAATGCTTTGAACTTCTCAAAGACTTCAGATTTATGTTTTAGAAAATAAACAAAAGTCATTCGTGACAAATCATCAATGAAAGAAATAAAATAACGAGAACCACCAATTGATGAAACAGTCATTGGCCCACACAAGTCACTATGTACAATACCCAATATTTCCTTTGCACGTTTAGCTTTACCCTTAGGAAACGGCTGCCTATGCATTTTGCCCTTAATACATGATGTACAATCTGACAAATTTCCATTAAATGTGAAACCTTCAACGATATCCTTTAACCTCATCATTCCTCCTTCACTTAAGTGACCTACCCTTTTATGTAATAAATCATTTGAAATATTTTGAGGAGTAATTAATGCCCATTCATTACATATATCAAGTGAATACAAATTGTCACTAATACCCGTTCCACTAGCAACTAAATGTTTATTTTTGTATACAAAGCATCTTTCTCCCGTAAATGTACTAACCATTCCAAAAGTTTTATTTAAATACTTAATGGAAAGCAAACTTGCTGTTAACTTTGGTACATGTAACACATTACTAAAAGTTACATGCATTTTTTCTTCATTTCTAGACAAAAGGAATGTTACATTGCCTTCACCCTCAACCTCTATCACTGAACTCCCTGTTTTAATTTGTTTAACATTAGGTTTTGTGTAATTATCAATTAATTCTTTATGTGGAGTCATGTGATAAGAAGCACAAGAATCCATAAACCAAATATTAGGATCTGGATTAGAATTAGCAACATATACATGTGCTACATAAGCTTCTTCCTTCTTAGGTTGTTTTGGCTTAAACCCATTCTTTTTACTAAATTTATTTTCATTATTCTTAGCATTTGAATGAAAAGATTTTTGACAATCTGAACTTTTGTGCCCATAAAAATTACATTTGAAACATTTTCCTTTAAAGGGTTTTTTAGTTTTAAACCTTTCATTGACAAAAGCATGTTCCACACTATCATTTATTTGGGGTTTTACATCTTCAGCTAATAAACGATTTCTAACATTATCAACTGTAATTTCCTCACCACAACTCTTTAATGCCATTATGAGGGGTTCAAATCGATCAGGTAAATTTGCTAAAATTATCCCTGCAATTAATTCCTCATCAGGTTTAACACCTGTAGTTTTTAACTGTTGATATGCTGAAATTGCCCTGTGCAAATAATCAGTCATATCTTTACAATCTGTGTAACGAGTGTTAACTAATTCCTTTATAATTGAAACCTTTCTTGTTAAACATTTATCCTCATAGGTTTCAGCTAACACTTTCCAAGCTTCTTTCCCACTTGATAAATCCCTTAAGTCATTAAAAATTGTTTCACTGACCCCCTCAACAATATAAGACAAGGCTTTGGTATCTTTTGCTGGGTCTTCCTTACTACCATCAACAAATTCCCACAAATCCTTTTTAATAAGGTGCATGTTCATGGCAAATTTCCAATCCATATAATTAGCCCTACCAATTAACTGTTTATGATTAAATGAACCTTCTCCAAGCATGTTTATTCTTATTTTAACCCTAACCAAGTAAACTAAACAAAAAATAATTTTGAGAGCAATTCTAATGAATTTTCTATTAAAATTAATTTATTCTCAATAATTATCTAACTATTCATTTAAATAAAATACAAGATTAAGAGTTAAAATAATAACTTCATTTCAAGGCACATTACAGTCACTTACTAGTTAAGCCTAACAAACCATGTGGTTAACATTACACTTTTTTTAATTCTAAAAATTTTCATAGAATTAAATTAAATAATATATCTTAACTAATTTAGCATTCATTCTCATTCCCTAGCCTGGGCCCATAACCTATTAAACATACTCAATAATGTAGGAACAATATAATGCATGAGAACAAATAAATCACAACATACCTGATTGCTGGAACATGGAAGACTAACTTTATTCTGTTTGGAACATCTATATATAACATGTAGATACAGCAGGTAGCGCCATCTATTGGCATATATTGAATTTACAACTAATACTTCAACATTTATAAATATTATTATTTATATATAAATGGTAAAATAAATGTACATATATTTCATTTTAGTTGATTTGTCAAAGTTTGTAATGTCAGTTCATCTATAATATTTTAATGACTGTATCTCACATCACAATACTGATCAGGAAAATTAACAAAATACTTTGTCCTAACGATTCATTATTCATATGTACTAATTCATTCCTCGTGATCTAGCACTCATGGTAAATATAACAATGAAAGTGATCCAGAATGGGGATAACTGGCGAAAGTTACAACCTAGTCCTCCATAGAACGCAATGCGAATGCTCAAAAGTAAATACCGCCAGAAGACGAATTTTAGCCTCGAATTCAGGTCGCGTGTATAAGGTCAAGGCAACACTAGAGACCAGGCCTGCTCATTCATTCTCATAACGTCACAAATAGTAGCTGGCTGCTACCAGTGATTTGTACAAAGCGAAGCGCCTATCGTTTTGTTCCAATCGCTGTATGCATTTTGTCGCGGCCAGCCACCATTTGAGACGTTATGATAATGAATGAGCAAGTCCGGTATCTAGTGTAGCCCTGATAAGGCGCGACCTACATTATACACGGCCGGTGCATGACGTTTAAAACGTCACATGGAGTGGATCATTTTTACACGGTGATTGTTGCAAAACGGTGGGCGATGAACGGGTACCAATGACCGTGTAAAAATGATCCACTCCATGTGACGTTTTAAACGTTATGTACCGGCCGTGTATAACGCAGGTCGCGGATAAGTTCCAATGAAAGATCAGCTGACCTCACTCAGGCAGGGCCCTCGCTAAGGGGGGGACTCCCCTACCAAACGTTTCCGAACACTGTTACACTTGGCAAATTTAAAAACTTTTAATTGGCAAATTTGTCTAAAACTTTAATAAAAACTATAATATACTTTCTATTTCTGATAGACTTGGCAAAAGTTACAAATCTAATTGCGAATATTTTTTAACTTTTTACAAATAAGAACTATATTACATTTTCTGATTGTGGTAACTTGGCAAAATTATAAAACTAGTTGGCAAACTTGTTGAATTGGCGAAAACTATTTATTTTTGCTTTTCAATGAGTTGGCAAATACTGAAATTTGACTTGGCAATTTAAGGTCCTCTCCCCCCTCAATAAAAAATCTTAGCGATGGCCCTGCACTCAGGGCAAAAGCGAGGCTAACGAAAAAGAAAGACTACCGCGGTGCTTTACGCGTATCTTTTTTTACAGACCGCCGGAGTCACGTGATGCTCGAATGCACCAATGCAGGTGTACGAAAAGAGCATCACGTCACTCTAGCGGTCTGTAAAAAAAAGTAAGTGGAATGCATCGCGGTAGCCTGTCTTTTTCGTTAGTCTCGGTGCAAAAGATGGTTTGATTGGTGTACGAACACGGACGATTTTGTCTGATTGGTTAGAAGAGTGGGAGATTGATGGACGGGAGTGTTCGTTTGTAAACATGCTCTTTCCTTAATAAGGCGTTCCACTCCCGTCAATCAATCTCCCCCTCCTCTAATTAATCAGACAAATTCGTTCCTGCTCGTACACCAATCAAACCATCTTTTGCCCAGAAGCTAACGAAAAAGAAAGGCTACTGCGGTGTTTTACGCGTATCTTTTTTTACAGACCGCGGGAGTCACGTGATGCTCGAATGCACCAATGCAGGGTATGAAAAGAACATCACGTCACTCTTGCGGTCTGTAAAAAAAGATAAGTGGAATGCACCGCGGTAGCCTGTCTTTTTCGTTAGTCTCGCTTTTGCTCTGAGGTTTACGAATAAGAAAGGCTACAACGGTGCTTTACGCGTATCTTTTTTTAAGCAGCCCCCGTGTAAAAGAATAACTCTGTGGTAAAATATAGTCCTAAACTAGGAGTCTTATCCTAAACCACTTCGTCGAATGACTTCCCGTTTGGTATCCCTTTGTAATATTCCCCCCCCCCCCAAAAAATCTAAATATGATATAAAAATTCTGTGTTCTTATTGAAAATTTCAAAATTTGGTACAATTTCAATATAAAGACTGACCCCTGGACTTTTTTAAAAATATATAAATAGAAAGAAAACAATTCTTAATAGAATGGCTATTTTTGTTTCCTCTGAAAAAACTTTAGCCATTAAAAAGTGTTGAGTGTTGTCTTTTTTATTTGATTGACTGTACTTTTTCAGGAGTGTATCAATAGAGAAACTTTCTGTTGAGTATTATTAGCTTAAACAAAAGTGTTTATAAACAATAACAGTACAATAAATAAGCAATACAATAACAGTACAATAAATAAACAATACAATAACAGTACAATAAATAAACAGTACAATAACAGTATACTGTTATTGTTTGGAAATTATGAAACAGATGGGTCCGTGTCCCCCCCCCCCCTAGAGAAATTTCCTAGTTATGCTCATGCCCGCGGGCCACGTGTTTGACCTGTACTAGACAATCGAAGTGTTAGCTTAAAAAAAAAAGTCAAGTAGATTTAAGTTAACAAAAGTTCATTTTTCTCTTCAGATATGTATAAGAAAAAAGAAGAATTAATTAACAACAATTAAGTTTCTTTCATAATTACCTTAAAACAAAGTTTAAATAAAGTGTCAGTTTAGTGGATAAAATTTTTTTCTTTAGCCGCAATTTTTTTTTTAAGGCTGCGAAGTTTTTAACTGCTAAACCCTGTTCGATGTCTAACCTAACGGACTTCTTAGGATTTATTTAAACTAGTAATAAGAAAGGGCAACTGACGTCACTGTTGGTTCGCAAGAAAAATCCTGTTTGTTCTTTATGACTCCTATTATAGGAGTTCTAGTACTCATGAAATGCGGAAATTTGATTGATCTACGTTAAACTGGTCTATAATATGGTTGGCCTACGTCGCCATGACGATTCCTGCAATGATAGCTAGGACCAGGAAGATAGAGAGAAGGAGAACAACAATAATGTTTCTACTTATGGAACTAAAACCGGTATCTAGTATGGCGGCGTTTCCGGTTTTTTGGAGAGTGTAGCGCCCTCTATTTCTGGTTTCGACTAACAACAGCATCAAATAATTAAATTATTACAAATACTTGCTCTGATAAGACCTACTCTATCCGCAAATCTCCTTCGCCCGCGCGCCACCTGATCTTCGGTTCTGAACAAAGCGACTATGAGAAAGAAAATATACGACTGCAATATTTGGACTGCATATTACGACTGCAAACCTAATCAAACAGCGAGGCTTACGAAAAAGACAGGCTACCGCGGTGCATTCCACTTATCTTTTTTTACAGACCGCTAGAGTGAAGTGATGCTCTTTTCGTACCCCTGCATTAGAGCTCCTATATACGAGCCGCGAATTTAGAATCTTCCGTCGTTTGGGCCATTTGTCGCCAGTTTGGCGAAAAAGCCTTGCGCCGATTTTGGCGTGCAGAGCTGGTAAAAGGGTTGCACTTGCCGGTCGAAACGAAGGAAGTTTCTAATAGCTCTGTTTTGGAAAAGGCAGATACTGCATAACAATATTTTATTTTATTCTTGTTGAAAACGTTTCGACCAAAGAAATTGTCATTCTTTGAACGCAATGCCACAACGTTGATGAAGACGAGATTAAAAGGATAGTAAATTCAAATTTCGAGTAGAGATTCAAATTTTCGCCAAAGTGGCCCAAACGACGGAAGATTCTAAATTCGCATAGGAGCCTTACCCTGCATTGGTGGATTCGAGCATCACGTGACTCCCGCGGTCTGTAAAAAAAGATATGCGTCACGGAGAAAGAACCTGGAGGGGAAACTAGAATAGGCGAGGATATCGAAAATGCAAGTCAGATTTTTTTAACGAAAGAGGGCGCTGTAAAATGTTGGCGGTGGCCTTTAAACAGAATACGTCACCGAAGTGATTACGTCACTCGTGTGTTTTCGTCTGCTATGGGCCACAAATGGCTGAGTTTCTAGTGATAGATAACATGAGAAATTATTTTAAAAAATCGTATTAAAATAAATATTTTGTTTCTGAAATTTTCATCTCTTGATTTGCATACGTTGATATAAGAGGTATCGTTTGCTGAAATGTGATTAAATTATTTGTAGCTCAAATTTATGTTGTTTAGTTTTAAAATTTAAAAACGCCAAAGTTCCTAGCAATTTAAGATTTAGGGGTAGCGCCATCTAGGATCAGTGATCTCAAAGAAAGTACAATCAATCTCGGATATTTTTCATATTTTTACACATTATATGTATTTATTAATTTGTTTATGATCGATTTAAATGATTTTTTAAAAACTTATTTACATATATATTTTTTTACTGAATATTTAAGTTTTTGAATCATTTAAAATTTTTATAGAACAGAATTTATATTTTAATGATCTAATCATAAAATACAAATTTATTTACTTTGCAATGATAGAAAATTTTGTATTTAGTAAAAACCTTAGGAACTAAAAAGTGTTAATGTCATATTGCTTTTCCATACATATATTTACAAATATGACAGTCAGATTAGAAATGGGAGAATGTTAAAATTCAGCGATTAGTTTATAATTTGTAAAATCACGTTTGCTTATAAAATTTCCTTTGATAGTTATTTTAGGTAGATTATTAGCTTTTTTTTTAAATTAAAGATTATGACATTAGTAAATTATTTTTTATGTTACGGTAGTTTGAGGGGGAGGGGAATAAAGTGTTTATGAGGTTCTAAAGTGTTAAGATTTTAAAAATGTTTTAGCAGTTTATATACATATATTTGAGGCATATTTCTGTACTGTAAATTAATTATTATTTCTATTGCTCAAATCTGATATAGGTATCCCGAAGATATTTTTTTATAAGCAAACATGATTTTTTTTTAGTATGTTAAATTGTTAAATTAAAAATTTGCTTGTAAAAAAAAAAAAAAAAAAAAAAAATTATAATTTTTTTTAATTAAAGATTATGACATACTATCAAACTATTTTCTTTCTTACTCTCTTTGTCTCTATATATAATTATCACTATTTAGTTTTCTGAGTTTCTTATTAAACAACAAATTTTGCACAGTACACAAGATAAATAAATTATATTTAATGATCAGATTAATAAAAATATTAATTTTATACTACTCTATAAAACATTTTAAATGATTGAAAATCATAAATATTTAGTAAATAAAAATCTAGTTAAATAAGTTATTTTAAAATAATATCACATAAATAAGAGAATGATGACCTTTAGTGATCATAGATGGCGCCACTCCTGAACCGTATTTCACGGTGTCTTAGATCGAGACATTACCGTTTTGAAATTTTAAAACTAAATTACACAAATTTGAGCTAAAAATACGTTAATTACACTTACGCAAATGATACTTCTTATATCAAAGTATCCTAATCAAGGGATAAAAGTTTTAGATAAATAATATTTGTTTTAATATGATTTTTTAAATTAATTTCCCTATGCGTCTACGTGTCTCGCGTGGCCGGAGCAGACGACAAGTGATATATGACGTCACACTTCGATAGCGTATATCATTAGATTACATGTTAAATTCTGAAAGTATTTTACTCGATTATTTTTAATTATAGCAATTATATGTCATAAATTTAAGATGGGGTATAAATGTTTTATTCCGGGATGTAGATCGGGCTATGATGATGAGATAAACAAAAGAAAAATCGAAGGGAAAAAAAAATTAAGTATGTTTAGAGCTCCAAAGGTGAGTGCTTTTTATTATACTTTAATTTAAAGTTATATGCATGTAATCATTTTTAAACTAAGAAATTTTTATTCTAGTATATCGATCTTAGTGTATATGTTTTTAAAATGTTATACTTAATAAATGCTAATGTCTGTGGCTAATTGACATGGCCATTTAAATTGTCTTATAGAGTGCTATTTGTTTGGCTGTAATCTGAAGCTGTTTTTTCAAAATTACTTTTAAATTAAGAGAATTGTCTCTATATGGATCTTACTGTACATTATATATATATATATATATAATGTACTTTGTTTGATGAATGCTAGCAGTTGCTTTGGCTTATTGATCACTGTCAAAAAACATTTAAATTGTTTTAAATTAAATATTTGTTTAGCTTTTAAATAGTATTTTGCTCATAATTATTTGTTTTTATATAGTTTTATTTCCCAAATAATTAAGATAAAAATTTGTTTTTAAATGTACATAATATTAATTGCATAGATATAAAAAGTTATGAGTTATTAAATTATTCAAAGGTTATCGATATATACGCAAGATTAAAACTTATTCCAGAAAATTTGAATAATACTTTCCCAGATAACAATTTTTGATTTTTAAAACATTTTTCTAACCTTAACATGTAAATGACTAGATGCTTTTTAAAGGCTTTGTCTGAAAAGTGTGCAAACATTGTAAAAAGGATTATAAAAGGTTGCTAGTTGACACAATCTGAGGTACTTTGTAAGTGTTTTAGGACAAGCATACCAAAATGTAGAAATGTAAGGCTAGTTACAGTATTTCTTATTAGCCATTGTAACAAGAATTACAATCAAAGGTAGATAATAATGCTTTTATTATAAGCATCTATAAAGGAAATCAGAAAGGTTTTGATTAATCTGTTAGTTTTAAATCTTAACTGACAGAGGCATTAGATTTTCATCAAAATAACCTGACTTAGAAATGTCCTTTGTTGCTGTGGGAAACTAAATTTTAGCTTAATTTTTATATGCTGAAGAAAAAAAATGGAAAATAAGGATTTTTATTAGCTCACATTATATTTAAGAAATCATAGTAAGTTACATATTTTAATTAATATATTTCTTTTTTTATTTGCTAAAATTCTTTTCCTATGTAATTGCTAAAATTTGAATATATTTTATTTTTTATATTTTAATTAATATATTGCTTCTAAAAAAAATATTACTTATTGATAACATTAAAAATTTTTAAATCTAATATGCATTTTGTTAGAATGAACTGTGAGGATTCATTTTACGAAAGTTTTCTAACTTTTGTTTGAATTTGACATAACTAATTAAAATAGATAACTTATTTTTTTCTTTGTATCTCTTACCATTAATTAGTTTTAAAAATAAAGTCTAAAATATTTGGGGGATAATATTTTCTTTTTAAAGTGAATTCGGGCAACAAGAAAATTTTTATAGTATATTTTTGCTTAAGCCCTACTACATTATCCTGAAAGTTTCACAATAGTTTAAATTTCTGAGTTTGGAATTGTTTATTTCTTGGTTTTTATGTTGTCTTTATTTATTGTTTTTATATTTGGAAAGTGATAATGGTCAGCCCACTATCAATTACTGTTATTTATTAGTTTATTGACAAACTGAAGTAAGTTAAACATTCTTGCATAATTTAATTTCATAAAGATTTAAGAACTTCATTTAAGAACTGTATAAAACCAAATTTTGGTGTTTATATAATTACTGAGAAAAATTAGAAAAAATTATGCAATTTCCATTTATAACATTTTTATATCATATGCATATTACCTATTTGTTTATTTTTAGTCTACTTTAAGCATGTTTTCATTTTATTTAAAACAGAAGAACAATAATTTTTCAGAATGATTTATCTCTGAATTAAATCTATTGATGCTCCATAATTAAAAATAAATAATAATAATCGGTTAAGATTATTTAGACTTTTCTTTTTCCCCTTTTTCTTTAAAATATAAAAATTCATTTTCAAAATCTTTCATAATTATTAGTATGTATATTGAAACGTTAAAACTTTAAATAGTTTGATTTCATTAAAACTCATTTTTTTAAACTCCAGGAAAATAAAATGTATTAAACAAAGTAATAAAAATAACAATATTTAAAAATTTTGTAGCAGCGCATGCAGTAAAAATTTTATATCTTAAACGTACATAATATAAAAACAATTGTCATTGAATATTTTAAAATGAAATTTTATACAACATTAATTACTAAAATATAAGAAAATAAAACGTATGCGTAAAAATAATTAACTTTGACTAAATTACAGTTTAAATACTAGTACAAAATCTATTATTATTATTATTACGCAATATTTAAAACTTTTGACTGTAATTTTTAAGCACATGAACTATAAGATGAATATTTTAAAATTGGGGAGCATCAATAAATAACATATACGATAATAATATATTGCAAAAGATAAACATAAAAAAATGCTATTCTCTATCGTATTTTGCAATGAAAATATGGTTAAAGAACTCGCATTAATTCGTTAAGAATAAAAAACATATTATAAATGGAAATTTCAAGAACTACAACAGAAATATGCGTATGTATGTAGTTCTTACAATACGGTACATCTTTATGAAATTAAATAAATACAAAATAGTTTGACATACTTTTGATGGAACATGATTGCACCAAATGCAAAGCCGGCACTGGCAGAGAGACGCTATAGTGACCTGCTCGCACGCCAATATTCCCTTCAATGAGTCATGAGTGAGTGAACGCAAGCACATGGACAATTGGTAGCTCGAAATAAGTTGCGCATGCGCGAAAAATGAATGAGTAAAGATGATTTTAGAGCGTAGGTTTTCTGACGGTTATTTCAAAAATCTAATATTGAAAACATTACTGTGACCATGATATAAGGTAAAGATAATATACCTTTGCAGAAAAATTGAAAGAAAATGAAAAAAGACCGTTTTCGGAACCCTGCTTGCTATCTGGGTTTAATCTCTAAAAATTATACGTTCATTCCGTATTTCTTCGTAGTACAATATCCGTGATATTTATTTTTAAATGACTATTGGGACTTAAAACGGCCTATAGAGGCGCTGATTGCAGCCGTCGGTACAGGAAATTTGGCCCTTTAACTAATGCTAAAGTGCCATTGAAACCATTATTTATTGTAAACGCGTTTAAAAGTGTTAGATATTCAAATGCGGATAATTTTTACTTTGACATATAAACACAGAACACAAATAGCACATGAAATCTGAAATTGTGCATAAAAATAATTATTATGAACAAATTAAAAATGCATGTAACGCAATGGGATTGCAAGGGATTTTCCTGAAGGGAGAATTATATCTTTTTTCCACCAGATGGCGTATTCGAGCGCTTGGATTTCCAATTCAGATGTTTTTGTCAGTATGAACTCTTATTTAAAGAGTTATAAAAAGCAATCGAAACGCCAAATATCTATTAAAATATATGCATGGTGTGAAGAAAACTTTATTTAATGAAATTTCTACTTGTTTGACTTTTTTAAAGTTCAAATTTTCAATCAAAAACATTTAAAAAATGAATGCTTTTCGCATTGAAAAGCATTGCAGAGGCAGGCTAGGATCGCCGTCAGTTTACCGTACCCTCCATCTATCTTCCTCCGTGATATGGGAGCACCGCGGTAGCCACGGAGATAAAAATAAGATCTCTCTATCTCCATGGCGGTAGCCTTTTCTTTCGTTAGCCTCACAGAGTAAGGACAGAGACCCAACTTCGCCTGAAAAGAGCGACTGCGGCGGATGACTTATGAACTAAATCATCGCTTTGGCAATTTTTAATTTCCGTTTAAGTGTAACCCTATTCTGCTTGGCGTCTTTTGATGTTGTCATTTGCGCATGTGCAAATTTTCGGCGTTCGCTAATTGATTTTCGAATCTTGTTTAATACTTATTATTAAAATTATTCTTTGAAGATCAAATAGTTGATTATAATTATTATAATTCTTCAAAATGCTACGAAGAGAGGAGTGTATTGTTTGCAAGAACAAAACGTCAAAGTTATTTTTTATTCCTAAGAATCGGTAAGTTGTGGTTTATTTCTATGTGTTATTTTTGTTTTTATTTTTCAAGTTCCATTATGTATGAAATATTATATATATATTCAGTGTTGGCAGATTTTTAACAAATTTTGACTTTATATTATCGTTAAAATAACTGCCATACCATAAATCTCATTCATGTTAAAAAAATTTCTCTATATAAAATTTTATTCATATACATTTTCTATCGCAATGTAAACATGGTACTAAGTTTTTTCCTATACTAGTAAATCTGCAGATCATTTTTTTTAAATCTCATTTTAACTTCGTACAATCCGCAATTATTATTTTTTCAATTGCATGCATGTTTATAAGCATATAAAATTCTTCGAATGTTCCAGAAATTAGAATCCTTAAATTAAAGTGGTAAGTAAAAATAAATGATTTTAAAAATTGTAAAATTTATTAAAGTAAGATGTTTATATTTCCCGAACAGATGCAAAAACATTTTCAAATATTTTAAGCAATTAATTTCTAAATTCTATTAAATTTATAAGCAAAATTTTAAAACTACCAGAGGGCCCGTGCGAAGATTTCGCACTGAAATCTAATATTTTTAGGTACTTCTCTATTAACCCGTCGACCGCTTTTCATAACAAAAAACTATCGCCCAACTGTAAGATTAAACGCCAAAAATGCAGCCCCATTTTCTTGATGTAAGAAGCATGTGTTTGTTACGTCATCAAGTGGTTTTTAATTCGACATTTGCGTGTATTTTTCATTATGTTTTACTGATTTATTAGTTATTTCATTCATTAAAATAAGAATTGTGTCCTTAAATTCTTATATTTTATTTATTCCTTTATTTTGATATTCCAATGGCAACATTCTCCCGTTTATTTGGCGATAGTTTTTTGTTATGAAAAGTAGTCGACGGGATAATATAGAAGTACCATTTTTTATCAATATGTAATATTTATTAGATGCAGGTTTAAACTTCTAAAGAAAAAGTAAGGATAAAAATATCTGCAAACAACATTTAGTTGTTAGTCAAGCCAGAATATCATCTAATTTATTCCATCATCAAAGTTAGACTAAAAACTGATCCAAGATTGCTAAAGGCACGCGCGAGAAAAAAAATTAACAATCGTATTTTGACTGCATTA
The DNA here is from genome assembly GCA_963931845.1 of Maratus michaelseni. Lineage (NCBI taxonomy): Eukaryota > Metazoa > Arthropoda > Arachnida > Araneae > Salticidae > Maratus > Maratus michaelseni. The sequence goes on along the minus strand of OZ007599.1, from coordinate 147,331,063 downwards.
GAGGATGACGTCATCCGCTTCGGGAAAACCATGGGACTTAGAAATATAAATCTAAACATTTCAATTTCAATTTCGCTTTTTAATCATAAGTATAAAATAAACCCGTGCGGTGTTTTTTATAATAATTGCTATGAGCATCATATAATGTGGTATTGTATTTTTTTGGCAACAATAATTTCAGGAAAACCTTTCATTTCTTTCATGAAAATAATGCCGATTTAATTTTTTAATTTCAGCAAATTTTAATTAAAATCATGTTTTAACGAATTGTTAAGTGGAGTATGTCAGAAGCCTGTTCTAAAACCTTTCATATGGTATCTCATTCGTTGTTCTGCGTTTCATATTTTCTGAGTAAAAGGGATGTTGACAGGAGAAATAATATATAAGGATTGGAAATCCATATCGAAAATTTAGCATTCATAATTTTACATCTAAATCCATTACGCAAATATTCCATTTTCATTTCAGATAAAAATGAAATTTGAAAAATCGTCTGCATCCCCATAAGAAAGCATTATGACCTAAAAAAAATATTCTATATTTTCCGAACGAATGAACCAAATTTAACCAAAAACTATACAGCTTATTCCGGATACCTCGCCAACATATCTACTAAAAATCAACCTAATCGGACCAGTTTTACGGCAAACAGACAGACGGAAACCAAAAACATTTAGCTCTCTCCACAGTGAGCCTTAACATGACGTTTCGGCACAAATCTGTCAACACTCAATATATATAAAATATTTCAAACATTATGGAACTTGAAAAAACAAGAACAAAAATAACACATGAAAATAAATCACAACTTACATTTTGAAGAATTAAAAAAAAAATGTTTTACCACAGCACTTATTTTAAAATAAAATTGAATTCCGATTGTTTCAGAACATGTTAAAAATAATAAATCTGTTTTCATTCGCGTAGATAGATAATCGACCGTCTTAAAATCAATCAACCAACCAACCAAAACAAGAAGCAAGCAGTCGCCGTTTTTTTTTCTTTTTCTTCCCTCACTTGTCGCCAAGAAAGCGATATATAGCTCTATTAGCAACCTCGCTTCTGTTACGGCTGTAGTTTTCGCGTCATCCGCAGCTAGCGCCGCTGTCTATGTGTAATCCCATGTTAAAGAAGTTACCCAGATAACAATTTTTGATTTTTAAAACATTTTTATAACCCCAACATGTAAATGACTAGATGCTTTTTAAAGGCTTTGTCTGAAAGGTTTGCCAACATTTTAAAAAGCATTATAAAAGGTTGCTAGTTGACACAATCTGAGGTACTTTGTAAGTGTTTTAGGACAAGCATACCAAAATGTAGAAACGTAAGGCTAGTTACAGGATTTCATATTAAACATTGTAACAAGAATTACAATCAAGGCAGATAATAATGCTTTTATTATAAGCATCTATAAAAGAAATTAAAAATGTTTTGATAACCTGTTAGTTTTAAATCTTAATTGCATTAGATTTTCATCAAAATTATCTGACTTAGAAATTTTCTTTGTTTCTGTGGGACACTAAATTTTAGCTTAATTTCTATATACTGAAGAAAAAAAATGGAAAATAGGAATTTTTATTAGCTGATATTATATTTAAGAACTCATAGTAAGTTATATATTTTAATTAATATATTTATTTTTTCCTTTGCTAAAATTCCTTTCCTATGTAATTGCTAAAATTTGAATATATTTGATTTTTTATATTTTAATTAATGTATTGCTTCTAAAAAAATATTAATTGTTGATTACATTAATTTTTTTAAAATCTAATATGCATTTTGTTAGAATGAACTATAAGAATTAATTTACAGAAGTTTTCTAACTTTTGTTTGAATTTGACAGAACTAATTAAAATAGATAACTTTTTTTGTATCTTCTACCATTCAGTTTTAAAAATAAAGTCTAAATTATACCGGGGATAATATTTTCCTTTTAAAGTGAATTCGGGCAACAAGAAAATTTGTATATTATATTTTTTCTTAAGCCCTACTACATTATCCTGAAAGTTTCACAATAGTTTAAATTTCTGAGTTGGGAATTGTTTATGTCTTGGTTTTTATGTTGCCTTTACTTTTGTGTTTTTATATTTGGAACGTGATAATGGTTACCCACTATCAATTACTCTTATTTATTAGTTGATTGGCAAACTAAAGTAAGTTAAACATTACTGTATAATTTAATTTCATAAAGATTTAAGAACTATATAAAACCAAATTTTGGTGTTTAAATAATTACTAGAAAAAAAATGCAATTTCCATATATAATATTTTTATATCATAAGCATATTACCTATTTGTTTATTTTTAGGCAGGCATTCAGATGTCCGTTAAGGATCTCTAACTGGGCCAAAATCCTTATTTCCGAACGAAATCTCAAAATCGCTATTCAGGTGTCCGAATAAGGATCCTAAACTATGGAAACGAGCGTCCAAAGAGCTCGGATTTAAGGAGAGCTAAAACCCTGTCCTTAACTTAAGGAACGGCGATATTTTGGCCGCCATTAATATTTTCAGTGTTATTTCCTTCTTGGCTTATATTTATTTTAGAAGTTTGTAAGTTTTAAAGTACCTTTTTTCTTACGACTACAGTTTATATTATTTTCTGAGTAAGTTATTTTTCTTTTTTAATCATTATATTATTTAAGAATATCTTAAGTTGTTTGGCATCACCATTCATTTTATTCAACAATCAACATGTGAAGTTTTCACTCGTGTGTTTTTTACTTTATTTAGGGTATATTTTTAATTTACATGTAAGCGAAATTATCAGACATCAGGTAAGATCGATGATTTTAGCTTTTATAATATCTGAGTAAACCATTTTAAAATATTGATTTTATCCTGTGTTTATTTTCTTCCAATCTATCTAGCGGTGGTTAAATTGTTTACACATTTCGCAATATTTCATATTCATAAATGGTAAAATAATCTGTAACTGTATTTTCATTTTGGAGAGCATAGTATTCCACTGGAAGTAAAAATATCCTTCATCGCTAATAGCCTCAAACATGTTATGTATTTAATAAATGTATACATCATTACTTTTTTTGTATTTTTTTAGTTTGCAAGTTATTTTTAACAATATTATGCACTTAATTTACTTTTTTAAACAACTGATGACTGATAATTTTTGCCAATCTATCGTCCTGTCGTGAATAACAATCATAAGTACTATTTTTTCTTCAAATAATGATGGGTCAAGTAATTTTTTCTTAATATAACCAAGATAAAGATACATCTACCTTTCATCATTTTCAGTTGAGGAGAGATGACAGATTTCATATTGTGGATGACTGGGAAGCTGTTTAATTTTCTCGTACAATTTAGCAGAGACTCCTTGATGTGTAGTTTTGTTATTATCAAAGTAGCTATCATTTGGGATTCTCTGCTGTTAAGATAGTGGAAAATTCTGATTGACCTCTCTGGAGCTATGCAAAATGTATTGTGAAAATAGAAAGAAAAGACAGACTATTACAGAAGAAAATTCTACCTTTATCATGTATCATCATTATTGCGAGTAAAACCATTTGTTACAAATTTCTTATTTTAGTTAAAGTGGTTAAAATTATTTTTTAAGCTTATGAGGTGGAAAAAGAAATAGTTAATAAAGAACTTTTTTCCAGTATCGTAACATTTTAAATATCATGCAATAAATGTATTTAAATATTTGTCACATTTTTAAAATATAATTAGCATCCCGTGATAGATATTTACATAGTACAGTAGTATAGCTATGAATTCTTTTTTCTCAAATTGTTTCAAACAAGCACACAAATTTCTTGGCTAATTAATAGTTAGTTATTCATTAGTAAATAATATTTGTTTTTTCAGAAGTGCATTTCAAAAACTAATTTCTGTGTATATATATACATATGCATGTATTACATTTTTCTTTCTCTTAGTTTTTCTAGTTGCTAGAGCTGCTACAGTTGAACAGAGATGCAACAAAGGTGATGCGAGTAGATATTAAGCAAATCTGGATAATCTGTGCATCAGGAGCGTCAGTTATATTGATATGATTTAATATGATGGTCAGTGCAGAAAGTTGCTGGATTATAGGGTGCTTACTTCTGTGTTGGCCCGTTGGAATGCGCCTAGGTGGCTATAGGTTACAAATAATCTTTAGTCTCTTAGGTGCAAACTTTGCAGGCTAAATCACATTTTCTACGCAGCATGGTAGCTTTTTTTTGCCGAGGATTGCTTTATTGTCTATGTTTATGAAAAGTAAGTCATTTATTGCTTTTTCGATATTATTTGTGTTTCTATATACTATATAATGTAAGAGTAAATTCAATTTAATGTTATCTGATTTAATACCGATTAATTTTTAAGGGAATTTAGTAATTGTCAATTGTGTATTAGTTAGAACAATCACTTAGATTAAATAAAGACTTTTACATATAAATTGATTGTTTGAAAAAATCATACTAAAATTAGCATAAATAAAATTAAAGTATTTTTTATTTTAAGCATGCCTTTATTAGTGTATTTAAATAGAATACGGCTATTTTATTAAAAATTTGAAGGTGAAAACAAAAATTATAAAACTGTTAGGCACTGACAGAAATATTCGGTTCTTTTCCATTAGATGGGACACAACTTTGTGCCAAGTACAAATATCGGCACAAAATTCACAGAAATCTATGGCTGCACATATAATATATCATGTGTAATATATATCGAACAAGAGTTATTAAGGAATATGGAAATCTTGAAATCCGGTTCTGTGAGTATATCTTTGTTCCTTGGCCACAGCACCATTTTAATCAAGAAAGACAGCATAGCAGTGCTACCTGTTGAGCGATATACACTGAAATTTAGTCAGAAGCAATTTGAGTCTAGATCTAACTGAAACAATGAATTTCTGTGTGTTAGTTCTTGAGCTACAGAACCCACAAAATTTGTGACATAGACAGACATTTTATTAAAATTATCAAATCCTAATCAAGCATCCTAAAATATGTCAATTCATCAAATAATAGAAGTTGAAAATGTTCATGATTCTAATACTTTTTTATTATGTTACATAGAAAAAAGTAAAAAGGAGAGTGGAAGTGTTTAGGCATTGGGAAGGGGGGGGGGAGAGGCAAAGCAAAAACACTTTTTTTCTGCAGTTTGGCTGTTTTGTTGCAATTAAATTGTAATTAAAAGTACTGAGGAAGATAAAAATGACCTCTTGCTAATTATAGCAATGCTACTATGTTAAATATTATTCCCTTGATTCATTCAAAAGTATTTGTTTATAAATAACTGCAATTTTTTATAGCTTTAAAATTATTTTGAATTCCCCCCCCCCCTCTTCCTCTTAAAAAATGGTAAATTTTTAAGAGTTTATCATTGCTGGTTTTAACTTTATATATTTAAAAAAATTGCATCTTTATGAAAGTAATAATATAATTGTTCATATAATAAACACACTCCATTTTTCCATATGCTGATTTATATAAAAAAAAAATTCCTAAATTTGATAAAATTCCAGTTTTGCATTGGTAAAACTAATTTTGTTTTATTGAAAGCAGTTAATATTTACATGTTTTCTATTATGCAGGACAAAAGTTGCAAATGTCTGACTAGGAAAAAAAAAAGTTTTTCTGTACTTTTCAGATAAAAAATATATTTTTTAAGTAATCTTTAGAAATTTTTGTGTATACTGCACTTATTTTAGAAAATTAAAATAGTACTACTTATTTAAAGTGGATTGTATTTAAAAAATAAAATAATAATACATTGTGTATTTTTAATAAGATTTTAATCAAGACTCCCCCTCCCTAAAAAAAAAGGATCTGATATGAACTTTAAGAATAGCAAGCTAATTAAATATAAGCATACACAGGAGAAGGTCCACCCCCTACAAGTATGAAAATAGTGAGATATAGCTTGAAATATTAAGAAACATAGGTGCCGGTAGAAAGAAATCTAATGAAGGGCAAGTTTTTTGGGAAAAAATGTGTCTGTGATCCACAATCTAGTCTGTTTTTTTAAGTGTAGGGTATAAACATATGAAATAAGCTAAATTAAGATTTTTTTACAGAACTCCTCGTGCAAAACAATTTTAAACATATCAACATTAAAAGCAATACAGAAATTTAACAATTATGAAATAATAAACTTTCAAAACTGTCTTCCACTGGGTGTGGAAGACAGATCCCCCCCCCCCCCCCCCCCGACGCTGACAAAAATTCTTTGTTCCTTTATATTATTATTATTATTCTAATTTGTCTTTTTTTCCCTTTAACTAACCAGATATATATATATAAGTTATTTAAACTTCCAAATCTCTAGTGAGTGTAATGCCATCCCCCCCCCCTCCTCCCGCGCGCTAATGAAAATCTTGGTTATATGTGTTATATATAAATTTGATTCTTATATATTTTTTAGCCGTGGCTTATAAGAATCAAAACCTTTTGGTATGAAATTTTAAACATGTACTCTAATACATAAAAATGAATATTTAAAAAAGAATTATTTCAGGAAATAAAACGAAAACAGTGCAGCTATTAATTGCATTATTTAATAATATTTTTTTTTAAAACAGCATTTAATTCTTAATCGCTATATTGTTCTGTCTTTCTTTTTTTACATGCTATCTTTTTTTTTTTTAATTCAATGTTGATGATGGGGATGGACAGAAAAAAAAAATCTAATTTAAAAAAACGTGCTAAGTCCAGAACGGCAAATAAAGGGCACGGTTGATTGATTGATCTGCAGCGAAGCGATTCTGTATGCTGATTGGTTTATCATTTGTGTAATCACTATCATGTTCCGAAGATTGCCGAAGCCAGAGTCGGAAATAAGGAAAGCCGAAGCTGTTTAGGATGGACGACCTGAATAGCGTTTTAAGGATCCTTCCTTAAGTTTGGGCTAAAGATCTCTACTGTAGGATCCTAAACAAGCGGACATCTGAATGCCTGCCTTAGTCTACTTTAAGCATGTTTTCATTCTACTTAATACAGAAGAACAATAATTTTTCAGAATGATTTATCTCTGAATTAAATCTATTGATGCTCCGTAATTAAAAATAAATAATAATAATCGGTTAACATTATTTAGACTTTTTTTATTTTCCCTTTTTTCTTTAAAATATAAACTTTCATTTTTAAAATCTTTCATAACTATTAGTATGTACATTGAAATGGCAAAAATTTAAATAGTTTGATTTCATTAAAACTCATTTTTTTAACTTCATGAAAATAAAATGTATTAAACAAAGTAATAAAATAACAATACTTTAAAATATTGTAGCGATGCATGTACATAATATAAAAGCAATTGTCATTGAATGATATTTTTAAATGAAATTTTATACAACATAAATTACTAAAATATAAGAAAATAAAACGTATGCGCAAAAATAATTAACTTTGACTAAATTACAATTTAAATACTAGTACAAAATCTATTATTATTATTATTACGCAATATTTCAAACTTTTGACGGTAATTTTTAAGCACATGAACTATAAGATGAATATTTTAAAATTGGGGAGCATCAATAGATAATAACATAAACGATAATAATATATTTTAAAAGATAAACATAAACAAAATGCTATTCTCTATTGTATTTTGTAATGAAAATATGTGCAAAGAACTCGCATTAATTCGTTAAGAATAAAAACATATTATAAATGGAAATTTCAAGAACTACAACAGAAATATACATGTGTATATAGTTCTTACAACGAGGTAAATCTTTATGAAATGAAATTAATACAAAATAGTTTAAAATACCTTAGATGGAGCATGATTGCAAATGCAAAGCCGGCACTTTCAGACCGGTGCTACAGTGCCTAGAATTAGATAGTGTTGTTATCGGCGTCAAAATTATACTTCAGAAATAGAGGACGCCGATAGATGGCGCCAGTGTTCTCGCCGCGGCTATGGTAACTTTCGTTTTTACATGCACATAATTATTTACTATGTGTAAATCTATTTCTTTCTGTAATAAATCAGTACTTTAAAATGCTCTAGATAAAAAATAAACGAGGAAAAAAATTCTAATAATGAAAATACAGTTGAAGAGAAATGTAATTGATTTCATAACAACTAATTGTAATGAACTCAAACATTTACAAACTTTATCATAGAACAATGTTTTCCTTCCTACAATATTTAGTTATTTCTAAAATTGGATAAATACAAAACAATATATTGGATAAATACATTATACTATGATGAATTCTTGCAAAAACATGTCCCTATTTTGACAACATTTTAATCTGTATTCATTATTACATAACTTGTTTACATCCAGTTAACAAACTAAGAGTAAATTGAGTTGTTAAAAATTTCTGATATTTCAGAGCTTTAGTTTAGGGTAAAATAATTTAAGGTATACTAGCAAACATCAAACAAGAAATTAATAATTCTTTCAAATCTAGAAAAAAAAAAATTACTCTCCTGAAAGTATGACAAGAATGCATTTTCTTTAAATTAGCGTAGATGTGCCAATCATCCTTAAAAAAATATTAAAAATTTATTTTTGATTAATAGTTATTATATTTTATTATTTTTTTTAATATTACATTAAGCTATCAACAATATTTAACCATTCTCATACTCACACTTCCCAATGTGAATCAAAATTTTAATAACAGAAATAAATCAAACACTTTTAATTCCAGTAATAGATATCCTACAAAAAGTAATACATTGATTTTGTGAATGTATTTAAAACCATGATTGAAAGAAAGCATACTAATGAAACAAAATAGTCATGTTAAAATAAATTTTAAAGTTAGGATATCAATAATTAATAAAATATTTATGATAATATTTATTGTTTAAATTAATTATTGTCATTATCACAAGATAAATATTTTAATTATTTAGATAGAAAAATTAAAATACTAAATTAAAAATAATTGAGCAAATCTTCTTTCCCTTCAGTAGTGTATTTGTAATTTCTCTCAATAAATCGCTCATGAAATGCGATTCACATTAGAGTCCTGCATCGGGTCGGGTTACCCGCACCCGACCTGTCCCGCGGTTCGGGTCGGGTTGGCGCTCTATTTTTTTTGTTGAGGTTCGGGTTCGGGTCGGGTTGACTTCTACTTTTTGCTGCGGGTCGGGTTGACATTCACTTTTTCGGGTTAGATTTTTACTCTTGCGGGTCGGGTTGCGGGTTGACTTCAAATGAAATTTGCTGGTTCGGGTCGGGTACAACCCGACCCATGCAGGACTCTAATTCACATGCAACTGAATATTGGTTCTGATCTTTATCGGCACGAGGAATGACTTTTAACCATTTTTCAAATTAGTTTTTATCTTTGGGGGGGGGGGGGATAGAGTTATTTTAATTTTGTTGCTTTTATATCCATTAGTATATCCAGGAACGAAGCATGTTCGATCAGCTTTTCTTTTCTTAGTATTTGCAGATTTATCCATACTGATTTATCATTAAACAGGCATAATATATGTTTACTTTAAAATATTATAGAAATAGAAACATTCGTATAGTTTGTTTGAAAATACAGCGTTAATTACATTGAAACTAACATTAGGATCAAGCCTGGTAAATGAAACTTCAAACGTTAATAACGGCGGTGGGAACTCGACGCCCTCTCGCGGAGAAACTGGTTTTCCTCCTGTTAGGGGCATTTTTTTTATTGCGGTTGTATTGGCGATAAGCACACTACTTACTTCTAGGCACTGTACCGGTGCTACGACGTGACCTGCTCGCACATCATATCACCTTCAATGAGTCATGAAACGCAAGCACAAGGACAATTTGCAGCGCGAAATAAGTTGCGCATGCGCGGAAAATGAATGTGCAAAGAATGATTTTAGACCGTAGGTTTTCTGACGGTTATTCCAAAAATCTAATATTGAAAATATTACTGTGACCGTGGTATACGGTAAAGATAATATACCTTTGCAGAAAAATCGAAAGAAAAGGAAAAAAGACCGTTTTCGGAACCTTGCTTGCTATTTGGGTACCATTGCAATGTATGAGAGTTGATTCTTTAAAACCAGTGTTGCCGATTTGGCGGATTTCTGTCTGGTCCGGCGGGGAAATTTTTCACTCTGGCTGATGGCGGGTAATTTAGCCTTTTACTTCCAAAATCTGGCGGAAATCTGGAGGATTTCCTGCCGAATACATGATTGTGGAAAGAAAACTATATATTTTTATTTTCCGGCTGTGAAGAAAAGTTTTCTATTACGTTTGACCGTTTAAAATTCTTCCTAAGATGACATGAGAGATAAATCACCACCACCAGTGTAATGAGAGCAATGAATGGAAGGACGGAACATGAGATAGTTAATGCTTTCGCTTGGCTTCGGAATCTCGGGGGAGGGGGGGACTAAGGGGTATTTGGGGAGCAGTGGAGAGTTGCAGGTGATCTGGTATGTCGGTGTATTTCTGTTTGCTGAATAAGAATGTGATTAATATGGCATGAATAAGATTTACTGACAACATTTGTGCATCTGCAGTTGTTAATTGTTCCAACCCAACACTTGTGACTTCAGTGCTTTATCCGGTTCTCAGAGTAGAAAAACAAATCATTTGCCACATTTGGAATCATTTCAGAAATTTTGAAAGATAAATTGAAATCGCAAGGCTGACTACAGCACATGTTCATGAGAGGTCTTTAAGGGAGGAGGGCCGGTGGGAGATTAGTTTTCTGCCTGGCTTTTCTTAGAGAATTCAAAGTAAAACCAAACAAATGAATCTTGCATCCAATTTACTTACTCATTGTCATACAAAGAACGAGAACTCGCATTTAATTGCATATATATTTATAATTATACTCACGATGAACTAAACTAATGTATGTATATAACAGAAGAAAATTAGATGGAAAGAACATTTTAGAACTACACTAAAACATGTAATGAACAGAATGTGTCTATAACGAAATCCTGTCTTAAATAAACAATTTTCATGGTTTCTGCGTAAAAGATACAATGCATTTAAATGCGTAAAAGCTGATGTACTTGACACAATGGGTACCTGTATAAAAAAAAAATTCGGTCCCTTGCATTTCTATTTTAAAAGTTTTACGGCCGTATTCTCCCATTCCACCGATGTGGAACGAAACCGGAATTCAGTTCATCCGAAATCAGGCCTGGATTCCGGTTCGGTGGGAAAGAGCGATTCTCCCCTAGTCCGATTCCAGAATCGGAATCATCGATATTTCTTCCCCAACATTCCAAAGGAAGTGACGTTTCAAATTCATAAGAAGTGTGAAAAACCAATCAGAATGAACGTAAACATATGCAACTGCACATGTTCATTTATTTTTTCATTAAGTTAGTTAATTCATAGTTAGAAATAAAGAAACTCAAGATTTTGAATTTAGAATCAAAATAGCATTAATTATTTAGTATAACATTGCAACTGTTTATTTAGCGATTTTTTTTTTTTCATAATATAAGAAATAAATAAAGACTAAGTTAAATATAAAATAAAATAAGTATGTTTAGCCAGTATGAGTAAGTCAATGAAGATTAATTTAAATTGAAAAAATATAGTAGAATGTCCTTCTGCAATTAAAAGACTTCAATAAAATGGCATTATTTTTATATTATGTAGTGCATATAAAAGTAATTTTGCCATATTTGATTAGGGTTAGTTATTTTATATGTTGAACAGGTAACTGTACTGGTTACATCTCAAGAAAATAACAAATCTCCAAAAAATTATGAGAGTGATAAAATTGGCACCAGTGGTCAATTAAATATTTTATGACAAATTTGAACCAATTTCTGATTTATTAGCAATTAGTATTTAACAAATAAATATTTGAAAAATAAAATTGCAATAAACATTGACATTAAGACATCTATTCATGAAGTTAAACTCATTTTACTTTGAAAGAGAAATATAGTTCTTAAAAATATGAAAATAGTACTGACAAAAAATTTCAAATTTTAGTTATCACTTAAAAAAAATAGCCAAATATATATTTTTTAAATCATAGCAACATGTATACTAGCCAAAAGTTATTTTGATAGTATACTGATAAATGCAGAATTCTTTTTGCAAGGCTGTATAATATTTTTAGATTAAAATTCACAAAGCTGCCATATCATGTGGATATTTTAATTCAATGTAAAAAATCAAATTTTCACCCCTCTTTAATTGACACTTGCTATTAATTTTATAAATAATTCCAGAGATTGGATCATATATTTTTTAAACAAATACACTTTAAATGGTGCAATGCTACTGCTACTGTAGCATTTAAATTCATTTTTAAAATATCACACGAAAATTTGCATGTGATAATGTAGGATACAAGACTTATTAAGCAGTGAAATGTGAAAACATAAGGCAATTATTTAACTTTATTAGATTACATTACAATGGTTTTAAAAATTTCTAATACACACAAGCATATAAAATATCACACAAATATGTATAGATATGTACAGCACAGGTTTTTTAGTTATGTACAAAGGTTATTCAGAAATATGAAATTTAGTTTAAAAAAAATCTTCAAAATATCTAAAGATGCATATTTTAAACAGATCCAATCAAATATTACCAAGTCTTTTAAACAATTCGGGGGGCATATCAATATTTAGATTCTAAAAAATAGAGATACTTTTAATACATGTCTCTAAACAAACAAATATACGGAGTGAAAAGGAGACAGAATCTGTCATAGAAAAATTTTGAACTTATTACAATATATAATAATATTTTACCTCATTTCAGGAGATAATAATATTTATTACTTACCAATTTGAAAAGAACGGAAAATAAAAATATTCACATTTTAATTATCCAACAGGAATTAATAAAAAAAAAAAAACATATAAAATAAGAAATGAACTCTACAAATGTTACACAAAAAACATCAACAATAACTGCTTACGTCCACCATTATTAGCAAACAGAGATTCCACCTTCCAAAGCGATATTCCGGCTGCCTCTGAGCAGCCGAAAGAAAGTAAAGGATATTCCACATTTCCGAAATGCCTGAATTCCGGATTTTGAGGGGAGAATCGCGATCTTCGAAATAACACCTGGAATCATCGAATTCAGTACGATATTCCGATTCCGCGTGAGGGGAGAATACGGCCGTTAGTGTATTAAAAACAATGTATAAATGATTTTGCCCCATATTAGTGACCTGCATCAGGTCAGGTAACCTGCTTTTACCTGTCCGAACCAGTGCCTGATTTACAATAAGATATTCGGATCACGGGACAGTGACTCCGATTTTCAGGGGCCCCAAATACTACTGAAGATTTTTCAATTACTGGCTAAAATCTAATGAAGTTTTGACTATTAAAAAACAAGATTAATATAGAACAATCTGTTTATTATTTTTTCATTTAAAAATAAGGCGCTACTTCACTCACGCGAAAACACCCGCTCGCTAATATATCCTATGGGAGAAATTTTTTCATATATCTCGTTTGCTTTTCAATATTTTTAAAAGTTTTTTTTTTTTTTTTTTTTTTTTTGTCATTGGATAGTTGAGGTCGATCTCCACAAACGCCATTTTTTACTTTTCGACTTTGTTTAAAAGTTTTTTTTTTTAATTAAGATGTTTTTACTTTCGGAACTAATTTTGAAATATAGTCAACAAGATAGAACACTAAAGATCGACTATGATGATCTTATGAAAACTTTTACTGCTAAATAAATTAGAAATTTGATAAAAAAATCATTACATATCACAAAATTATTAAAGTCAATAGTGGTTATCTTAATAAATACCGTTTCCGCTTTCAATAATATATATATACAGCGGACTCTCTCTATCTGAACACTCTCTAATGTGAACATCCCAGTATTATGAACACTTTCTGATGGTCCCGGCGAAACTCCATAGACTTAACAAAAGATGAACTCTCTGTATTCCGAACACCCTCTAATCTGAACACCCCACTATTATGAACGCTACTTTTGATCCCCATTCTAACCCGCCTCTCCGTAAACTGAACGTGTGTTTGCAGTCGGAATGCGGGGTTTCCCGCATCATGGAAATTCGGAAAGATTGTTGCAGAAGAATAAAAGAGTTCGATGAACTCGATTTAAAAATAAAGAAACAAAATCATTTCTAGATTTTAAGATCTACCCAATGCTGAAATTTGTTTCAATAATTCAGATAAAATCTTCAGTTAACAAAACAAAAAAAACATTCATTATAACAAAATATAAATAAAAAAATAATAAAATAAATTGAAAGAATCTTTTTATTTTTACCGTACATGCTCTCAACTAACTAGAACATTCTTATATATTTTTAATAAATAAAAAAGTGTAGATATGAAATTGTTTTCCATTTCAGAAAAAGTAAATCATGATAATCAAATTAAGGGGACAGATCACCTTTAGAATGGTCAAAAATTCAATTTCAAGGTTTTGATGTCAGTAAATAGTGCATTTTATTCTGAGGAGAAAGGTACCAATGTTATTCAAAGGCGATAATTATTGACAAAGATATAAAGTAAAACGCAATCGTCATTCTTTGTTTTTGAATGGAGAGTGAAAACTTTAAATGCATTTAATTCACAACAATGATTTTCAAACTTGCGCGCACGATTTCTCCAAAAATAATTTAGATAGAACCTCAATTTTTTCCAAACTTATTAATGTTGTAACAATGAACAAAATGAACTAGAATCTTTTAATTTGGTCAATAAATTACAAAATAATTAACTGTAATTAAATTAAAAACGCATTTTGAATGCGCTTTTCGATGAATTACTGTTAATTATTTTGTAATTTATTGACCAAATTAAAAGATTCTAGTTCATTTTGTTCATTGTTACAACATTAATAAGTTTGAAAAAAATTGAGGTTCTATCTAAATTATTTTTGGAGAAATCGTGCGCGCAAGTTTGAAAATCATTGTTGTGAATTAAATGCATTTAAAGTTTTCACTCTCCATTCAAAAACAAAGAATGACGATTGCGTTTTACTTTATATCTTCGTCAATAATTATCGCCTCTGAAAAACATTGGTACCTTTCTACTCAGAATAAAATGCATTATTTACTGACATCAAAACCTTGGAATGGAATTTTTGACCATTTTAAAGGTGATCTGTCCCCTTAAATGAAATGATCAAAACAATAAATTTTTATGCAAAGAGATACAAGAAAAAAATAATGTAAAAAACATGTCACGTCATTTCCCCTCTCCCGAGCTGAGATAAAAATAGAAAGATTGCGCAACAGAAATGAATCCCCCCCCCAATGACAGATAAGAGACAACAGGTGTTAGAGGGAGTGGTTAAAAAAGGATTATGGTTTCTTTTCTGCACACCTGGTTGACAGCATTATCGCTTCTGTTTCTTTCTTCCTTTTTCCTCGGCAAAGGAAAATTTTTTCGTTATTTCACTATTGTTGCAGGGAAAGAATCACAACACTTACGCAGATATGTCAGAAAAAAGTAAAAAAGACGAAAAAACGGAAAGAACTGAAGCTTCAGGAAAAATACGAAGTTGTTCAAAAATTAAAATCAGAAGTAAGTCAAAGAAAATTGCATCTGAATTTGCAATTTCAATAGGTCAAGTCAATGCCATCAGCAAGAAAGAGGAAGAAATTATAGCCGCTTTTGAAGCAAATGAACCTTCCTTAAAGTGTAGAATTTTCGAAAAGAGAACATAAATAATCACATCTGAAAGTTTTTTTGCCAAATGAGAACGAAGAATCTTCCTGTCACTTGACCCCTGTTAAAGCAGATTGCTCTGGATTTTGCAGAAAATGAGAAAATCACGGAATTCAAGGCATCAGAAGGATGGCTGACTCGCTTCAAAAGTCGGCATAACATCGAATTCAAAATAATCAATGGTGAAGCTGCAGACGTAACTATCGACACTGTGAGGAATGGGAAAGAAAGCTTCCGGATATAACGAAGGATTTCGATGCCGCTGACATTTCCAATGCCGACAAAACCGGCCTGTTTTTCAGAGCTCTTCCAAATAAAACCTTAGCAGAAAGAAGCGAGAAATGCGTGGGCGGAAAAATGTCAAAAGAAAGACTTACCGTCATGCTCTGTGCCAGTTTTACGGGTAAGAAGCTCAAACCACTTATGATCGGAAAAAGTGAAAAACCACGGTGCTTCAAAAATGTGAAGATAGCATCATTGCCTGTGCACTATGAATCAAATCGAAAAGCCTGGATGACATTCACAATTTTCTCACAATGGTTGGAGGGCATTAACAAAATAATGAAGAGAGAAGGAAGAAAAATTCTTCTTTTTGTGGATAATGCCAGATCACATACAAATGTGCAGCTGAGCAACGTGAACCTGAAGTTCCTGCCACCGAACTGTACTTCTATAATCCAACCACTGGATCAAGGAGTAATCAAGACCTTTAAAGCTCACTAACGAATTTATTTTTTGAAGAAAATGTCCGTGGTGATGGAGGAGGCAAATTCGGCAACTGAACTAACGAAGAAGGTCAATGTAATGGATGCTGTCCATTGGATATCAATTGCTTGGAATGAAGTAACCCCCTACACCATCCAAAAATGCTTCTACAAAGCTGGATTCCCGTGTGAGAATGAGCAATCAAGGACAGAGGACCAAGAAGCAACAGCTGGGAGTGACTTGAGGTCAATTCTTCAGGAAATTCATACTGAAATTGAACCTGGAGCTTATCTCGAAGCTGACGGAAGCCTTCCTGTTTGCGACTACATCGTTGAAGAGGAAGAGGGTAGTGAAGATGAAGCAGAACCCGAAGAGACCAATTAAACAAGAAGTATGATTACCTTCAAGCAATATGGCCAAGTGATTCAAGACCTGTTGAACTATGCGGCTGAATATCACCCGAAAGCCTTTCCACTTCTTAAACAACTAGATAACATGTACACTGCACGAGCATACACAATGCAAAAACAGACTAAAATTACTCACTCTTTTAAGTAATGTACCGATTATGTTTTCAAGTAATGTACTGTAAGTATGTAATTGTATATTTTGTAAATTTTTTTAATATAACATTTAATTAACTTTCTTAATAGTTTCTAAATTCAGCACCTCCATCTCGGTAACTTGCATGGTTAACCAGGCTAAGTATTCTATACAGTCTATAAACTCAATAAATAGTAGCAGTAGTGCATTTCCCAATCTCCCTCTATAATGAACAGCCCATAATCTGAACACTTTTGGTCGGTCCCATGAGTGTTCAGAATAGAGAGAGTCCACTTTATATATATGTATATATATTACTCAAAGTCGCTATAAGCATCGGTGCAAGAGGGCCCTCATAAGCATTTGTGCCCCAGGGAACCCCACATTTGCAACTAGGTCCCTGTCTGAACTTCTGGTCAAGTTGGCGCTATATTTTTTTTGGTGCGGGTCAGGTTGACCTACTTTTTAGCTTCGGATCGGATTGAATCTCATTATTTCTGGTTCGGATTGCTTTTTTTTTTTTTTAGGGTTTCGTTCATCTCACGAAACCCTATAGGGCAGTTGCAATCAGCTGATCAACCATTGTATTCACTTGGAGGTAAGGGTAATTCCACCAATCAGAACTGCCTATTTGTACTGTTTACCTCCAAGGTGACGTCAATTGCAACTGCCCTATTACTCCCGCTCCGTTGTATGTCCGTCACAGAGCCGTTCTCAGAAACTATATAACTTACAGGCATGAAAATTTGTGTACTTATAGCTAAATACCTACTATGAAACTCAAACTATTAAAATTTGAAAAAATCGTATATAAATAGAGATATTTTAATAAATACAGATAAAAAACCAAAATTCTAACAGCCTTTTCCTATTAAATTTAAACAGTTTTTCGTTATAGCAGTTGCCAACAATTAAAAATCCACAATAAAATTCTTTCTACAATGATTAATTTTCTGTTGAAAGATTTCCACGTGAAAAATGAAAATGAAATAAACAGTTTCAAAAAACAAAAATGTAAATATTGAATTTGTGCTTTTTTAATTTGTTTTTATACAAGAGTGTTTAATATTGTTTTATAATTATGAAATTTATATAAATAAATCAGTTGCTACTTTAATATGAAAGGAGTATAGTGATTCTCCAATTTTTATCTTTAAAGTTCACGATTCTATTTCATGTTGTATTTTTTTACATTTGGTTTTACCTTCTAAATGAAGAGTTAATTAGTTGATTTTTACATTAAAGTTTTTCTTTTACTTATTTCAATATAAATAATTTTATTTTATATATAATATAATAAAGTCTACTAAGAACAAGAAGGAATCCCAAAAAACTGGAGAAAAAATTCATTTTAGCAGGTACATCGAGCGATCTTCATTGTTTTTCCGAACAGCTGGAGCTGATTTTTTATAGCCTCGAACCCAAAAAGAGCTGTGCAAGGTGACGACACGAACAGGTTTTTGCTGCTGCTGTAGGACAGCTATCGCTACCTTTATCAATGCTTTTTCTATTTGTGTGTCCTACAGCTCTTTTAATTGTTCTCCGGTAAAAGTCACGTGGTGTGAACTGCTCTATTGGGACTTAAAACGGCCTATAGAGGCGCTGATTGCAGCCGTCGGTACAGGAGAATTGGCCCTTTAACTAATGCTAAAGTGCCATTGAAACCATTATTTACTGTAAACGCGTTTAAAAGTGTTAGACATTCAAATTTGGATAATTTTTACTTTGACTTATAAACGCAGAACACAAATAGCACATGAAATCTGAAATTGTGCATAAAAATAATCATTATGAACAAATTAATAATGCATGTAACGCAATGGGATTGCAAGGGATTTTCCTGAAGGGAGAAGTTATATCCTTTTTCCACCAGATGGCGTATTCGAGCGCTTGAATTCCCAATTGTCCTATGTACTATATTTCTTTGCTAGAACGCTAGAATTTCTTTGCTATGTTTTTTTTCTTTTAAATTCAAGTTCCGTTTTTTCAGGTTTTAAGGCATTATTTGTTCAAAAGAAAATGAAAAAGGTTAAAATAACGTATAATTTTTATCTGGCGGAAAATCTGGCTGATTTTCAAATAAGATTTGGCTGGATACGGCGGAATTTTCCGCCGTTTTGGCGGATTCTTCTCTCACTAATGTGGCAACACTGTTTAAAACTCATTATACTACGTTCAGATCGGATAGTTAAGATATCTTAGACCGCTGAACTCACTGAGTGAGTTTCCGAAACTCACTTAGTGAGTTCGAACTTTCCATTGCTAGATACAGTCAGTACCGCGCACTCTGATTGGCTCTGGAGGCCGATTGGCTGTTGAGTTTGCTTTTAACATATGCGCATGCGCACTGGACACGGTGATGTTGAGTGAGTTATCTTAAATGCGTTTGGCGGTGTGGACAGGTATTCAATTCCGGGGAGGTACCACCTCAAAAATGGCGGTCTAAGATATCTTAAATGTCCGATGTGAACAGGGTATTACTCTGTGGTTAGCCTCCATCTCGATCAAACAGCACCTGACGTTGACCGTTGACGTTATTTTAAAGTGTTTTGATCATCGGCATCGTGATGGATGGTCTTTAATCCCGGGGTTCAGAGGTGGTTTACTTTTCACTGCTAGCTGAATATTTTATGTTTAAAACGGATGCTTTTATTTATACTAGAAGTTTTTTCACATTAATGGAAACATGAAACGCATCCATTGTTTCTTTAGGCAGCAACTGTTTTAAAGGAGAGGTACGTTTTAATCTTTCATTAACTCTCCGGTGATTTATGGCTAGAACTCGGTTTGTTTTAGTTTTGGAACCTTTCAACCTTTCTTATTTTTTATCTTGGTGGTTGCAGGACAGTTTACTAGTGTATTGAGGAGTTTAATGTTTATATTATCTACACGTTGTTCCAGGGAGCAACGTGGTTTAAACTTTATGGCAGTCAATTTCAAGCAATTCGGATTTTATTGGACGTTGAGCTGGAGTGTTTTCTTTCATTCTTATAAATACTTTTTATATAATTAAAAGTTTTTCTGTAATCTATATTTAAAGATAATTATTTAAAATTTAAAAGCTTTTGTGCTTTGCAATTTTGGAATTAAAGGTTCTTTTATGAAAGTTAATATTTTATGGCAAAGCTTTATATTTATTTAATTAATTCTAATATATAGGGCAGTTGCAATCAGCTGATCAATCATTGTATTCACTTGGAGGTAAGGGTAATTCCACCAATCAGAACTACCTATTTGTACTGTTTACCTCCAACCTGACATCAATTGCAACTGCCCTATTTATATACGTTTTAAGTAAAGTAAATGTTTAAATTGGTTTCAGTTAAAAAGCTCTTAACATTAAATGAAGTCTTGTCCTCCATCAAAGTAAAGTTTGTTTTTCCCAAATCTCGTTGAAGTTAACTGTTTTAGATATTGAATTCAGAATGAATTCGGTTTTAACTTAATTAGTATTTTGGTTTTGCAGGGGCGCGCCAACCCAGTGTGCAATGTGTGCAGCGCACACAGGTGCCAAAGATTTCCGTTGAGCAGAAAACATTTCAAAAAGAAAAAAAAATCCTTTATTTATACTATTACAACTCCTTGACATCTATTATGTTTAGTAGTAATATGTATTAGTACATACAATCCGTTTTAAACAGATTTTCGTGCTTTATTCAAATATGCAATCTATTGTAATTGCATTGTATTATTTTCTCCAGGACACTGAAATTTTTCAGTTTTATGCAGAATTCTAATACAAACAGGTTCCATTTTCACAAGTTTTACTGTATTTTGAATTGTATTTACTTAGCTGTCAACCTTTCTTATTTTTTTAATCAAATACGAATATTTTGAGCCTGAAATTTTATTTAATAAATGGAATCTGATAATAATCCTATATAAACAACACTCGTTTTATTAAATTAATTTCCTTGCTCTAAATACGTTTCTTTGACTTTAAAAGTAATAAAATAAAATAAAACGGAAGGTTTGCAGCTAATGTATTTATACTTGTTGAAAATCTTATATATATATATATATACGGGGTGATTTTTTTAAAAGTTGTGAAAGTAAAACCCTATAACGAAAGAACCACTGATCCAAATAACCGGAAATTTCACCAGTATGCTCCCAAAGCAATGGGAATTTTTTAGGCATGGTTAAAAAAAACTTAAAATCTCAGACAGATGGCGCTGTATATGCAGTAAAGTCGGGAGAGGAGTTTGTGCAAGACACACGCACAGTGGATACTCTTCACTCTGTTGTGGAACATGCGGTTTCACGTTTCCAACTCGTAGCTGAAAACATTGGACAGCACACTGAAAATCGTATGCATTAGGTGCGCAGTTCTGTATGAATGTTTTACTCCATATTTTTATTTCGTTCTGTTTATGCAGGCGTTTGCAATTCCTTTTCCCAATTACTGCATTCTGTATATCAAAAACATACAGAATGCAGTAATTGGGAAAAGGAATTGCAAACACCTGCAGAAACAGAATGAAATAAAAATATGGAGTAAAACATTCATACAGAACTGCGCAACTAACGCATATGATTTTCAGTGTGCTGTCCAATGTTTTCAGCTACGAGTTGGAAACGTGAACAGAGTGAAGAGTGCCCACTGTGCGTGTGTCTTGCACAAGCTCCTCTCTCGACTTTACTGCATATACAGCATCATCTGTCGGTGAGATTTGAAGTTTTTTTTAACCATTCCTAAAAAAATCCCATTGCTTTGGGAACATACTGGTGAAATTTCCGGTCATTTGGATCAGTGGTTCTTTAGTTATAGGGTTTTACTTTCACAACTTTAAAACAAATCACCCTGTATATATAAATAGAGAGAGGGGGGGTGGGGGGATAGACTCATAGGGCACCAACTGAAGTTCTGCACGTAGGTGCCGGATATTGATGGCACGTCCCTGTGGTTTTGTTAACAGTTTAATGCCATTTAATGGTTTACTTTAAAGTAGGGGTGCACAACCTGTGGCCCGCGGGCCAAAAGTGGCCCGCGATCGGATTACTGGTGGCCCATGGATCAATTTCGCCGATCGGACGCAAAAAAGCGCGAATTTCAACCATCGTGCGCGTAAAAATCATGAATTTTGTCGATCGGGCGCGTAAAAATCATGAATTTTGTCGATCGGGCGCGTAAAAATCATGAATTTTGTCGATCGGGCCCGTAAAAATCGCGAATTTTGCCGATCGGGTGCGTATAAATCGTTACTTTTGCCGATCGGGTGCGTGTAAATTGTAAATTTCGCCGATCATCTGCGTAAAAATCACGAATTTTGTCGATCGGGCGCGTAAAAAGCATGAATTTTGTCGATCGGGCCCGTAAAAATCGCGAATTTTGCCGATCGGGTACGAATAAATCGTTACTTTTGCCGATCGCGTGCGTGTAAATTGTAAATTTCACTGATCGTTTGCGTAAAAATCACGAATTTTGCCGATCGGGTGCATAAAAATCGTGAATTTTGCCGATCGGGAGTGTAAAAATAGTAAATTTTGCCGATCGGGCTCGTAAAAATCGTGAATTTTGCCGATAGGGTGCGTATAAATCGCGAATTTTGCCGATAGGGTGCGTATAAATCGCGAATTTTGCCGATAGGGTGCGTATAAATCGCGAATTTTGCCGATCGGGCGCGTAAAAATCGTAAATTTTGCCGATCGGGATCGTAAAAATAGTGAATTTTGCCGATAAGGTGCGTATAAATCGTAAATTTCGCCGATCGTATGCATAAAAATCACGAATTTTGCCGATCGGGCACGTAAAAATTGTAAATTTTGCCGATCGGGCTCGTAAAAATCGTGAATTTTGCCGATAAGGTGCGTAAAAATTGTGAATTTTGCCGATAAGGTGCGTATAAATCGTAAATTTCGCCGATCGAGCACGTAAAAATCGCAAATTTTGCCGATCGGGCGTGAAAAAATGACGAATTTTGCCGATCGGGCGTGAAAAAATGACGAATTTTGCCGATCGGGTGCATAAAAATCGCGAATTTTGCCGATCGGGAGCGTAAAAATAGTAAATTTTGCCGATCGGGCTCGTAAAAATCGTGAATTTTGCCGATAGGGTGCGTATAAATCGCGAATTTTGCCGATCGGGCGCGTAAAAATCGTAAATTTTGCCGATCGGGATCGTAAAAATCGTGAATTTTGCCGATATGGTGCGTATAAATCGCGAATTTCGCCGATCGTATGTGTAAAACTCGCGAATTTTGTCGATCGGGCGCGTAAAAATCATGAATTTTGTCGATCGGGCGCGTAAAAATCATGAATTTTGTCGATCGGGCGCGTAAAAATCATGAATTTTGTCGATCGGGCGCGTAAAAATCATGAATTTTGTCGATCGGGCCCATAAAAATCGCGAATTTTGCCGATCGGGTGCGTATAAATCGTTACTTTTGCCGATCGGGTGCGTGTAAATTGTAAATTTCGCCGATCATCTGCGTAAAAATCACGAATTTTGTCGATCGGGCGCGTAAAAAGCATGAATTTTGTCGATCGGGCCCGTAAAAATCGCGAATTTTGCCGATCGGGTACGAATAAATCGTTACTTTTGCCGATCGCGTGCATGTAAATTGTAAATTTCACTGATCGTTTGCGTAAAAATCACTAATTTTGCCGATCGGGTGCATAAAAATCGTGAATTTTGCCGATCGGGAGTGTAAAAATAGTAAATTTTGCCGATCGGGCTCGTAAAAATCGTGAATTTTGCCGATAGGGTGCGTATAAATCGCGAATTTTGCCGATAGGGTGCGTATAAATCGCGAATTTTGCCGATAGGGTGCGTATAAATCGCGAATTTTGCCGATAGGGCGCGTAAAAATCGTAAATTTTGCCGATCGGGATCGTAAAAATCGTGAATTTTGCCGATAAGGTGCGTATAAATCGTAAATTTCGCCGATCGTATGCATAAAAATCACGAATTTTGCCGATCGGGCACGTAAAAATTGTAAATTTTGCCGATCGGGCTCGTAAAAATCGTGAATTTTGCCGATAAGGTGCGTAAAAATCGTGAATTTTGCCGATAAGGTGCGTATAAATCGTAAATTTCGCCGATCGGGCACGTAAAAATCGCAAATTTTGCCGATCGGGCGTGAAAAAATGACGAATTTTGCCGATCGGGCGTGAAAAAATGACGAATTTTGCCGATCGGGTGCATAAAAATCGCGAATTTTGCCGATCGGGAGCGTAAAAATCGTAAATTTTGCCGATCGGGATCGTAAAAATCGTGAATTTTGCCGATATGGTGCGTATAAATCGCGAATTTTGCCGATCAGGTTCGTATAAATCGTAAATTTCGCCGATCGTATGCATAAAAATCGCGAATTTTGCCGATCGGGCACGTAAAAATCATAAATTTTGCCGATCGGGCTCGTAAAAATCGTGAATTTTGCCGATAAGGTGCGTATAAATCGTAAATTTCGCCGATCGGGCACGTAAAAATGACTAATTTTGCCGATCGGGCGTGTAAAAATCGCGAATTTTGCCGATCAGGTGCGTATAAATCGTAAATTTCGCCGATCGGGCACGTAAAAATCGCGAATTTTGCCGATCAGGTGCGTATAAATCGTAAATTTCGCCGAACGGGCGCGTAAAAATCGTGAATTTTGTCAATCACTAGGAAAAAAACTGAATATTGTCAATCACACGTGGAAAATAAATGCAAGATTTTTCTATCCTTGCCAACTGAAATGGGTTATACTGACTAAGGAGGTGGTTGAGTATAGGGAGCTAACTCTCCTTCTATAAAATTAGCAATTTTATGAACATTTAGGCCGATTCTCTCCCTCCTTCCCCAAAACAAAATTTTGTTCACCCTACGGATGTTGGATCGCGACAATCCAGTCATTTTTGTGACTGGCCTCCTCTTATAAAGGTTGTGCACCCCTACTTGATATCCACATTTTATGACTGAATATGTTAAGAAGTACAATTTAATATGTTTCTCCTCCTCTCCACCTTCATTCTTGAAAGCAGAATTTTTTTTCGACATTGGCAATCTTTAAAGTTAAATTTACTCCCTCAAATAAAGTCAAGGAGTATTTTCACTCTTTGAAAATAATCTTAGCTATATCTCTTGTATAAATACTAGGGATGCAACGGATATCCGGTAAATATCCGATATCCGGCATATCCGGCTGATTTTTCAATATCCGAAATATCATCGGATATCCGAATCACAATTACCGGATATCCGACTTCTCTGCCGGATATCCGGCTTTCTACTACATAAGTTCTATGAATAATATGCATAGGACATGATGGCAAATTGTATTCAAACATCCTTGATAAAAGTACGGATGGAATGGGGAATAGCTTTTGTTTATAATGCAAAATATAAAATATATTAGTAAGTTCCCTATCCACGTGTAAAAGGTCCTAATTCTCAAAAGTTTAAAGAATTGTCAGCTTTCCTAATATAGATATTTGAACTCTGTATAATAAATTAAAAAAATTATGCTCACATTTTTTAGAAAATTGTACCTTTACTTGTATTGTAAAATTTATTGTAAAATAAAATTTGAAGTTGTTTATTAAAGTAGGACTTTATTAATTTTCTTTCTTACTTTTAAGTTAAACAATTAAACAGACCTACCGTAAAATCCCGTTAATCCGCCCCCCTAAACACGACGGAAATTCGTAAAATAAGCAGGGGGGGGGGGCGCTTACACAGTATTAAAACTGTAGTATATGATATTTATGGGTGGTGGTGGTGGTGGGGGGGGAAGATGCTAATGGCAGATCATCGCAAAGCATGCATTATTTTAATAAAGTAACAAAAGAAAAACATTTTGAAAAAAAATGATAGACAAAATAGAAAAAGACTATAACTTCACGATTAATGGCGATTTCAGATTATAGAAAATTCTGGATTTCAGAAGCTTTGAAACTGGAATGCATTTAGATAAATAATAACACTAATATCTGTTATTAATATGGTAACAGAAAAATAAAAGGAACTTAATAATTTAAAATAATTAAAATACACTGAGAAATTGTAGCTGAAAACGTTCTGAAGTAATTTCGAGAACTAGTAACATTTTATGCGGTGTCGCCATCTGTTGTAAGTTAGGAAGATTAAATAACCGTTTTTTCTTTTAAAATCAGGATTTTGTATCTATAAATGTTAAATAAATAATACAAATCACAAAAATTGAGTAGATATATAACGAATTGGTAGTGTTGCCAGATTATTAAAACAATAAATATTACTACCACAAAGACAGCACAAATTACGCTACAAATTCGACTGTGTATCGACAATTCGATTGATCTGATCAATCAATCGATATATATTTTTGTGATTGGTTTTCATAATAATGTTAAATACGACTGTAAATTCTTTAATAAAATACTCTTTTAATGAAAATATTTTCCACACAGCATCAAACACACATTTTTTTAACTTATTTCATGAGAAACTTTCACTATCGATATGTTTATTACCTTCATATCGCCATGGAGATAAATTTACAGCAAAACTAATGTTTAAACTAATGTTTAAAACTAATGTTTAATGATTATATTGCTTTTTCATATCGACAATGTGTTTGTACATGTTTGCGATATATCAAAGAATCGTCACGACTTTCTGATCCGTCGGAAAAAAAAAAAACACTCGGGAGATAAAATTTTTGGTGTTGATCTTGACGCGCACGGCAAAATTTCTTTTGGGGGAGGGCGCTTTCTCGGGATTTTTTGAATTTTCCAATTTGTTTACAAAGTGGGAGGGGGGCGCTTAATCGGGAAGGGCTGATTAAAGGTATTTTACGGTACTTTTATTTTTGTTTTTTAACTTGTATGTTAAAAAAACTTTATATTTATTATTATCTACTAATAAAAGAAACTTTTGTTCGGTGTGTGTGTGACGGCTACCAAAATCTACCGCACATAGGAGTCTGAAAATTTAGGTGAGGATAGTCTACGGCAGGTCCTGATGCTCAAACTTAATTTTTTGTGATCGGGGGCACCTGTACATTTTTGCCTTTAATTGTTAATAACTTGTCCCCCTTTTATCCGATCTTCTTCGTTTTTGGGGTCCTTTCTCTATTTAGCTATTCCCCATTTCTACATTCCAGTTAAGACCCTGGCCTCCTGGAGCCTGGTATGGGGACCCCCGTTGAAGTTTTTGTTCCCTAAATTGTTACTAACTTGCATCCTTTTAATTTGATCTTCTTCGTTTTTGGGGCCTTTTTTCTCATTTAGTTATTCCCCCATTTTTACATTCCAGTTAGAACCCGGGACCCCTTGAACTTATTGTGTGCCATGCGTTTTTACCCCCCCTCCCCCCCAATTGTGTTACCCTCTCAATGCATACTGTATATACTCGCGTATAAGCCAGCCCCCAAATTCGAGATGAAAACAGTTTTAATATGAATATTTTGCAGTAGTTTTCTTCGCACCTTAAATTATTTAGAATTAAATGAGGTGAAATAAGGCGTAGAAAACTATTCTGAATTAAATATGTTTTCATCTTGAATTCGGGAGTCGAGTATGTATGGTGAGGTGACTATAAAGGTGAGTCTTGGACAACTCTCTCCAGGCCACTACCCTCAAACCTAGGGCCCAGTTTTTTAAGCATTTCTTTAAAATTTTATTTTAATGATTTATGTATACCTTATGCTTAATTTCGACTAATTGAAGATTAAACATTCCCCCATTTTTACATTCCAGTACTAAGAAATTTTTAAGATGTTTTCTTCTCACGGCCCTGCTCAAAACTATCAGTTGGCCCCTTTTGGGTCCTCTACAATAGTTCCTTTAAAAATCATACAATTCACTAGCAGTTTAGGTGTGTTCATAATTATATAAATACGTAGCACCTAATTTGCTGTTCTTTCTGTATATAACAGCGCAAAAATTACCCAACCGAAAGGTTTGAAATTTAATATATATATATATAGTCAATGCAGAATTTTGTCGAGTCATTTCAAGTTTTATGAAAATTGAATCAAAACTTAAAAATATATTAATAAAAATATTTAGTAAGTAATTTGAATTTTTTAAAAATCAGTACTTCTTGGTTATAGCAGCTTCCGAGGATTAATCGTCAAGCTACCGAGATGTATCGCCAAGTTATCTGACATGTATGACGTTTATAGTCATATATGACATTTTATAACCTCTAGGACCAAGTTATAGTTACATTCTTCATTATATTAAATCCTATCATACGTAATTAATTCAATGATATCCCATGATAGGTAATGTTTCTTGGTTGGCATGGTGATTACATCATATTTAAGATGGAGTCATATTAAATCCGTATTGCTGAATTTAAAAACCGAATTTTTATACTAAAATTGTTTAATTATAGCAATTATATAATCTACCAACAGTTTTTTGGATAGATGTTTCCGGAGAAATAGATATTAAATGGAAAAAGAATGTAAATACGGACTTAAAGTTCTGAAATTTTTAAAACTAGGCTTCAGTTTCCCATTGAAATTTTCAGTAAATGTCAACAAAAGATAAAATGTTGCCAACTTAAAATGCACTTATTTTATTACAGAAATTAATCATACCATAATAACAGACACTATAATTTATTTCACTGAAACTACTTATAGTACGAACACACCTTATTTGTCATGTTTGACGTACAATTTCCAACTTGTTTTTCTAACAACTTCTTAGGACTTCCAGCTTCTACATGAACAACAAAAAAATTTCTCAGACAAGACCCAGGCACCCTTTAAGTTTTTGTGCCGTAAATTGTTAATAACTTGTCCCTTGTTTATCCGCTCTTCTTTATTTTTAGGCCCCATTTCTCCATTTAGTTATTCCCCCATTTCTACATTCCAGTTAAGACCCTAGATCCCAGTACAAGGACCCTTGAAGTTTTTATCTCTAAATTGCTAATAACGTGCCCCATTTAATTCGATCTTCTTCGTTTTGGGGGATTTTTCTTTATTTAGTTAATCCCTCATTTCTACATTCCACTTACGACCCTGCTTCCCGGTCCGGGGCCATTGTCTTTTTTGTGCCTTAAAAGACAAAAAAATTTCTCGGATCTCAGCTACAACCAGTTTTGAATATTAATCTCCTTCTTGGGGCCCTAGGTGCAGCTTCTTTAAAAAAAAATCTGTCAAACTTGAGTTCTGTTTAAGGTTTTTATCATGGGCCCGAGCAACGCCGGGTGGGTCAGCTAGTTTTTAATAAAAGAATTTTAATGCATAACCTGAAATTCTGTTTCATACCTGTATAAAACTACTAGGGGAAATATAACTTCATTATAAATATTTAAAATTAAAAGTAATTTTCTTTTTATTTATAAATCTCTAAAAGTAATTTAACTTAAAATAAAACTAAATGGGACTTAAAGTAAAACAGTATTAAATAATTAAAACAGAAAAAAGCATCAAATAAACCTATATTTGAAGAAAATAACTCTTCAACCATATTAGTAGATATTTTATGCTTAAATTAAAAAAAAAAAGTATGTATTTATTTGTGAAAATACTCTACATTTATAGGTATATTAATTAAATGTGTTATGGTTAAAATTTGTTTACTTCTGCCAGCATTGTACAAATAAACAAAATATTTTAATGTTTAATTTACAATTTTTATGCAGCATTATTAATATACATATATTTAAAGAGATATAGTTTTTGTAAATTATATTTCAATATATTTAAAATGTTTTAATGATATGTGAAACATGTTTTATTTATGTACATACATTACATGTACATAATTTATTGTTCTAAAATGGCATTATATAAAGAAATAAATAAGCATACACCATAACTAAAAGCATAATATCTAGTGCCGGATATCCGATCGGATATCCGATATCCGGCAGGCAAACAGCTTCGGATATCCGAAATCCGATATCCGGCAAAATCCATATCCGGTTCATCCCTAATATAAATCTTAAACCATGCACAGTCAGAAGATAAAAGTTAGGCAAGATACGGTTTTAAAAAAATGTATAAGCTAATCAATCATGATAGCGGAGAATATTAGAAAAACAATATTTCTTATTTTGATTTTGCCATACAAAAGTACATATAAAAGAAAATCTGAATGTGTAATATCATTTTGCACTATAAAAATTAAAATACTCTGAACATTTGTTTTTCTATAAGATTTTTTTTTTTTTGGTTAATCACAGACTATGTAAAATTATTAGACTCAAACTGTTACGAATATCATTGCTATTCGAATATATTGCCAATATCATTGCCAACAGAACTGAATACGTTGACTGGGAAGGAAAGAACCTAGGGGGCTAGCCCCCCCGTCACACCTCCTGTAAACAAAATTCTACTGATGGTGGCCCTCGACAACCCAGTCATTTTTGTAAGTGGCCCTTCGCTTAAAAAGGTTGTGCACCCCTACTTTAAAGTATAATGTTTTGCAATGATTTAAGGGTTTTCCTGAGCTTTTTAACTTGTTTTAATAATATCAGCTTATTAAATATTCTCTGGGTTCCAGCATCTGTTTAACAATGTGTTATGCAACTACTAAAGTATATTGGAGGTATTCTAGTTTAATTGTGAATCCACATCATCTGAGTCATTATTTACGCTGTTTTAAAATTTGCAATAATAGGTGAAAGATTTGTCGCAATAAATTAATCTGTCGTGCAAATATATTTTTTAATTGAAACTGTTTGGAAATATTGTTATTTGAGCATTTTAAATAGAACGTAAGTTTTCCTACTTAATGCATTGAAAGCATGTAATATTCATGTGCAAGTAATTCTTTATTATGTAATTTTCTACATTTATTGATTTAACATGTGATCATTTAATTATTTAAAGTTTTATTTCAGTTTTTAAGTCACGTGTAAATACATTTCTTAATTGAAAGGGAATATGTGTGCAATTTTACAAATTGGCAACAACTCAAATAATGGATTTTATGAAATATGAAAAAAATCTTCATCAGAATAATGAAAATTTTAAATGAAAAATTGAAATATAATTGCAAAAAATTACTCAAATTAAAAAAAAAATTATTGCAGTCGGCACATCGCAAGCTTATCAACTATATTCTTATAAATTATGGTTAAATTCCTGTGCATAGTTTTCGTTCCTATAAAACTTTTTTAAGAGAGCTATTTTGACTAACTTTAATATTAAATATTTCTTGAAATAATTAGATTTAAAAACTGTGTGCTTCAGCTTGTTTATTGAACATTTTTTTTTTTAAACTATCCATTTTTATGTGCAATAGTTTTCTGGCTATTAGTCCAGAAAGACTTCAAGGCACAAAATCTTCATCGACAGTGGCGGCTGCTGCGGTGGCAGTGGTTACTTTTTTTTTAAATATAGAGAGAAACTTGTCTTTTAAACCTAACTTCTGATCCTTTTACACTGCTTTTACATTTTTATCTGTATATATTTTAGCATGGATTTTTAACTCTACTCTTATACCATTTTTAGCTTTACTTTATATGGTCTTTTAGATATTTTTAGCCTCAATAACGTTTTCAACTGCATTATAGAAACAGCTATAACACGTTAATTTTTAGTCTGTCAATACTAAGTAATTGCTGGACAACAATAATAATAATAATAATAAAAAGTAATTGGTAACATGTAATCAAGATCAAGCAATCAATAAAGGTTCCAATTCTAATCTTTATAATTAAGAATTGAAAAAAAAACTTAAAATTACGTCATGTTGACACAGTCATATAATTTTTTCTCTTTATTTTTATCAATGTTAAAATGCATTTCAAGCTAAGCATAACGTCATTTTCACCGGCGCAAATTTTCATTCTTACTTTATATACATAAATTTTATGCTTAAACACCATGTATACAAATAAAAATACATTTGGTATTTAATTGTAATGAAAAAAGGACATCAACAAAGTTATAATGCATAATTAATAAAATAAACCCAATGGACCGCAGCGTTCAAAGAATAATTCTCATTACTCTGTGCCAATGGACACTATTCCTGTGATGTCACAATAAATATGAATTTTTATTCGCTTATAAAAATAAAGTACACATGGATAAATATTTTTACCGAAATTTAGCTTGCAAATTAAAAAAATCATCCCAAATTTAATATTTATTATTTCTCTTTTATCCTCGCAACAGTGAAAGTTATCCAATTGCCGACTTTATGACGTCATGCACAGAAGTAAAAGTTCAATTTAAAATTATGGCTAATTAATTACATTTTCGAACAAATGAATGTACGATAACAAATCTGTATCTAAGAACTATTGACCCATTCAAAGGACAAAATTTGGGACCTATTTAGGGTCTCCTTCACGAAAATTTATTTAATAAAACAATTTAGACTATAGTGTTTCCCTTTTACTTATGTACATGGGTGTGGCTATAAAAGACCTATTTATGCCACTTTTGCTGTTTTATTTTACGTAAATGTCTTCTAAATAATAGATCTGTTATGCACACAAAAGTTTTTTCTTATTTTACAGGGAGGGTAGAAGTAGTTTATAAACCTACTTGTTGTAGTCAGATTTCCTGTTTTAAGCCATTTTTGTTTTCAAAACTGAATTAAAGTTGTCACTGTTATCACACATTCTAAGTTTTCTTGTTTGCAGCATATATATATATATATATATATATATAAGGGCTTGAAATTCAATTTTTCCAAGGAGGGGAGTCTTCCTCCCAACATTTTTAAATGGAGGGGAGTTGTAATGTTTAGGAGGGAGAAAAAAAAATCTTTAAACACCTATTATTTTACGTGCTAATTAAAGAATTACATTAATGCAGTCATGACAAAATACCATTGAAAAAATTAAGTCAACTCAGAATGATTATGTAAAATGTTTATTTTTATTATAAAAAAAGGAAGAAAGTTTAATTGTATGTATGCAGTGTATTTTTCAAGTTCCACCAAATGTTAGGGACCCTTAACAATCAGGTTGTTAAATGAATTTCTGAATTTAGATTTTATTTGATTTAGGGGCGCTGAAGCCTCTTTCACAACATACATTTTTACTCCTTCACAAGGATTAAAAAGGTTTACTCCTTTACCTCAAGGAGTAAAAGTAATAAGATCTTTGCAGCTCTTCTAATCTCATTTTTGTTTAGTGCTGACTGTAGGCCAATTTAACAGGGTGCAGCGATCGGTGGCTCTTACTGCCCTTTTTTGTTCTTTTCCCTCTTTTCAGTCGCAGGAAAAAAAAAATATTTAAATACGTCTATTGGTCGTTGGAAAAAATTGTGAATTCAGTCAATTGCTTGAGGGAATAAAATAATGAAATTCGTCTTACGCATGAACAGAAATAGATAAGGACGTCTAACGAAATAGTGTTAATACAGATTTGTGACTACACGGCAGCTAGTGTACAACTGTGCTAAGGTAATGCCACCTACAAACAACAATACGGATAAATACCATAGAATAAATCTATTACACCTACCAGGCGATGGCTGTCAAGCAGACGATTTGAAGAGGTAGCTAATACAACTGTTCAACACAGACATTGTATTTGAAACATTTTTCGAGAAACTATTTTCTTCTTCGAAAGGCTATTTTATTAAAAGTCCTTATCTATGTCTATGTTCATGGGAAAAAAATCGCTAAATTCGTCGATCAGTTGTGGGGAAAAAATGGCGAAGTTTGCTAATCGGTCGCAAGAAAATAATGTGAAATTAGTCAGTTAGTTGCAGGAAAAAAATCTCGAAATTTTTCAGTGAGTCGAGAGGAAAAAAAACCAGTGAATTTCATCAATTTGTCACCAAAAGAAACCGAATAATTCGCCAATCGGTTACGAAAAAATTAGCAAAGTTCGTCAGTCGGTCAAGGAAAAAAAACGTGAAGTTCGTTGATTGCTCACCATAAAATATTACGAAATTCGTCAATCAGTCAGGGGAAAATATTGTGAAATTCATTAGTCGTTTGCGGGGAAAAATCGTGAA
The DNA here is from genome assembly GCA_963931845.1 of Maratus michaelseni. NCBI lineage: Eukaryota > Metazoa > Arthropoda > Arachnida > Araneae > Salticidae > Maratus > Maratus michaelseni. The sequence continues at coordinate 147,297,390 of OZ007599.1, read as the reverse complement.
ATTCATCCGTCAAACACGAATGTCGTCGATCGATCACGGGAAAAAAACACGAATTTTGCCAATCGATGGCGGAAAAAACACACAATTCGCCGATCGATCGCGGATAAAGCACAAAGTTCGTCGATCGATTGCGAAAAAAAGAAAAGTTCGTAGATCTGTCGCGGAAAAAACAGCGAAGTTCATCGATAAGTCGCGGAAAAAACGCAAAGTTCGTCAATCTGTCACAAAAAAACCCCACAAAGTTCGTCAATCCGTCGCAGGTAAATTAAATAACGCAAATTTTTCCCGAAAATGGTGAAATTTTTTGGGCGGGAGGCTCCCGTCCACGATCTGTTTTTGGGCGGGATTTCAAAATTTTCGGCGCGAATCCTGCAATCCCGCCCTCAAATTCAACCCCTGTATATATACACCAATGGATCCGGATTTTGCACTGCAGTGTAATATATTTTTTTAACTATATCTAATATTTTCTAGATGCAGGTTTAAACCTCTAAAGAAAAAATTAAGGATAAATATATCTGCAAACAACATTGTTGACTACGAAAAGTATAGTGGACTGTAATTAAGTAACTATGTATAAAATTTCAACTATGTTGACTTTAACGAACCATTTTTATTTATAAGTATTGGTTTTCGGAGCTCCCCATTGGAGATACCGAACGAAGCGAAGAACAAATGACTTCTGATTTACATTTATCGCCAAGCGATGTTATAAGCAAAGAGTGGCGCCAACATACCGGCCCACCACTGAAATATTTATTTCAGCAACATATCTTAAACAAATGTCCTTCGTTGTAAACAATTTTTTTCTTTTTAACAATAAATCTTCAATTCTAATGAAAATTTCAATTCAATCAATAATACAAATATACAATTCAATTATAATAAAATATGAAGTTACTGCAAAAATTTTCAAATATAAATGCACAAGAAATATAAGAAAAATAAATATTTACATTATAATAAAGGATCATTTATGGGCAAAATGCAAAGGTTGGAAATTGCTCGTTTGAATATACCATTTGGAGTTTTAACAAGTACGACTCTAATTTTACCATCACTCCCATAAATATCTTGAATGCCACCTACTGACCAGGTACACATGGACAAATTACTATACTATCCTTTAATAAAACAACCATAGTTCCAATTTTAATATCTTCTTTTTCAATTAACCAGTTTGTACGTTGTTGGAGATTATTTAAATAATCTCTACTCCATTTTTTCCAAATTAATTGATTAATTTTTGTAACTCGCTGCCAATGACTAAGTTTATTATTGGCAAGGTCAGTCAAGTTTGGTTCACAGATGCTATTTATAAGGCGTCAGATTAAAAAAATGTCTGGGGTTAAGGTTTCGTAGTCATTTGGATCCGAAGATAAAGGTATTAAAGGCCTACTGTTTAAAATACCTTTGATTTGATTAACGACAGTTAAAAATAAAAATTCCTCAAAAGTTAGTTTTAAATCTCCAATAGTTCTTTTTAAATGGTGCTTAAAAGATTTTACTCCTGCCTTCCACAAGCCACCAAAATTAGGGGATCTAGGAGGAAGGAATTTCCAAGAAATTGAATTAGCCAATAAGTAAGCAGCCAATTCCTCAGATTCATTTTTTACAATTTTATGCAATTTTCTCAATTTTGAATTCGCACCAACAAAATTAGAGGCATTATCGGAAAAGATGGTGACACAAATTCCGCGCCTAGCTACAAATCTTTTTAAGGTGGCTATTAAGGCTTCAGACAGTGGCACAGCCAGGGGGGCCAGCCTAAAAAAAATACTATAATTGCCGCTTATTAGAATCAAAACTAAAGTTAAAATTAATTTTTTTAGCCTTTCTGCCGCTTTGTTAAATCAAATTCTATTCCACAATGTGATTCAATTAAACGGCAAAAATTCTACTGGTTAAGTCAAAACTGATTATTTGGACTCTGTCACTTTGTCAAGACGTCTTATAGTAAAAGAAGAGTCAGATACTGCCTCACAAACGCTTTGAGTTATATAGTAGACAGTGGGCCATTTCTTAATTGTATTTCTGTCTTTGTTCCATGTTCGAAACAATAACAGACCATCGAATTCCACAGAAAAATTAAAACATACACTTTGTAAATCTGTTTCAAACGGCTTTTTTTTTTTTTTTTTTCCATTTTTCGCTTTTAATTATATCTAAGACTAAGTTAATGTGGGTACCCAGGAAAAAATCTTTGCAAAAGTAAGAATTAACACTAGAATTACCGGAAATTTTAGTCAAGTTTTTTAAAACTATTTCACACTAGATATTTTATTTAAAACTACTTAACTTATTCATTTACCGTATTTCTGTGAGTTTTATATTTAATTTATTTAAAAAAGAAATTTCTGGTTCGAATCTGAATATATTCATTTGGTAACCGTCAAAATGACGGCTCATGGTAGTTCTAGTGTTAAAAGAAAGTACTTCAAAGTTATAAAAAGCTATTTTTTGTTTGTGATTGAACAGCTTTTCGCAATCAGTGTTTCTTTCGAATCGTTTGTTTCGTAGGGGGTCTGTACACAAATTTAAAGGCTATATTTCGTTTGTTGGTAATACAGCAATGACGTCTTGCTCTCGGTGAGGCACTGCATCCTGTCCCTCGGATGAAAAAAGCACTGTTTGTAATGTCATTGACTTAGACACATGCCTGTGAGCAGTGCTTAATTTGCACCGGAATCAGCTCCGATACTTCTTTGTCAATATTTAGATATAGGTCCGACAAAATTTTTGTAGGCTCTGTAAATTTGGTCTTCGAGATGCTTTTATAAGATTGTGTGGAAATACAGAAGTTCGATATGATGTGGGGTTCTAAATAAATCGTAATTTAAAATGCTTTCAGCTGTTTCACACCTTTAAATTTCCCATTTATAATAAACTCTTTATGGCAAACATTTGCATCTTAAAAATAATCTCTATACTATACTAAATTTCAAGTTTCTAACACTAACAGTTTCAACTAAATCATAATTTAAAACTTTTTTAGAAAGTTTTCCACTCATTTTATCTCTTTAAAATTTGACTTTAAAAAAATGTTCTAAGGAAGCATTTACTACATAAAAGTGATCATCATGCCAAATTCAAAGTTTCCATACCAATTGTATCACATAAATCGCAATTTTAGACTGCTTCTTACTCTATCATTCTTTTAAATTTCGAATTGAAAAAATAAATTCTGTGAGAGCAATCTGTGTCTCTTAAGCGTGTCTCTGAACCCCTTCAGGGGCAAAGTACTATTGTAGCTAAAATATTGAAATGATTGATTGACACCAATATTCATGAAAGAATTTATTTTAAAATAAGTAAAAGCTTTTCCTCATGTACCTTATAAATTCAAAATTCTATTATAAAATTCTGGTGTCATTGTGGCATTTTGGAATTAAAATTAAGTGGTATATATAATATACCGGTGCCCTTCAAGGGGTTAAGTAACATCCATATAAAATTTCAAGACTCTAGCCCTAAAAGTTATAAAAATATTATGATTTATAACTTTTTTTGAACGTTTTTTGTTCATTTCACTTTTTAAAATTTTGAATTTTTTTAAAACAGTTTTGAACGCGTATTTATATTTTAAAAGTAACCACTGTGTCAAAAACCAAGCATTTATACCAACTGTATCACATAAATCGGAATTTTAGAACTTTTTTGTTCTTGCATCCTTATGGAGATGAAGTTCCAGAGTGTTGAGGATTAAAGAAAATGCTGATAAAGTTGTGGAATTAGTAAAAAATTTGCAATGAGAATTAATGGAATAAATCAGTTTCGATGAAATGGATACACGAAGAGGTATTTAGTGGCACATATTTTGTTGTTCCCGCAAAAACCAACAGCACGTTGTCCTGGAGTTTGAACTGGATGTTTTTTTTAATTTCGAAAAGGAGTCGAGAAGAAATGTCATAAGTTTCTTTTTTAATCGAAAAATTTGTCACATTCACAAATTTTCCACAGCAGTAAAAATTTAACAAACACACAAAATTCACATCGTGTGATATATTGATAACCACCGAAGGATGACATTTCAAATCTTTATCAGGGGTGTGAAGTGAGAATCTATGCCTTTTTACTGCTTAGCGATAATTTTGAAGTATTCTAAAGGGTGGCCAGGGGGCCAAGGCATTTTGGTTAGATGTTGACGGTGAGTGACAGAGTGTGTGAAAGATGATAGATCAGCACGCGTTAAGATTCTCGCCAAATGATTTGCATTTTCGAGTATGGATGCATGAATTTTTGAATGGGTTACCAAAACAGTTAGAACACACTTATTAAATTTATAATTGGTGACACGGAAGGGTAAATTTATTTGGCTTACAGCACACTTTGGCTGAAAATTGAAATGATTCTGAATTTTGACTGTTATGTGTTATGGGAATGGTCTAGGCAAGTCATTTTGCAATTGTTTTTATTTTATTGAATAGCAGGCCTGAGAATGCTTGTTATGGAGCACTTTGGCACCGCGGCTTCTTTGAAAGGGCATCTGGGATTTTTAGGAAGATGAGAATTTGACCATGCGAAAAACATTTTATACATTGTGTTATTTCTTTTAAAGCAATAACCGGCAGGGAAATAAAAGTACGTTATAGAAAAGTTGATAAAAATAGATATGATTTTGACTACATATTTTTGTTGAACAGAGAAAGGAAACGGACGAGTCTTTAAATGCCGAGAATATATATTAAATGCGATAATGAAGAAAAGGGAAAATACATTTGCTAAAATAATTTAAATATAGATTTACTTTAATTTGGAAATGAATATATATGGTTTCTTTACCATACATCCTTTTACATTTCGAATTTTTAGAAAAATGTTTTGGATGATCATTTACATTTCTAGAGTAACAGCCATGCCAAATTTCGCATATCTAGCACAAACAATTCCTAATTAATTGTTTTTAGATCATTTTCCGCTCATTTCATCCTTTTAAATTTAGAATTTCTTTACAAATCGTTCTTAGACAGCATTTACATCCCAAAAGTTACCACCATGCCAAATTAAAAGCTTCTATACCAACTGTATCACACAAATCGCCATTTTAGAACATTTTTTTGCTCCTGCAAACTGTTCTGGGTTAGCATTTAAGACTCTAAAGTAACAACTATGCCAAATTTCATGTTTCTAGCCCTAACTGCACAAATAAATTGTAATTTAGAACGATTCCTGCTCCTTAACCCCTTTTTAAATTTCAAACTTTTTAGAAACCATTTTTAGTGGGCATTTAAGTTTTTTTAAAGTAACCACTAGACCAAATTTCAAAATTCTAGAACCAACAATATCGTAGAAACTGCAATTTTAGAATGTTTTTTGTTCTTGCACCCCTTTGGAAATTGTTGTACCGAAAAAATTGGAAATTGTTGTATAAAATATAGCCTATGTTAGAGAGGAGATGGTTACCAGAATTTTGACACCATTATTAAGGTTGCATATTTAAAAAGTAAAAACGGAACTATTATAAGATCACTCATGTGTCTTATTTTTCTGGTGCTCAGTGGGGGAGTTGAGGGTTATCGACACAGAATCATCTAAGGATTGTTGGTAATGATTTTCGAAAAGATGTTTCTGTAATTAGCTGAGATATTAAACACCCCTCTAGAAAACAACGGCATGGATCAAAACAGTGTTGCTACTTTGCGACCTCCTTTTGAAGCGCACTTGGCATAATGCTAAGATTAAACTTTGTACAAGATCTTTGCTTTATATAAGACGAATCATTGTGATAATCAACATTTTTTATTCAAACTGAATTCAGTTATTGAAGGCAAATATTAAAAATACTTCATAGAATAATTCCAAGACATTAAAAGTCAGTAATTTTGAGACAACAATCACTTATAATTCAATATATAATTCATTTATAATGAAAAAACTTTTTGTTAACAAATCACTTGAATTATCATGCCTCTGCATATGCTTTCATTTTTGAAAATTTCGCGTTGATCAGTATACTTTTTTAATTGCTTTAAAATTGTCTACTATTACGTGAAATATTATTGACAAGTAACTTTTCGCGTGAAACTCAGCGACTTCTTCTGAAGCGTGATTGGTTCTCTACCAAGTTTAAACTATAGGTGAAAACTGGTAAATTTAGTTAGTAGCCAGTGGCCGGTAGACTCAGTATCATTAGTGGCCACTTTTTAAAGTTACTGGCCACTATTATGCTTCAAACTTTCTTGACATCTAGATAAATTATAATCGTTGTATATAAACATATTTTTCTATGAGAGTTTTTTACCTATTATATGAGTACGATTTTCGCATGTAGTATGAGTATGATTTTTGCATGTAGTATGAGTAGTATTTCGCATAATTAAACAATATCTCTTGAAGAAACAATCCAACTGGTGAGCATGTGGCAGGAGTCGAAATATTGAAGATACTGAAATGTCCTTAAAATCCGCTTCTATCCGATGGGAAAAAAAGGAATAAATTACTTGAAATGCATGTGGAATGAATCAAAGCTGATGAATATATTTTGCAGAATAAAACTGTATTTCTTGAAGAAATAATCCAACTAAAGCGTAAGCACATGAGAAAAAGCCAAAATATTGAAAATACAGCTAAGTCATTGAAATCTGTTTGCATCTGGTAGGAAAAAGAATTAACCAGTTCTCTAATTAGATGTAATCAGTGTAGAGATGCATATTTCCATAAAAAAATGGTGTATTTCACTTGGCGATCGATAACATATATTTTTAATCGCCACTTGGTGAGTGGCGACTAGGATGGCGATCGATGGCTGGTTTTTTAATTGCCACGTGGCGAGTGGCGACTGCTAATTTTCACCTATAGTTTAAACTTTGTATTACAAAGGTCTTTGTTTTAGATGAAGATATATTCATTGTTTTCCATTCCAATACCAATAAAATTGAATTATGGCATGTGGTATTGTTTCAGGTATGTGAGTATATTTTCTTTGAACAGTTCTGATATTTTGTGTGGAACATTTTGTACGTGAGTGAAACTCTCATATGACCAATTACTTTTTAAAATCCTTTCTGTAGTTCCAGAATTAACCCCTGCAAAAAGAACAAAAGTTGCTGTTTCATAATATTAGTATAGATACGACTTCAATTCAAACTCTGATATTTTTAGAGAACTTTAACAATAATGAATATATTTTAACGAAATTTTCATCAGATTTACATTACTTAATGCGAAATTCGATGCCGTGTAAAGTACTGGAAAGACACAGTAATTTTAGTCATAGTAAAGTAGTTAGATACAATACCATGTTTAATATAAACTACATTTTAAAACATAGATTACCTAATTGAGTTGTTACATTTGGCAAAAAGCAAGATAAGTGTATATAAAATTTTGTTCTTCATTATTAACGTTAGGAATAAGAATTCGTGACTCTCTTGTAATGAAACCTTGTGTATTTTTGATCGAACAAATGGATTGCAACTGTTATTTTCTACGTAAAAATTATTTGCTGTACTGTGCTCTTCCATCTTAAAGTTTTCCCCTCATCATTTTTAAACACTTTATGAATCTAGCCTAGTTTTGTGTTATTTCATTGGTGCATTTTATAGTTTGTAACTCTAATATAGTAAATGCTGTTTAACTGAATCATAACCAACGTAATTGCGAAGAAAAGCATTATGATTTCATTAATTTACTAGACGGATTCCATTAACCGGTGATTCAGATAACAGGCGACACCACCTTTATCAGAAACTCAAAACCCCCCCTTAGAACCGAATTCTGGCTGCGCCACTGGCTTCAGAAGTTAAATCTGTTATTATTTCTAAATGAATTGCACGAGTAGCAAAACAGACGAAAATTGCGACATAAATTTTACTTAATACGCCCTTACGTTGGTTTTTGTATTATATAAAATGGGCCACATAAATAAATGCCTGAATTTGTAAAAGGGAGATTGATATTTATCCTTTCTTTAGGTAACGAGGCCATAATTTGTTCTGCCATTTTAGGTTTGTTTTTAAAACAAACAATGCAATTATGCACAATTTTTCTGGCTATGTTTCTGCCATTTAAGGCGGTATTAAAAAAAAATATTTTTCCACGCACAACAACTCAAAATTTTGAGAAACATTCTCAGACTCATTTTTAAAAGTAACAACAGGAAACTTGGCAGCGTGATTTATAAAGACATTTATAAGGGCCCCATGTTTTTATTTTTTGTTCAATTAATTAGAAATTGATTTACAGACAATTATTTTCACAGTACGATCATTTTTTTTTTTGTTTCCAGCGCTATCGCTTTGGGAAATTCGGTTCAAAATGTTCACTTTGACAGCATTTTTTGAAATGTATTCTGCCTGTATCAAAAAATCGAGACAATACGGACATTATAAAGTTTCTGAATAAGAGAACCTGCCAATTGGATGCATTTTAGAGCAAAAATGAATTTACAAATGTGTCTCAAAATAAGCAGTTTGGATTTGAATACACCCTTAAAGGCCAGAATTCTTGTCTCGCAAAATGAAGCAAGGTTTGAGCACCAACATGCAAATTTAAGTGAAAATACTGGAAAATTAAAGGTGTAAGCCTGTGATCTTTGGGTAAAATAATAGGATGTTTTATATCATAAGATAAATTTGATTGATCTAAAAACAACCACCAACCCTAATTATTTCATTCCTATCAAGAAAAGGATTTAAATTACTTACTCGACTATCCTTTAGTTTCTCACCTTTCTTGAGCGCCTTCATTTCCCTGGCAAAGTACATTTCCTGCACTAGTTTTACTAATTTTATCTTTGCCTGGTGAAATTCCTCTTTTGTAATAGGCCCTACAATCCTTTCTTTGTGCTTGCAATTATAAATAAATCAATAAATATTAACTAAAATACAGATTAACTTAAAATAACTGTTACTTAAGTCACAAAAATTAAGAAAGTCATTAAAGTCATTGTTCATAAGATGCAAATTAATTTTACAGTTCGTTTAAATATGCATCATTATTTGAAAAGTCAGTTTTTTTTCCTATTTCTGTCAAGTCCAAGAGATTATTAGGCAATAACGGACCTTTCCACCACAGTTCCATATCTAAAAGTTCTTGAGGAAATGTTCCCCTAGATATTATATCAGCTGGATTATCACTAGAAGGAATGTGTTTCCAATAAAATTGTTCAGTTAGAGACAATCTATGAGACTCTATTTGCGATGAAAGTTTTTTATAGATGAGCAGAGGTTTTTATGCATGCCAATGCTATAGTTGAGTCTGAGAATAAAATTACTTCTTGAATGTCTAGTTGTAAGGAAGGGAGAATTTTGGAGACAGGTTGAAAAAGAAGCAAATAGGAACATAGTTCCAGTCTTGGCACGGAAATGGTCTTTAGAGGCGACACTCTTGATTTACTCGCAATGAGGTTTGATGTGGTCGAGTTGGATGAATTTGAACAATATAAGTAAACTGCAGCACCAAAAGCTGTTATAGAAGCGTCAGCGAAACCAAGAACAAATATTGCTTCTGTGGAAGGAGTTAAAATGTATCAACTTATTGTTATATTTTCTATATTCTTTAGTTGACTTATGAAGTTACACCAATCACTAGCAAGGGGTTCCGGAATGTTCTCATCCCATCCTATTTTACAAAGCCACAATTTTTGAGATAACACTTGGCCTTGGAAATAACTGGACCAATGAGCCCTAGAGGATCATACAATTTCGCTATATCAGAAAGAACCTGCCTTTTAGTGTATGATTCTTGTTCTTTTACAGAAACTCTAAACACAAATTGATCTTTATTAGATTGCCAAACCATACCTAAAGTTTTAACTGAAGTTTCAGACTTAGAGCAAAAGGAAACATCTTAGATTTCATCATAATTTAGAAGTAAATTCAAATTTGAATTCCACTTGTGCAAAGCCATTCCACAAGAACGAAATATGTTAATTGATTTTTCAGGGCAATTGCAGACTCTGAATCTGGGGATCCAATCACGATATCGTCCATGTAGCTATCAGATAGAATAGCTTTTGCCGCTAGAGCAGGCCTCGCAGCGTATAGGACAAATTTTATTGTTTCTACCACTATTTTAGAAGAAATTATGTTTGTGATATATTTCTATTGCATACGGTAAAGAAATTTATCCTCAAGATTATTCATTAGGGATACTGGTATGAACAATACAATGTCTTATATGCTGCGACCCTTGCGCTAGAGGAAATCTATCCTTCTCATCTAAGGCCAATTGTTTGATGCACCTTATGGCCAAAAAAGGTGGAAATGGCCAAAAAAGGGGCGCATTTAGTTCCATAAGTAACGTATTCAATTTAAAGGCAATCGTGAAATTATTTTTGTAATCCTTCCAAAGAATGCGTAGAAAGGTCCCTTTATGAAGGATCTATCAAAATCTGCCGAAACATTTTTTTAAATGTCTGCAGTTAAAACAACCTTATATTTTCGAAATCTTAACAAAATATCTACAAGATCTTCCTTAACTTCACCGGAAAGCAAAATATCATTCAAACTTTTTCCGGTTGTGGTAGGGGCAGAGGCATTAAAGACAACTCTTAATTTAGTAGAGGATTTATCCGGTTTAAAAATGCCATGATGAGGCATGTAATAAACTACTGAGCGAGAGTCTTTGACTGAAATTCTCTCCATATGCTTCATATTCATTTAAAAATTCGCAATAAAGTATTTTCATAGTACTATTATTTTCCAATCTCTTTACAGTTTGTTGTAAACGCTTTTCTGCCAAATTTCTTGAATTTCCCAATGAATTAAATTGTTCAGTTTGAATCGGCATTTCGACAATAAATCTTCCGGTATCATCTCGTTTGTGAGTTTTTTGAAAATGAGATTCACAGAATTCTTCTTTACTTAGAAGACGGTCAGGTGAAATATTTTCTATTTCCCAAAATTTTTTAAGATTAGATTCAATATTTTCGATTTCGGAATTAAATGTCAATCCACAATATGAATTAGAGCTCTTGATTTTAACAGTTCCAGTAGCAATAAGGCCAAACACCGAATTTTGAAACATTAAATTTGATGAAATGAGATTTTTTTTTTTTTCCTTCCTTTATTATCTCATAAGAGTTCTGCCTCAATTATTAATTGAATTTTTCCCGGTATGTCAAAAGTAGGATCAGCTAGCAATACCCGATTTGGTAACAATGCCTTATCAATTTTAATATTTGAAGAAGGTACACAGTCAGTTATTTTAGAAACAACGAAAGATTCACTAGATGAAGAGAAAGAATTCTCATTACGAATTATCGTATTAACCTTCCCTTTCACATTAAAGGCATTTCCACCTAATCCACTAACGGAAACATTTATTCTTTCTTTCTTCAAGCCTAAATAGAAGGCCAGTTCTTTCGAAATATAATTAGCTTGGCTAGCACTGTCGAGAATTCCACGAGCCTGGACGAAACACTTATGTAACTGAATATAAATATACTAGGGGGCTCAGCCCCCTACTCGCTAACGCTCGCCAACCCCCCGTGAATTGCGAAGCAATTCACATTGAGACTGCTACGCGGTCCCAGCTCGCCCCTTTTTATTTTTCTAATAATTCTAGCCGGAATAAGTACTACAATAAATCATTTGAACATATGAAATTTACAATTTTTTAAATGTAAAAAAGGAATCTAAAACTCCGTTGAAAACACAACTAAAAATGCATTTAGTCGATGCTACTAATGGACATATAAATCATTTAAATACTATGAAAAAAGGATCTTGGAAACATAATTAGTTTAAACCTTATTGCACCTATAATATTATACAGCACGGCTTAAATTCACTAAAAAAAACAACAAAAAAAAAACACTACGTGGTAGGAAGATAGTTTATCATCAATGATTGTTTAAATTTCGTTCAACGTTTTACTATTCTAATTGATTATAGATTTCTGCAAAATAAATTTTTACTTCATTGAAATTGAAGAAAAATCATTTTTACTTCAATAAGACATCAACAGATGGCAGCAGGGGATTCTAGAAAGTTTATATTTTATTATCTCCGATTTTTTGTGTAAGTGAAATTCCTAAATAAATTCTAAATAAGAGTTGAGAATTCAATATTACTCATAATTAAACGACAATATTACTCATAATTAAAATGAGGAATCATCTCATACGCTTTGGATTACGTTCATATTATTTTATTTTTAATAATTGCTAGCTTAAGTTTCAGTGCTCTGACACTGACTGCCATATTGGAGGTGGAGCTAACAAAATCTTGTCTGTTCATTGGTCTGAGCTCTGGAAACTACGGTTGTTGCCAACGGTAAGGTAGAAATTCAGCCCTATTTCCGCGCCATGTAAGACAAATATATATATATATATATATAGATGCCGTAGACAAAAGAACTGCTTTTTTACTTTCATTATTATGTGATGAAAAGCTCTGCGATATTTCCGATAAATTTTGTTTATTTGATTCATCATTTTCCTTACCAGAACGAAGTCCATCTGGCGCCGAGGAAAATATTTCTTCAGAATCGGGGCTTTTTAATGACATTTTATTTTGAAATGATTTATTTTTATCACGATGAACTAATATGTTATGTCTTAAATTACACACCTGGCAGTTATATTTTGAACTGCATTTCGAGAGTAGATGTGAGTCATTCAAACAATTTATACAAAGTTTATTCTTTTTTACTTCATCAAATTTTTGAATTGGAGTCATAAAAACAGGGCAAAAGTGTAATGCAAACAAAACATTACAAACAAAACATTTTTTACAAACAAAACATTAATTAGATTTCAGAATAAAAGTTTTTTGTTTGTTCTGGATTTTAAATTTTTGCGAATTTGTGTTCCTTGTAGGTTTTCTAATATTTGAACACGATTTTGCAAGAATTCGATAAAGGTATCCCATCTGGATAAATGTGTCGTTGTTAATGTCATTTCGAATTCCTTGCATGTTGTTCTATCCAATTTTGTCAAAATAATATTAATCAATAAATTTTCACTAAAATTGTTCATTTCGACATTTAACACCTTTAAAGCTCTTACATGCTTTAAAATACAATCAAGCAGCATTCTTAATTTTTCAGCTGATTCAGTACAAATATTATCTAACATTAATAAAGATTTAATATGACTGTTAACTATTAATCTTTTTTTAAGTGCTTCAAATAATGACTCATATGTGTCATCAGTACTTTAGATTTGCTTCGCTGTCCCCACAAGAGAGGATTGCAAATAAAAAAGCTATTGATCACTAGTTAACAATTCGTTCAAATCAATTATACTATTAAATTGAGTCTTAAAGTTATTCCAGTTTTCATAAGAACCATCGAATTTTGGCAATGGAACGTCCGGTAGTTTAACATTTAAATTTTTGGTTTTACTAACGGCATTATTTTCATTTATTAGATCAACATTTTTAGTTTTAGAAAGCTCAATAAGTCTTTTAAATCTTACCTTGAGATTTTAGAGATCTTGCTCGATTTCTTCAAACTCAGCTTCACACTTGTCTATTTCTTAGTCTTTCAAAATTTTATAGTACTCCATTTTCAAATAGTCTAATTTGTTTTCCAACTTATTCAAATTTTCGATTTTATTCAAAATATCCACTGAGTCTATTTTTTCTGCCTCATCGGCTATAAAATTTGATAACTTCGTAACTTGGGCTTTTATATTGTCCCTTCTTCGATTCAATACCTTTACATGCATTGTTACGATTTTTTTTTTCTTTTTAAACAAAAACACAATATAATCCAACAATCACAGATTTTTCTCTGGCTCGACAGACCATAATGTTGACTATGAAAAGGTTAGTGGACTGTAATTAAGTAACTATCCAACTATGTTGACTTTAACGAACCATTTTTATTTACAAGTATTGGTTTTCGGAGCTCCCCATTGGAGACACCGAATGAAGCGAAGAACAAACGACTTCTGATTTACATTTATCGCCAAGCGATGGTAGAAGTCAAGAGTGGCGCCAACAAACATCAGTCAATGCAGAATATCATCTCATTTTATTCCACCAAAGTTACAGTAAAAAGGGGTCAAAGATAACAAAAGACACATACGACAAAAAGAGAAGAACATCTCATTTTAACTGTATTACAGGACATCTTCCACATCGTGGTAAAATATGAGACAAAGAAAAGTAAACTGAATATGTATAAAATACAATTTAATGTAATATAACAAAGCATGCCTTTTTGGCTACACGTGAAATACCACTGCTTCGGTAGACTGATAGTCTTTTTCTTCTAAACATTTGAAATGGAATTTTTCTTTTTAATCATAAATATAAAATAAACCCATGCGAAACGTCCCACTTTATCTTTTTTGTATTTATTTTTTTTATATATATAATTGTTATTGAGCACACTGTAATGATGTATTTAATTTTTGTAGCAACATTGGCTTAAAAAAAATCTTTCATTTCACTTATGAAAATGATGCTGATTTAAGTTTTAATGAACTGAAATAGCTTGTTTTAACGAAATGTGAGTGCATTATGTCAGAAGCCGGTCCAAAAACCTTTCGACCTCACTCGTTGTGCGTTTTCTAAATGCATAGAGAAAGGGATGTTGATAACTGAAATAATATGATCGCTTGTGGATATGAAACTGTGACTAGTTTGCCAAATTTTCTTCCTTTGCCCAGGTTATTTTCTTTATCTTGCAAAGGCCCTAATTCTGAAAAAAAAGGCAAATTAAAATAATAATAATAATAATAATGTACTGAATCAAATGTTTAGTGAATTCAATATGAAAGGATTTCCTGAGATTTTACAAAATTGTTCCAGAAATGTCTTAAATACATAAATTAATATTGGCACACAACTTTTTTGCAAGCTTCAACACGGGATATCCAAACAGCCATTTAAGTGACGTCAAATTTTGCTGGCTTATATTAAAGGCATAATAAAATATTAAAAAATAAATACTTACAAGTTTTGTAAATACTAAATAATTGTATATCCCATTAGACTATGATGCTTAAATTAAGTAATGTACTGGTTCCTCCGTTGACATTACGCATATACACAGTCATGATGAAACAAAGAAAACAAATACAACAATAGCTGATGCACATATAAATATTAAATAAAAACCAGATTAAAAGCTCGATTTCTTTTCTTTTTATGTACGCACAAGAAAAAAATTAACAATTATATTTTAACTGAATTAGAGAATGATGTCATCCACTTTGGGACAAAGCAAAATAAAAGCATGCAGGCTACACGTGAAATTCCACTGATTCGATCGATCATTGCTGTATTTTTCTTCTAAACATTTTAATTTCTCTTTTCAATCATAAATATGAAATAAACACATGCAGAGACGTCCCAATTTATCTTTTTTTTTTTTTTTTTTTTTTTAATATTTCTTTTTTTTATAATCCATCTTTAGCACAATATAATGCAGTATTTTATTTTTATAGCAACACGGATTTGAGAGAACTTTCATTTCATCTATGAGAACAATGCTGATTTAATTTTTGATAAGCTGCAATTTTTAATGAAAATATGTTTTAATGAAAGTCAGTATACTATGTCAGAAGCCTGTTCAGAATCCTTTCATAGGGTATCTTATTCATTGTTCTGTGTTTTGCATTTGCTTAGAAAAAGAGATGTTGATTACAGAAATAATATAGGTGCAGATTAACGGTCGCCAGTCGCCCCATGGCGACTAAAGTTTTTGCTTTGGCGACTAACTTTCTATGTCTAAGTCTCCATGTGTTTTACATGGATGTCCCTTTTTCGCCGAAAGGCAGATTTCTGCTTTATTTTTTAATATGAAATCCGGGCTTTCTCCTCCATAATTCAGCAATATTTAGCTCTTTTTTTTTTCTTTTTTCTATTGTCCATAATTAAAAAATGATTGAACATAAATGCCACAATTCCACTAATTCGCAAATTCCTCCTCCCCTCCCCCTTTTTTTAAAAAAAAAATCTGCAATGATAGAATCCGTAGAATCAGAAAAAAAAAATTCCTGTTGATATGCGTCATGAATGAACTCTGTGCTGATAG
This sequence comes from Maratus michaelseni, assembly GCA_963931845.1. NCBI lineage: Eukaryota > Metazoa > Arthropoda > Arachnida > Araneae > Salticidae > Maratus > Maratus michaelseni. Next base: position 147,281,457 of record OZ007599.1, on the reverse strand, counting down.
CATGCCACAATAAGCCAGCGACCAAGTAAAATTTGTGCCGAGAAGAGAATAAATTTGTAGATCTGGGATTTTTCAGATATGTTCTTACAGGTACACATAGATATTGCCATGCGATTCTTCCACAAATTATCAAAACTCCTCGAATTATCATTATTTATTTTTAAATTTCCGCAAATCAATTCGCCAATCAGTCATGAAAAGAAATCTAAAATTTCATCAGTCGGTCGCGAAATTCGTGAAATCTGTCACTGAAAAATTTTGCAAATTGAAAGGGGGGGAGGGGGGGTGGAACGAGTATTTCGAGAAAAAAAAATGCAAATTTCATCAATTTGTCGCAAAATAACCGTGAAGTTCATCAATTGATTGCAGAAAAAAAATTGTGAATTTTGTCAAGGTTTTGTGATAATAAAACGTGAAAATCTGCGATCGGTCACGAAAATTGTAATTTTTTGTCTCCATAGGGATTTAAAAAATTCTTTAATAAATCCTTAATAAAATCCCCTTGCAACAAAAGTTGCAATGAGGCTTATACTGTTCGATCTTTCTCCATCATCCTTGAAATTATTTATTTTATTAAAATCTAAAACCTAGAAAATCTTCTCCAAATTTTTTTCATATGTATTTATTTTTTTAATTTTTATAGACATATTTTCTTATGCAAGTTTCCTACCTTGAGCATTTATTTTCAGCTATGAAAAATCCTTTTTTTTTGGGGGGGGGGGAGTTTATCTATAGATCAAAAAACTTTAGAGAATTGTTCATTCACAAAATATTCAGGCCTTGCATTACAAAATTTATTCCTACAAACTGTATGCAATTATGGTGGGAAGATTCAATATTTCATTCTCCAAATTTAATTGAGAAAAAAAATATTGTTTTTATGTGTTTGTTTCACAATGTGGCCACTGGATTTTTTGGGTTTAGGAGCCACTGGCTCCTTCCAGATTTTAGGAATCTGCACCTATAAGAAATAATATACAGGGTGATTATAATTGAAGTTGCACTTTCAAAAGGCTGTAAGAAAAGGACCACTGGTCAGAATGACCTGATATTTCATCTGAGTATACGTGAAGCAATGGGAATTTGTTTTGTGAAAGAAAGAAAAAAGTTGAAATGTTGACATATAGATGGCGCTGTACTCGTCATAAGATGCTAGTTAAAAGACGTGACATGCTGTTGATCCACTTTTGAACTTTTTTTTTTTTTTTTCATTCACAATAAAAATTCACATAGCTTCATGCATACTAAGATAAAATATCGGGTCATTTTGACCAGTGGTTCTTTTTTTACATCCTTATAAAAGTGACAACTTTAATTATAATTACCCTGTATATGATAAATATTCATATATTCAAGCATAAAAGTTCATGAGATTTTCATAGCTGCTAATAGTGGAAATCAAAAAATTGTTTTTATTATTATTTATTTTGTGTATAAAGATTTTCAATGAAATAGTATTTTTGTCGTCGTTATTATATTATCTATTTTTAAATGTCATCCTTCAGACCCAGATATTTATTTTCATGTTGCCGTTTTCTAAACTTTGTCTTCAGCAAATCCATTCACTTTGATTTGAAAAATATCTTTGATTAAATGAACCCAGTTTTTAATTTTATTTGTTCATGAAAAAAATAAAATTAACATTAATAGTTGACATAATTATAATCTAATCCTAATTTTAATATGGACTACCTCTTACAATATAGCAATTATGTATTTGCCTGTATTTTATAATGTATTTTAGTTACGTATTTTTTAATCTTCTGCATGTATTCACATCACTTTTCACCAATTGATGTATAGTTTTATTTAATTGGTGTTTTGTTGCCTTTGTCTTAATGTTGTGCAGACAAGTCTTGCATTTTCTCCTAATTTGGTGGCAACCCTCGCATATACTAGAGTTGTTAATACACTATATACTTGTGTTCTTTTGACATTGAGTTTACTTGCAAGAGCACAAACTTCGTATCTTTGTATACAGTCGATGACATCAGTTTTGTTTTTTTCAGCGGTTACAGCGTAACGAAAACTAGTGCTTCAGATATGAAATAGACGTAAGCAAGTAAAAACTCTGGATTCGAGACGGCTGAGCACAAGAAGTTTTCTAATTAAGTTGACTAAGCTCATCCTAATACGCAAAAGTAAGTTTTTAATTTTACTCATTCTTTCTTCAAAGAGGGTATGTTCTGCATTTCAATAGATGCTGTGTTTATGCATACACAGGTGTACTATATATATTACGGTTGCGCTGAATATTCGGTATTTGGCCATAATACCAAATATTTGGTTAGGCCGAATATCAAGCTATTCGGTTAAACCGAATTCTTTAAAAAAAAAAATCTTTTAAATAACATCTCTTTAAACCTTACACAACTTCTACTTTTAACAATCCTTCAATAAAAGTGTTCAGAATAATTAGAATCATATTTAAACAGGAGAGAATGCTTTTACGTTATTTGTTAGTTGAAAAGTGTCACATAAGAAAATTACCCATTAATTACAAACTTCATGTATGAATTTCATGATGTACAAATGGAAATTCGTGAGCATTATTTAGTAAATAATCTGTTTTTTTCTCCCAAGCAGAATGCTTTTTAAAAAAAATACAACTTACTTTCAGCAATGATAAGACATCCCAGTAGCAGAAAGTTTTGGTTGTGTCTGCGACAGCAATTTAGTGGGATGAAAATTGTCTGCAGAAATCGCGTGCTGCAATTTTCTTATATACATTATAAATGTGTTAAAAAAATATGGTTCTTACTAATTAATGTTATAAAAATATAACTATATTATATAGGCCATAATTTTATAGCAATGACACCTTGAAAAACTAAATATTATGAAAAAAAAAATGCTGAAAGAGAATAATTTTTTAGATACACTGGAAGGAAATCTAATTTCATTGAATAATATGCATAACATATAATACAGATATGGTACAAGTTCACCATAAAAAAAGGCTGAACTTTCACGTCCTCACACCCCACCCCCCCCCCTCCCCCTTGATGTTCTTTTGACGAAATTCACGTTTTTCAGCGACCCTTTGACAGAATTAGTTTTTTTCGCAATCTGACAATGAAATTAGCCATTTTCAGAGATCCTTTGATGAATTTTACGTTTATTCCGCGATCTGGCGGCGAAATTTGCCGTTTTTTTACAAGATCCTTCGACGAAATTCGCCGTTTTTTTACAAGATCCTTCGACGAAATTCGCCGTTTTTTTACAAGATCCTTCGACGAAATTCGCCGGTTTTTTACAAGATCCTTCGACGAAATTCACAGTTTTTTTTTTTTTTAAATCCTTCGACGAAATTCGCAGTGTTTTTTTTTTTTTTTACGAAATCCTTCGACAAAATTCGCAGTGTTTTTTTTTTTTTTTACGAAATCCTTTGACGAAATTCGCCGTTTTTTTTTTTGAGATCCTTTGTCGAAATTTGCCTTTTTTTTTTTTTTTTTCCCCCGAGATCCTTTGACGAAATTCGCATATTTTTTTTCGAGATCCTTCGACGAAATTCGCATATTTTTTTTCGAGATGCTTCGACGAAATTTGCCTTTTTTTTTTCGAGATGCTTCGACGAAATTTGCCTTTTTTTCGAGATGCTTCGACGAAATTTGTCGTTTTCTGGCGATGCTTCGACGAAATTTGTCGTTTTCTGGCGATGCTTCGATGAAATTTGTCGTTTTCTGGCGATGCTTCGATGAAATTTGTCGTTTTCTGGCGATGCTTCGATGAAATTTGTCGTTTTCTGGCGATGCTTCGACGAAATTTGCAGTGTTTTTTTTTTTCGAGATCCTTTGACGAAATTCGCAGTTTTTTTTTTTTGAGATCCTTTGACGAAATTCGCCGTTTTTTTTTTTTTTTTTTTTTTTTCGAGATCCTTTGACAAAATTCGCCGTTTTTTTTGTTTCAAGATCCTTTGACGAAATTCGCCGTTTTTTTTGTTTCAAGATCCTTTGACGAAATTCGCCGTTTTTTTTTCGAGATCCTTTGACGAAATTCGCCGTTTTTTTTTTTTTCGAGATCCTTTGATGAAATTCGCCGTTTTTTTTTTTTCGAGATCCTTTGATGAAATTCGCCGGTTTTTTTTTCGAGATCCTTCGACGAAATTCGCAGATTTTTTTTCGATGTTTTTTTCAATCCAGTTTTTCAATCAAAAAAACCGATTGTAAGCCAAATACTCGATTCTATATTTGAAATGCACACAAATTGTTTTACACAAAAATTTGATTTTAAAAATCCAAGGGAGATAATTTTAAATCTTAATATTTTTGGCAGATTTTCACTTATGTTTTTGTATAATGCTAATGAAATCCTCTCCCCCCCCCCCCATAAGTGTCTACTGTCCTCCCCAACACAATAAGTTTAAATTCTTGAGAATCTTGTGTCCGTTTTGTAATGTAACAATAATTAAAAAATCAAATCCTCTAAACTACATTCTCCCCCTCTATCCAAAATCTATATTACCCTCTTCCCCATCAGCATACGAAATTTAAAATCTTTAAAACTCTTTATAAAGAAAATATGCTCAATTTGTTGCTCTCTAGTAATAAATAATCAGCTGTTTAAATTATCTCTATACCCCCAAGACGTCTGCTTCCCCCTTTTATCCCCACCCCAGTAAAAATAATCTTTAAAACTTTATTTTAGAAAAATCTTCTGTCCCATTTGTTGCTCTCTATTAACAATAAATAATTAACAAATCATCTAAATTATGTACACTTCCTTCAAAATTCATATTTCCTCTTCATCCACGCAGAATACAAAGTATAAAATGGGTAAAACACTCATTTCAAGAACTCTTCCGTCGTATTTGTTGCTTTCTAGTAAAAATAAATAGATAATCTGTCACGGGTCATTCCATGTCAAATCACCCAGAGCATGGCACCCACCATCACCAATTTTGTTAAAATTTGGTGTATTTGTAGAACTTTTAACGCTGATTCCAATTAAATATCAATCATATTGAAATTGATCAAATGGTTTAAGAGTAATGAGCTTTTAAATATCTTCCAAGATGGCCGATTTGCCGCCATTTTGAATAACGCATGTGACGACATAAGTCTATAACTGCTTATAGGTTTAACCTAGAACGTTAATTTTTTTTGTTTTGTTCAGAATAAAGTAAACTTTCATTGAAACATATTTCTGTTCCGTTTATTCCATTCAATTGCTTTCAAAAAATTATTTTTTGGAATTTTTTTAATTAAAAAAAGGTGTAACTTCAACAGCTGCTTTCCCCCATTGTCCCCCGTTCAATTTTTATCTAATTGCATACACAGACAACTCAAAGTGTGTTTTGAAGCCTGATAAAAAAATTTTGATGGGCAGTTCACAGGCATTTTGTTTAAAGAATTTCCATTTTACTGACCTTCCAAAGACAACAGAAAACACAAGATGTTTGATATTTCTTTTATTATCAGAAATATCCTACATCTTTACATCTAAAAGTTTGATAAGGTTTTATTTATCTTACATAAAGATAATGTTTTATAAATGTAGCTAAAAAGAAGTGGAATCTCATGGAAATAAACAGGAATGCTAATAATGAATTTCTGCAGGACTTAAAAAATTTTCATGCCAAATTGAAATCTGTTGCCAAGTTTCAGTAAATTATAAATAAAAAAGAAATGATGGAAAAAATTATACAAATAGTCACATTTTATAGCTAAATCATACTTGTATATTATACCAAATATGATAAATTTACAACTCTGAAATAAAAAAATGCAGCAAATAAAAATTATCCTACTTTAAAATTACACAATGTTCAATTGCTGATTGAAGAAAGATATCAAGATTTGATCCAGCAATTGGTTTGCAGTTCTATTATTTAGTATTGTATGTTACGTATATGCAGCAAATGTCAAAAGAAAAATGTTCTTTGAGAATTTTTTAAAGTTAGAATTTCCGGACTTTGATTCTGAAAATACAATTGAATCTAAACAGTGTGTATGAACTGACAAAGTAGATTTAACATCACATACATTTACTCTGGGTGATTTCATCAATCTTGTTCTTAAAAAGATTGAAAAGCTTTTATCCCATGCATACATATCCAAGTCCCAAACATAGACATATACAATACATCTTGTATGGTCCCAAAGTGTTTATTTGGAAAAAAAAAAAAACCTTATTACTCATGAGGTTGTCATACAAATGGATTTTAGTGAGAACTTTTTTTTTGTACTGCAAGATGAAACACAAGGCTACCATTGGATGCATGGATGCTGTACTTTACACACTTGTACTCCATGTAAAGGAAAATGGAAGTAGCTTAAAAAGTAAAAGCCTTTAAGTGGTTTTAGATGATATGAACCATGATATACCAATGGTTTATCAGATTCAAGAATTAATCATGCAGTATTTAAATAACACGGTGGCTACAGATTCTGGAAATCAGGGAGATTTATCAATCTGTAAAAGTCAGGTAATTTCGTAAAGGTACTTGAAAATCAGGGAAATTTGTCTATATGCGAAAATTTGTGTTTCCTCACCAGACTGATTCGTCGACAAATAGGTGATATCTAAGCCAATAATAGCACACGATGAAGAAAAGTAAAATTTTTATATAGTTTTTAAAAGATGCACATGATATGAGTTTTTAGTATTTAACACAAATTAACCACTTCAATGGGCAAAAAGATGAGAAAATTGTATTCTTTCCTTTGACCTATCTTGGGGTGGCCATTGAAGTGGTTAAGGTGATCAGATGTCCTCATTTTCTGTGGATCTTATGTTGAAGGCAATTTACTCATTTTTGAAAATTGTATGATACATTAACATAAGCTGAACAGATTTTCAGCTTAATCCTATTAGCTAACCCGTCAGATAGTAATTATCAATTAAATCTTAGAATATCTTAGAATTGAACATTCTTCAGAAAATGAGGAAATTTTCTGGTCGCCATATATTCATTGGCTAATATATGAAGTTGTTGGACTACATTTTGAGTTTGGATTTATGAAACTGTGAACCTGTACTTTATGAATATTGTGCAATTTTTAAGTTTTCTCTTGTTTTTTCTCCAAAATGACGTTGGTAAGCTGGATAAGTATGTTATACGAGGAAGTGGCATATATTAAAAATATCATGTGAATTGTTAATAATGAAAATCAAGGAAATTTTATAAAGGTAGTCAAGGAAATCAGAGAAAAATTAGGGAACTTCTTTTCACAATTTCTGTAGCCATCCTGAATAATAAGTATCCCTTTGTTACAAATGTAGAATATTTTACTGACAGCTGTGCTGCCCAGTATAAAAACTGCTAAACATTTTTTAGCCTATGTTACCATGAATATGATTTTGTTGGAATAAAAGCAAAATGAATCTTTTTTGCTACAAGTCATGAAAAATATGATTGCGATGAGATGGGAGAGACTGTTAAGACTTGTGACAAAAGCAAGTCTGCAAAGACTGCTGCATGGCCAAACAAATGTGACTATGATGTACGAATATTGCAGACAAAACATTGAAGTATAACATTTTTATTATCACAAAAAGTGACAGGTTGAAACTCTGTAGCAATATGTCTCAACGAATGCAACTTGCTACAACAATTCCTGGAACACATAGTATGCATTATTTCGTATCTACAGGAAATTTATTAATATGGTGGAAAAAGAATAAGTAATGATGAAAAAGCTTCTGTTTGTTAATCTTTTGATAGAAATGTTAGAGACTTTGAATATTCCATCTCTTAACAGTTATGTAGCATGTTGTATATATGTATCGAATTGGTATATAAGATTAGTTTCAGAAGTCCACAAAGTAGAAGGAGATGTAATTGTTAAATTCATGTATCCACAATGACCCATAACCTTCGTAAAATTGGCCAGAAAATGACAGTTTCAATCACATCCTTTGTGCAATTGACATTGACATCACAACTGGTAGAACATATAAACATACTGATATATTCAGTGCTTTAATAAACACCAAGTTGGCAAAACATAAAATGAGAGGGAAATGAAATTGAAAGATAACATGAACAAATTTTAACTGAAACAATTTTGTGATTTTTTTCATCAATATTACAAATAGAACTAATTTTTTTAACTAAATATCTTGACTTTAAATTGTTATTGATGTAGATATTTTAATAGTGTATTTTTACTGTGTATGTGCTAAAGGTTATTTTGTTTAATTTTAAAATACTATGATAATTTTTACTTGACAATATTTTGTATTTAAGAGTTGTAACTTTATCATATTTGGTATAATATACAAATATGGCTTTGCTATAAAATATGACTTTGTAGATTTTTTTTCCATCATTTCATTATTTATAATTTACTGAAGTTTTGCAACAGATTTCAATTTGACATGACCATATTTCTACGTCTTGCAAGAATTCATTATTAGCATTCCTCTTTATTTCCATGGGATTCCACTTCTTTTTAGCTACATTTACAAAAAATATTATCTTTATTTAAGATAAATAAAACCTTATCAAACTTTTAGATGTAAAGATATATGATATTTCTGATAATAAAAGAAATATCAAACAACTCGTGTTTTCCGTTATTTTTGGAAGGCCAGTAAAATGGAAATTCTTCTTTAAACAAAATGCCTGTGAACTACCCATTACAATTTTTTTATCAGGCTTCAAAACACACTTTGAGTTGTCTGTGTTGGCAATTAGATGAAAATTGATGGGGGAAATCAACTGTTCAAGTTACACCTTTTTTAAATTAAAAAAATTCCAAAAAGTAATTTTTTGAAAGCAATTTAATGGAATAAACTGAACAAAAATATGTTTCAATGAAAGTTTACTTTATTCTGAACAACAACAACAAAAAAAAAAATTAACGTTCTAGGTTAAACCTATTAGGAGTTATAGACTTTTATGTTGTCACATGTGCTATTCAAAATGGTGGCAAATCGGCCATCTTGGAAGATCTTTAACAGCTCATAACTCTTAAACCGTTTGATCAATTTCAATATGATTGATATACTTGGAATCAGCATTAAAAGTTCTATAAATGCACCAAATTTTATTAAAATTGAAGGTGGTGGGTGTCATTTTTAGAAAATTCTGGGTGATTTGACATGGAATGACCCTCACCTAAATTTTCTCTCAACTCAAAAAATGTCTACCCCCATCCCTCTCAAAATTAAAAATATCTCAAACTCTATTTTTAAAAACATCTTTTGTATTTGTTCTCTTTAATAACATCAAATAATCATCTAAATTCCCCCGTTCCACTTCACCCTCTGTCCCCCCTCATCCAGCAAATAATTTAAAATCTTTAATATTATTTTTAAAAAAAGCTGCCATATTTCTTATTAACATCTCGTATAAGTATCACTCATTTAAAATTATCATCCTCTTTGAAATTTTTGCTCTGTCTTTTCCTCCCAAGTGTGTGTGTGGAGGGGGGGGGGGGGGGGAAGGGGGGATTTCTAAATATGTCGGAGGAAAGCAAAAATTTTCATCTTATTGGTATGTTTGGCTGTTTTCAGCCCCTGAGTCATGTGTATATTTTATGTTTTAAACTAAATTTATTCTCTAAAATAACTCCCCCGAGAACAGTCAAACTAAAAAAAAAAAAAACTAAAACCTTCTCTCTGCCCTATCCCCCTCCCTCCACTTCCATTTCTAAAAATGCATCCCATTTTCTGAGGATGAAGAGTAAAAATTTAATGTGAGAGTTAGATGATCATATATTTATTGTTGCTATAAAGTAACAATACAGCACAAAAATCTTTAAAAAATAGTTTTAAGAAAAGTAAATTGGATAATTATTTAATTATTGTTGCAAAAAAGTTATCTGTAGAAGGGTAAAAAAATCAAGTCTTTAAAGTGGCACTGGGAGGATTAATTTAGATGGTTATTTAAATATTGTTACAACAACACCACAAATAGAGCTGAAAACAATTAAGAATTTTAAATATTTTTAATTTTAGGAGATGTATTTGGAGGGAAGAGAGTCTTCATGAGATAATGTTGGGAAGGGGGGGGGGGCGGAGAAGCAGAGATTTTAGGAAGAAAGATAATTTACATGGTGGATTAGGTTTATTTATTGGTTAGTGTAGAGCAGCCATACTGAACCTTTTTTTTCGCGGGACGCAAACATGTTTGGAACGTTCGGCGGGCCGCAACACAATTATAATGTAAAATAGGGATGGGCATTTCGACTCCTTTTGAGGAGTCGAGTCTGAGTCGAAACCCTTGCTTCAGGAGTCTACTCTCGACTCACTTGATGAAGTACGGTTGGTTGGTTAGTTGGTTGGAAAGAAATTCAAATTAACATTTATGATGGAGCAATATTTATTGCAATTATTAAAAACTAGCAAATATATACTTTTTAATCAGCAACAGCTTTTCGCACAATTAGCATAAATAAATCCAATATAGATCCTGTGACTAGATTAATTTTAACACATTTACAACTCGTAGATCATGTGCTTCTAAAACAGTCATTTGCATATAAAGATCGATAGGAAGGACTCTTGTGACATTGCATAAATTGAAGTAAAATGTTTTCTAAAAGAAAAAATCCTCTGATTGTCATTGTGGATTTTTCTGACATGTTTGCGAGATGAATTTTTTTTCCAACATTTGATAAAATTTCAAATATTCTCAGTGCAGCAATAAAAATTCTAATAATATATTTCCTTTTTCAATAAATGTAATATATATTTCATTTTTGTTGATTGTTTTTTTGTGCTCACTTTGTTGATTGCCGTGACCTGAAAAATAGGTTTAAACATCAATTAAATGTTGTCTTTTATTTCTATTTACTTTATTTTAAGATGCATTTTCTTTTATAGAAAAATTAAAAACGCTGTTTGATGTGATAAATAAAATATCTGCATTTATGAATGAAAATAATTTAGTGAATGTATAAAAATGTAAGATAAAAAACTGTGAATAATTAAAAATAATAATAATGAGGGTTGCCCCCTTACAAAAAATTCTTCATATTTGTTGTTTATACAAGGTAGAGTCAAAAAGTTCCCGGAATAGGTCAATTACAAATTATAAAAAAATAGAACAATAATTTTACCTTATTGGCCTTCAAAGTACTATCCTCCTGCATCCACACACTTCTTCCAGCATTCGTAGAACTATTCAAAACACTCCTTGAATCCATTTTTTGAGAGGTCCTTCAGAAGCTTCGTCGCATTTTCGATCATCTCATCTGAATCCATAAAACTGTGTCCCTTCAATTTCATTTTCAGCACTGGAAACAGGTAAAAATCTGCTGGTGCTAGGTAGGGAGAATGAGAATGTTCCAGAGTAGTGACACTGTGTCTGGCAAGGTAATTTTTCACAATCAGAGCACGATGTGGTGGAGCATTGCTGTGTAAAAGAAACCAGTCATTTGTTGCCCGTTTTTCAGGTCGTTTTCGTCTGATTGCATATCGTAGTCTTTAAGGATCTCCAGGTAAAGTACTTTTTTGACAGTTTGGCCTTCAGGAATAAATTCGTAGTGAATGACACCCTCGTAATCGAAAAACATCTCCAACATCACTTTCCCTCGGCTTTTGTCCAAGCAAAAATTTTCCTTCCTTGGTGATGTTTTAGCTGACCTTTACGAAAACGCTTATGCCATCGTTTCCGTATGCTTTCTTCAGCATCTGGAGCGTCTTAGAAGATGATTTCTTGAGCAAAACGCAGAATTTGATGCGTGCCCGTTGCTCTAAAGACGACATTTCAAAATCCGACGAATGAAAAATTCGCTTTGTCAGAAATGATCTGCAGCTAACGCCAACAGTACTGGAAATGAATTCCAGATGCCTGTGTGTTTTCCTTATTAATGCTTCCAACCTCCAAAAAAGATATTTCCCCACCAACAAACACCTGCATGAATGTAAGCGACCATTCCGGGAATTTATTGACTCTACCTCGTATTTTGCATTTCACCCACTTCCCAAAGTTAATCTCTAAAACCATGATAGATATGGAGATACGTATTTATGCCCCTCCTCTTCTCCTGGTGGAAAATTTTATTTAAAAAAATGGGGCTGACTTTAAAAATATCATCCGAATCTTATCTTTATATTCTGACAGTATGTCGCCAAATTTCATCGCAAAAACTAAGATTTATTTTTGCTCCCGCTCACCGTCAGTGAGTTGGGAGCTGAAGATAGAAAAAATTCTTCACATCAGATGTTTTCATTATGTGATTCATCCTCTTTAAAAATTTAATCTGTAACGTCATGATAGATTTTAATTTTGCGGCTGCCCTCACTGGGGAGGGAAATGACAGAGTTTGAAAAAAGTCATCCATATCTTATTTTTATATTGTGACACCGAGCATCTTGGGAAAATTTTATAATGAAATCTGAAAGAGATCCAAAGAGGCATTTTTGCTCCCTCATCGCTCTGCTAAACACGCAAACACACACTGAGGGGCAAGGGCACGTAATTTCCAAAGAAAATTCTTCATATCTGGATTCTATATTCTGTGATTCACCTCCTTTCAAATGTTCATTTCTAAATCAGTCATAGATCTTGAGATACATCTTAATCCCGCCCTCTTCCAACCCACCTGAATGAGGAAAATGACGATGAAGTTGAATTCTGAAAATAACCTCCGTATCTGGTTTCAAATATGAAACATTAAAAAAATCGACGGATTGAACGTTTTAAAAATTTTGTATAACCTTTTTTAAAGTTATCTGCGAATAATTCTATTTATGAAAATGAATTACAATAACTATATACACGCAAATCAAATAAAGGATATCTATTTTCATGTAAAATACATCGATTATAAAATAAATAACAAACATACATATTTATAATAGCTTGTTACTAAAGTAAAATTTCAGTTATTCTTCTAATTTTTTTTTCTATATTACTTGAAGTGGAAGAACTTGAAAACATTCCACTATTCAACCCTACTTCCTCATTTTTAGAAAAATTCACAGATAACTGCTTTATCGTCTATCCGGTGTCCAGCATAACGCAAATTCAATTAATCATTCACAAAGCACCTCGCTCACTTGTCCCTCTCCTTTACTTCATACTATCATCCTCCTAATAATCCCCCTATACTGAGTCGAGGAATCACAATATCAGAGATTCGAAATCCAACTCTGTGTTCAACTCTCGACTCTTCCTTTCCACTCTTTTGATGACTGAGTCGAAAGTTCGACTCCGAATCCCACTGTGAGTTGAAATTAAAGTTCAACTCTTTAAAGTCGAGTTAGTTCAGTAGCAAGGAGTCGACAATTCGATTAACTTAAAAGTCGAGATTCTGAGTCGACTCTTCAGCCAACTCTAATCTAATGTAAACAGGAACGAAAAATCATGCGTCAAGCATAAATTATGTAACACTTTCCAACGCTTCCAAAATAATTTTACAAATCATACCGTTTAATAAGCTAAAAGATGACATCTAAGTAAACAATTTGGAAAACGCATAATATATTTAAAAACATAATTTCAGGAATTTCCAACATATACAATACTCAGAAAAATATCCGAATACTTTTATTCAGCCCTGTATAGGATCTATAGATCTGTATATATACTACATAGAATGCTAAATTTTAGTTCAGTTAGGAAACGTGTAGCACAGTTAAAAATTCTCCGTCTGGAGTTTCTGTCACTAAACGGAAATGTGTCCGCGAACTTTTGTGCTTCCCTGTATAGGATCTACAGAATTTATACACATCATGTAATAGACAAAAAGAGAGTTAAAATTAAAATCGTGTTCAGTAACTTAAAACGCACTTCCAGGAATTATTGTTAACAGACAGTTGAGAAATTTTTTGGGTGTCCCTGTAAATGAACGATGACTGCTATACACACAATATTCTGTTGTAAGCCTCTTGTAATGCACCTTAGTGAAATATATAAATTTCAATGCGTTTAAAATAGTGAAACATTATTTAAATAAACCGCAAATGATTTTTTCCCATAGACCGCAATGTAACGGAATTCTTTTGAGTGTCCCTTTAAAAAAACTAAGTGCTACACACTTCCGTTGAAATAGGGAACATGCTATAGATAACGACAATAACATATAAAAATTGCAGAGCAATCCGACCATATTTACGGGAGTTAGAGCACCGACAGACGGCCATACGGCCAGACAAACCGAAGTCATAAACACTTTTCAACTAGGTTGGAAAGTGTTAAAAAGGGGTAATTTAAATAGTAAGATAAAAAAACTAGTATATAACAAACCTATATAATAAAGTTAATATAATCAGTAGGATTGAACGTTTGTCGAAAGAGAAATATTACCAAAACTTTTAACCCCACTATTTCCAAACAATAAACTTTGTGGTAAATTTCAATTGCAAATGATGTACAAATAGTGGTATAAAATATTTTGCTGCCAATATTTTCCATGGTAAACATTCAACCCTAATAAGCATTATTAGTTAAACGTAAATAATATAACAATGTAGCAGTTCCAAGTTCTAAAGAAAAAAATAAGGTGATTTGCTTTAGTAAATTAATAGATTTCTCAATACAAAAACTTTTTTTTTTAAGTGTAGAAATGTATAGTGCAAATATAATAAATTTGGAATAATATTGGATTAGTGTTGAAGATTAAGAAATATATACACCACTATAGCACAAATAGAACTACATGTAAAAAGAACTTTTGACTAAGGAAACAGGATTTAAGATAATTTTAAAGTAGTTATTTCAAATAACAGGACAGTTTTTGTCTTCTCATGAAAATAAGAACTTTCATCATACACATTTCAATTAATGTAATAAATAGAGGTTATTGATTATGTATCTCGGGTCGCACATAAAAGGTCTCTGGGCCACATGCGGCCCACAGGTTAAGTATGACTGGTGTAGAATATTAAATAAGTTGGAAAATAAATTTAAGATTACAGGGATCTAAAGGTTAAACTATGCATTTTTGGTATCAGAGGAGGAGGGGAAGCAGTAATTTTGAGGGGGGGGGGATTTAGAGGATTATTTATTGTTACAATAAAATAACAAATAAAGAAATGTATGAGAAAAAAAGATTTTGAATTTTATGTGGAGGGGGCGTGATTTTTAGGAGAGGATATTTAAATGATTCTTTGTTTTTTTATTTTATTTTTTTTTTCATATATGGAAAAATGCTAAAGTACGGAAAATTCTCACCCATTTTTTACTTCTAAATTAATGATGAAACTAATTTTTAAATATTTATATATTTTTTAATCCTACTCCCAAATTTAATCCTTTTTGTTTTTGAAAAAAAAGGGGGGGGGGTTTATATATACAATCGGGATTTTATGGTACAGTCTAAAGTTCCTTTAAAAAAAAAATGTGTGATTTTATAATACAAATACAAAAGGTGGCAAATTTGGGTGGTAGCAAAATAATATACAATAAAGTGTGGATTTTCATGAAACAGTTTTTGTTATTTTTATGGCAAATAAGAATTCTCCCCCTCTTCCTTTTTTTTTTTTTTTTTTTTTTAAGCAAGCATGTAGCTATTTTGGCTAATATTTCTTTTTTCGTAGGCTACTAAAGTAGCAATTTTTTTATGCCATTAAGCAGTGGCATCCCTGTACACATTTCTTGAATGTTTGGCATTCATCTGCTAAGATAATCATAAGGCTCCTTCAATATTTCTTGTAATTTTATGCTTTTTATGATTCTTATTATTTTATGCCCCCACCCACTGAACCTCTTTCCCATAACCCTAAACACTGATCTGACTGAGCATGGTGAACTGGAATTGTATTGTTTCGTTATTGTTTGTATTTTGGGAAATGTACAATTACAGTATAGGATGTATTATCCGGATTCCTTCGGGACCCTAGGGTATTCTAGATAAGGGGTTTTTCCGTAACTCTTTATTATAAGCATAAGAAACTTGCAAAATAACTAATTTCATAACTAGTGATAAAAATGAATAATATATGTAAAGACATACTTACAATTTTGTTAATTCGATAACTTATTTACGTAGAATAAAAAACATTTTGAATTCCAATTCAAATTATAAAAATATTGCATTATCAATTAAGAATTAGTTTTGGGACTTGGGAGCCGCATCCTCTGATGTGGATTTTTGAAAAACACTTCTATTAAACTTGATTACTTATAGCCCAAGTTGCAGAAACAGTGCAGCGCGGCAGTGGCATTGCAGATTTTTTTTTTTTATGCCTTGCAGATCAATTTAACAGCTTTAAAAAAACTCTGGACTAAGAAAAATTTCTAAAATTTAATTTTGGTCTCTATATTTACTGTATTTTTTTTTCTCATTTTCTTTGTAAATGAAAATTCTGCTTATTTTATGAACTAATATAATTTCTTATGATAGTAAGCTTGGTCCAGCATTCTTGAGTTGCAGATAAATTTTGGTTTGCTGCAGATTAACACAGAAAATTCTGCTATGGGCTTATAGAATGTCTCTTGCACTAACTGTTCTTGTATCCTGTACATTGACATCATTTTCTGTTCATGGAAGTAGCTTGAATTGTATCGTTTAAAATCCATTTTTGTCAATAGAATTCTGCAACATTTTTTTTTTTTGCAATTTTTTTTTTCTTGTGAACAATTAATGAATTTTAATTGTTATATCTGAGTTTATTCCTCAATTTCCAGACAAATTTTGAAATTTTTTCGCATAACCAATCAAAGAATTTTACAAATTTTTTTTATGATCTACTGACTAATTTAAGTTCCCCCCGCCCCCTGCATACAATTGATGAATTTTACAATATTTTGCTTCTATCAATTTTGCAGCTTTTGTAAATTGCACATTTGTAAATGTAAATAATTTTGCAAATATTTTACAAATGGACATTTTTGCAAAAATCGTGATTTTTTTTTTCCTTAACTACTTGACAAGTTTTGCATTTTTGCCACAACTGACTGAGGAATTTTGCAATATTTTCCAACGATTGAATGATGAATTTTGCAACTTTATCCCCTGCAAGCAACTGACAAATTTTGCGATATTTTCCTGCTAACGATGGACGAATTTCATGTGTTCCCTTCAGGCCCGTAGCTAGAGGGCGGCCAGGTCGAGCAATGCCCGACCTGGAAAAGCTTTTGCCCGTCCTAGCGCGTGATTGGCCCAATGCCCCTTCCTTGATCAATATGAAGATACATTTCCAAATTTCCTTTTCAGTTTTTAAAAAATATTTTTATAAGGCAATGTTGTATCCAAAGATGCCCCCCTTCCCCACATCCACCCTTAGCTCTTTGGTCAACTTTTAGAAATGAAAGCAAAAGCAACAAAATTTTCATTTATAAAGCTTAACTTTTTCTTCTCATTGCTTTTTGTGACTGGACCATAGACCTTCTGACAAAAGTAGATTCTTTCTCTGAGGACTGGACAGAACACAGTTTCTGACATTTCCCCCTTTGTCTATCTTTTCTCTACCCCACCACCATTACAAAGGGCTGAAACTGATAAGTTGTTATTTGTAAAGTTAGCTTTTTTGTACAAATCTCACGCCACAATATTTTCGCAAACAGGTGCAGTCCATTGTGAACCCAAAGTCTTCTGTCAAGACTGAAGTACACATGGATATTGTTAACTCTCGGTTACTACCTCCACAAAACCGGTGCCTATCATGCATTAGAATTACACAGACTACAAATGACATGCCTTTGTACTCCTTGTGTTTCCGTCCTTTCCGTTATTGTAAACTTCAATAAAAGCTTTTTTGACCAGACCACTTCAAACGTTGTAAACGTTGTCTCTTTTCATCTAGGCCGTACAACTGACAATTTATAAAATCGGTGTCACAGAAAATTTTAAGAAAGCATCTTACAAAGTAAAGAAGAATTGATTTGAAATGTAAATGTCATGCATTTATGACCATTTTTAGGTGCGTTTGTAATTATATAAATACGTAACACCTATTGTCGTCGTCTGGTCCGTCCGTCTGTCCGCCCGTCCGCAAATAACAACGCAAAAACTACCCAATCGAATGGTTTGAAATTTAAGATATATTATCTTTGCAGAATTTTGTCGAGAAATTTCAAATTTTATGAAAATTGAATAAAAACTTTAGAAGATATTAATAAAAATATTTATTAAGAAATTTGAATTTTTTAAAAAGAAATCACTGCTTTCTTGTTATAGGAGCTTCCGAGGTTTAACCATCAAACGACAGAGATACTTATTTTATTACAGAAAATTAATCTGCAGACAATATAATTCATTTCACAATAGTACGAACACACCTCATTTGTCATGTTTGACATACAATTTCCAACTTGTTATATTAATTAAAGCTATAAAATTAATTTAAAACTACAATATAAAGTAAATTATCCCCTAAATCTTTGGAATATAAATTTCGCAACAAATAATGAAAAAACTATACGACCACTATTATAAATCTTAAAGAGGTGAAAGATAAACCATGAACACTAATTTTAAAAAAAATGGTTTAATTTTTTATTTTAATTTTTAAGCTCAGAAAGCAACGTTTTCCGTAGAATAACCAATATATGTGTCTTTTCAAACTTTTAATATTTTTACATGATTTATTAGTAGCAACTTAGCGATTAATCGAGGAGACTAATCAAGTAACTGTTTTATATGTATTGTAATTTAAACAACCTTTATACATCTTAACTTTCAAAAACTTCATTTCAAATTTAAAATATTTTCAATCGTAAAAAATCAAATGATTTAAATAAAAAATATGCAATAAAGTTCTTATTAATTGTACTTAAGATTTTTTTTTTCATGAAATCTGTCTTTTCTCATAAAAAGTTTTTTATTAATATTCTTTAAAAGAATGCTTTATGCACAGATATCACGTGGTAGATAGTTTTTTTAAGTTTAAATTTTAACTTAAATATTGAAAACTGTTTACCAATTAACAAAATAATAATAAATTAAACAATCCCTTGTTAGAATTTTGAACAATAAAATAAATCAGTATAATTACAGTTTATTTTTAAGGGCTGCTCTGATGAGGGCTGCTTATTTTTAAGGGCTGCTCTGATGAGGGCTGTATGTTTTTAAGGGCTGCTCTCCCACCCTCCTATTGAGAACTAAAAGTTGTGACATAGTTGCGAAATAATTTTTATAGGATCCTCATCCTTTACATAACCTGATTGAGATTCTAAAGAATTGAATAGCATTTTCCATTTTCTTATAAATGGGTATATTTTTTTACTGAAATTGATGGCTAACTGATGAATCTTTTCATGATTTTATTCAGCAAAAATCAGTTTGAATCATTGATTTTGATAGAAATTTTTGAAAGATACTTTTTTTTATTGGAAAAACAAGAGGTATCAATTGTTATACATTTCATATATATATATTATACAAATATATTATACAAATATAAAGAAGAATTCAAGGACACGTGTGAACGTTTGCCTACAATAAATATGTTTGCTTGTAGCACTGCTACCTAGGAATCTACTTGCTATACAACTAATAATTTTGCTTGGCGTTTCTTGGGTCAGGCCCGGTCCGAGTCTGCCAACAGAAAGTATGTCCGTGCCTGGATCCATCCCCAGTCTAATAAAAAAGAAAGAAAGAATAAAATAAATGACAATAAAAAAAAGACCGGTCCGGTCCTCCAGTGTAATGAGATAAAAATAACAGGCCTCACAAATTCGAGTTATTTAATTTCGAAAAAGTCGTAACGCAGTTTTTTTTCCATATCGCCACTTAAAAAAAAAAAAAAAAAAACTGCTATAAGGTAAAAGGTTCCGTTGTCATAGCAACAAGCTTTGGCGATAAAGATTTTCTCCATATGGAGATATAAATTATAGCACTGGATAGATAAGGCATAGGTAAGAAATTGGTTGATCAATAACAAAGTCCCAATTTTCGAAGAAATGGGGACTTTAAAACAGCTTAAAATTTCAAAAACAGCTGTACGAATACCCTTTATTAAAAAGAAAACAAATTTTCCATATTGGGCTAAAAGGTTGAATTTGGACTGCTTTTATGAGTGACTCAAAGTTGAAGGCAAACTTTGAAAATTGTGACATACGGTAATCTCTCCATTTAATAATAAAAAAAATAGCAAAAAATTTAATAAAGAAGAATTTCTCTATTTTCTCAAACTCTTTTTAGATATCGAAATGCTACTAACTGCTGATTGTTGCCAGAATTACCATTTATAAATCTTAATTAGACCTTTCAATCATCGTAAGGTTCCTTAAAATTGATCAATTAGTTCCCAAGTTTTTGAGTGTTGAAAGATTGGTTGATTTATTAATTCTTCCGGTTTTTCCCTGTTTTCTCAAAAACTGCTTTAGTAAACGGAGTGCGATATACTGCAGATTGTAGCCAGAAACATTCTCTATCTACCTTTGATAAGTTTTGTGTTTGTTATGCAACCATTTCTGAACCTATTCCTAACAAACAGACACATAAAAAAAATTTAAACGTTATTGTTTTACTATTCGTCGTCTAAATAGTTAAATGCACTTAGAAATAGGCATTTTTATGAAAATCACACACACTCCAATTTTATATATTAGTATAGATAGAGATGATACTATTAGTTTTCGAACAAACGTTAAAAATTTAATTCTTGCTTCGAAAATATTTTTTATAAGTGAAAAAAAATATACAAAATAACATACGCTTCAAGGTATTGTAAACATTAGAAAAACAATTTAAAAAAAAAAGTTTGCCCCCGTAGATAAAGATTTGCCCGCCCTGGAACCTTAGCCTAGCTACGGGCCTGGTTCCCTTGTTACTGATTGCCAAATTTTGCATTTTTCCCACAGCCGATTGATCGCCATATTTTCCCATGAACAATTAGTGATTTTCTGGATTTTTCTCACAATTTACTGGCGAAACTCGTGGGGTTTTATCACATGATTGATCGACAAATTTCAGGATTTTTTTTTTTTACATTTTTGAAATGAAAGAAATTAAGCTGTGGTAATTGCTATACATTCCGGATAGGGGGATGCCGGATAATGGCTCCCACTCTTATTTTGATTTTTTTTCATCTAGTAATAACCAATTTACACTGCATTTTGAACATTGTTTTATATTTAAAAAAAAAATTTGCTGTGAAAATATTAAAAGAAGAAAGTAAAAAAAAAATGTAATAAATTAGTACATTTAAAATTCCTTTTTGTTGTATTTTCATATTTTGATTGTTCTATGCTTAACAGACCAAAAAATTTCAAGATTCAACCTGACCATTTCAGATTTCAGTGAAATTTGCAGATATATTGTTCTCTCGAATGATATAAATGAGAAAAGGTTTTTTTTTATAATACTAGCTAATCCGCCCGGCGTTGCCCAGGCCCGTAATATTAATAATCTGTTCTATACGAATATGACTGAAATCTGTAAGGCTATCGAAATCAAGTCGAATGAGGCAAACCCCGTCATAATCGGGCTCATAAAACCCAAGACAGGGCTCGAAAAATAGCGTTCCCGGGATCCCGGGGAACCTAGAAATCATTTCTGGGAATGTATTTTTTTCTACTCAGGTTCCCGGCCGGGTACCTAAACAGAAGTGTACGCAAGTCGCCGTGGCCGCCACAATCAGCGATGAATTTCTATTCTCCTAAGGACCGCAGCGATTTTCAGAAGGGGAAGATGGGACAAATAACGCATGGAGTGCCGAGCACACATGGGAAAATTTAAAAATTATATATTGTATGTATATATTAATTATTTGTTCTGTATACGCTTAAATAAATTGGTAAATGCAATATGTAATGCTTAATTTTAGTGGGCAAATGCAATGCAAATGCAACATTCCAATTTTAAGTTATGCATCTATAAGAATATGAAGGGAGAAGGAGGTGCTTTTGGATAGAGAACAGTCAAAACATTAATTGATAAACCATAAAACTAATATTTTTGTTTATTATTGAAAACTGTGTCTATGTGACACAATATCTTCATTCATTATGCTCTGAATTTATTAGGAAACTGGGAACACATAAATTTTTCTGGGAACCTATCCTTTTTAATTTTTAGAATTTTCGAGCCCTGCCCAAGATCGGAAAGCGCATCCTGGCGTTCGAAAGTGCAGCTAAAATATTTAAGGCTATAGATATCAAGTCGAATGAGTCTGACCCCGTCGTAATTGGGTCCATAGAACCAGATATACTCCTATAGTTCCATTTTCTACTGCCAGGGGGCGCAGTCTGTTCTGGAAGAGGCCTTTTCAGAACACTTGACCCAACCAAATTTCCTAGTAGAATTGAAATTTAACTATGGGTAAGCATTGCCAAAATAGCGGAAATCTCAAAACTGGGTTACGTAATCGATCGGTTTCTAAAGGGTTAATGTAGATATTTTTTAAAACCCAACCGTGCATTTTGAAGAAAATGAAACGTGTCTATGATCTGGAGTCTACTGTTTGTCCGTACTTGCATTTCCTGAGTCAATGCCAATTTTTAAATCTGGACCAAAAAAAGGAAATTCACGTGAGTGAGTTTTGGAAAGGATTTTTTTTTTTCGGAGGGTTAAAATTAATATTTTTCAAAACGGATACCAGATTTTAAAAAACAAAGGGATATAGGTTAGGCACGGTATTTTTAGTTTTTCGTATCTTGTTTCTAAACGCCAATTCGGATTTTTAAAGATAGGAGAAATAGTTAAAAAAGCGAAGTTGACTTACGGTTAAAAACGTTTTCGAAAGGGTTTACGTGATTTATTTTTTAAACTAAAGGTTTCTGCCTAAACCCGATAGAACGTAGATGTCTTTAGGTGTGTTTGCTTTTTGTTTGGTTATTTTAGAAAGCAGATGCCAGATTTAATATATAGCAGAAAATCTGAATTCGCAAAAGAGAGTCCTGTGCACGAATTTTTTTTAAAGGGTTAGTATTCGTATTTTTCAAAATCAAATACAGATGTCCAAAAAGGAATAAATGTAGATATTGTCTGGTATTTTTAGTTTTTCGTACCTGTCTCTGAATCGCCGATGCGAAATTTTAAAAATTGCAAAAAATTCAAAATGGCATATAGAAAATATACTTTTTCGAAGGGTTAATTTTTGTATTTTTTAAAACCAAAGGTGGCTTTGAAAAGGACAAAAACAGTTCTTTAATTTGGTGACCTTTGTTTTTCCGTATCTTTTGTATTCTGGTAAATGTAAGGCTCGGAAAACGGGAGAAAATAAAAAAACACTAATCCGATGCTTTTTGATTTTTTTTGAAAGGGTTAAATGTAAAATTGAAACACTGAATCAGACGTTTAGGGAATTCATATAAAAGCATTTCCTCATATTTTGCAAAACTGTTCCAAAAATGTCTTAAATACATAAATCAATATTTGGTACACCACTTTTTTGCAAGCCTATGGGAACTTAAACATGGGATGTTCAAACTTTTTGGTTCAGCAGTCATTTAAGTGACGTCAGAAATATTAATGTAATATTAAAAAATAAATACTTACAATTTTTGTGAATCCTAATGAACTGTATATCTAAATGGAAGATAATCCTTAAATTACGTAATCTACTGGTGCTCAGATACAGTACGCATATACACAGCCATGATTAAACAAATAAACAATAGCGTAAAAATTAAATTAAAACCCGATTAAAAGCTCAATATTTTTGCAAAAAGTACATGCAAGAAATAAATTAGCAATCGTATTTTAATTGCATTATAGGATGACGTCATCTGATAATGCAGTATTTTATTTTTGTGGCAACACTGATTTGAGGAAAATCTTTTTAGTTTCATTTATGAAAACAATGCTGATTTAATTAAAATTTTCTGTTTTCTTCTGAATTTGTCTTAACTACATCTGCTTTTTTGGTATAGAGGTTGACAGACATTTAAAAGCCCAAACACAACACACATTCATATTTCTTGTTAAGCTGTTTTTGAATTATTAATAAATGATGTGATTATTAAAATTTTGTACAGAATTTTTTTTTTCCCATCACAATTAGAATCCACATTATTATAAAAACCTCCGGTGGACTCATTGAATGCATGTCTCATGACTGATGGTGCTGCACCTTAAACAATTTTAGTTAAGAAAACTGCAGTCATACTCTTTCAGTTTATTTGTGACAGCTGTAAAATAGTTAAAAAATATTCTTAAAGAAAACTGGTATTTTATAAACATCCTTATTCCTGTATTTTAACTAATCTATACCAATGTCTGCATGTTTAAGATTATGTAAGATACAATACATTTTAATCACATAATCACAAAAATAGCCATTCAACTGGAAATTTTGTAGTTTCAATTTATGTAAAAAATAAAAAAGTTTAGGGTGTTGTCTTCATACTGATATAGCACCAAACTCTGGTATTTTCAGTACAACCACATAATTTTTAGCTTTTTTCTGTAAATTTTACTTTTTGATACCAAACAAGAAGTCATACGGTGAAATAGTTTAGTAATTATGAAGGTTTAAAGTTTGCATCTTGTGATGTTAAATTCCTCTTAAATCGTTGCATAACGGACATTGCAGTGCAGGCAGTTTTTTTTTTTTTTTTTTTTAAAGTTTAACTGAAAACTACCTGACAAAATGAGTGGTAACTTTGGATTGGTGTATTTGAAGCTTTTAGAAATTAATTTCTGTTAAGAAATTAATTCTAGAAACCTCAAATGCGTGAATCAAAAATTATAGCTCATTCTGGCAAGTAGTTTTTGCGTTGTTTAAAAATCTACCTGAAGTTTCAATCTGTTTTTCAATGATTAAAAAGGAATTTAATATTACCCAATCTAAAAATTAAGTTTTCATAATTCCTGAACTATCTGACCAAGTGCCTTCCTGTTTGAAAAACGAAGGTAAAAATGTACTGGAAAATCCAAATATACTATCAAAATTGGGTATTTGTTTTGAAAATTTCAATGTTTTGTACAATTTTAGTATGAAAAGACAACCCCTTAAATTTATTTCCTAACATAAATTGAAAAAAAAAAAAAAAAAAAAAAAAAATCGTCATCCGTAATTGAATGGCTATTTTTGTTTTTGTTTTTTCTGTGACAATTTAGAGATTAAATTTTGTGGGGTGTATCTTTTTCTTTATGGCACCTATTATATTTAAATTCAACATTTATTATGTTTCTTGCATCTAAATTGCTCTACTGATATTGACTGATTTCAGTCCTGAAGAGATTTTTGACTGAAAATAAATTCTACTTTATGTGCCTAAATTATAGCAATTTTACTAGCAAAACTTTTAGACACTTTCTTTAATTGTAAAAGATCAATTTTTAGCCACAATGTAAGTCTCAGATATCTTGTAGCCCATTTCTATTTGGTTATACCCAATACTCAGAAAAGTTTTCAGTCTTTATTTGAATGGACTTCTTGCACCCATGATTAAAATATAAAATGTTTTATCAATAAAATGTTTGGTGGAAGTTGTAGTCGCTAGAGAAGAGAATAATTGTTTATAGCTTATATTAAATCCATAGACATTGTTATACTCTAGCCTAGGCAGCACCAGACGCACAACAAATCTAGATAGGGGCAAGAACTGAATGTGAATTGTTAAGAGGTCGGTGTTGATGATGATTCAGAGAAAGTGTTCACTATAATTTTAATGATTATTTGTAATGTAACAACACAGATGTGTAATCAAGTTCTCTTTTTATTATGTGAATATCGATGTTCCTGTCCATATACATATGTATGCCCTGTGGCGTAAACATAGCTGAGAAAGGGAGCTGACCCCCCTCCAGGCACCGAGATTAAACTAAAGATTTAAAAGTCTTCAAAAAATATTGAAACTTAATGTTTTTAAAGGTTCTTTGATCAAGCAATTTATTTGATTAACCCTTTGACTACAAATTTATTTTTTATTAGAAATTGCTGCAACTGGCGTTTTTTCTATTTCTACTCGGAAGTTTTTTTTTCTTTCAAAAATAATTTTTGCCGTAGATTTTTATGTCAATTTCAAGAGAAATCTACTGAAAATAAAAATTGCAAATACAGTAACATGACTAGAATATCAAAATATTTTATAGTGGCAGCCCTGCTGTCGTTGCGTGGGACGTATCTATTTCGCCGATGTCAAATGCATAAATATATTAACAATTATATTAGATATGTGTCTCTATTTAAATTAATGCATTTTTTTAATTAACACTCGGCTGATCACTGATCGCTTGTTCACGAATGTCACGTATATATACTGGAGGTCTGCATAATCCAAAAATTTCAGCCCCTGGTCTATCCCGGGCCAGAGAAAGCTATCCTGACCCAGTATAAAACCTAAAAGTTTGGTCCCAGTCTGAGCCGAGTAAAAATCTTAAAAATCAGGCCTGACCTGACTCAATTGCTACAAAAATCTTCGAATTTCTCAACCAGTATTATCCTACATTTAAAATTCTTTAAAAGAATATTATATAAATATTTGAACAAACATTTTAAAGTGCTACAATTTTCAGATTATGCGTTCGCAACCCATGGTATGCGGAATTACAATATTAAGGATCAGATGAGACAAATATATTCAAATGAAGGCTTATTAAAATTAAATAGGGAAAAAAAAGATGATATAAAAGTCATAATTTTGAAGCTCTAAAAGAAAAAACAAAGTAGATTTTTAAAAATATTTCTCTAATTTATTAAGCCAAAATGAATATCTAAAGATTCTGTTAACGAATGTACAGTCGTCAAAAAAGAAAGAAAAAAAGGAGAGAGAGAGAGAAAATACCCCATACATTTTATTCTTCAAATTGTCCCAGAGACATGTGAGAGGTACCTTTCGACTTGGAATTTTGTCTGCTTTTCGAATATGAATATAAATTTCGCAATAAAGGTCATCTAAAGATTAAAAATTGTGCTAACTTTAATTTTTTAAATGGTAACACCCACTTTTGACACCATATTTCAGTTCCTTGAATCAAGGCAGCCCGGAAAAAAAGTATTGCTTATGCACCTTTTCTTAAATCTTCATAGAGTTATAAAATAAAATGTGTTAAGGGTTTATTCATAAATTTAAAAATAAAGTAATTCCTTACAAGGCGCTGTATCGGGAACATTCAGTTACTAGAAAAATTATGTAAATACTTTTAGTGAAAAACAAACTCAAATTTATATGTAAGAAAATACCATAAATTTTTTCTGGTTTATATGTAATATTTTCTTTTCAGCCGTAATATTTTCTTTTCTATGGATGCTTTCATAAAAGCAGACCGTCCCTAGGCCGTTAAAATGTATAAATTATATCTCAAAACTGATTGGAATGCCCTGTTCACCATCATATTCATGTTTTTTACAATTGTGGTTTGTCTTCTGTAAAAGTTAGTGTAGATCATAATTCCAAATTGTCTTAATATGAATTTCTTAGTATTTTTCACGATTCAAAATTAGATTTTGAATGGAAAAAAAAAATCTTTGGATCTATGCATTGTACCTCACTTTAAAGAAATCAATCTGATTATTTTTTGGGAAGAAAATAATCAGATTGTTGCCACGTGAATTAACATTAACATCCTTAAACTTTGAATTCATCTAACTCTACGAAGATTTAAGAAAAAGTATACAATTGATGCCTTTTTCTGGTCTATTTTGATCAAAGAAACTAAAAAATGGTGTCAAAGTATACCAACCTTCTCTCAACCCCCCCCCCCTCTCTTTTTTACTTTCAAATTAAATATACATATTTCCAACGAGAAATTTTACCTAAAGGAAATCTAATAAATACCACATAAAAATGACACATTTTATTAAATGAATTTTCGGGTCCAGAATATGTTTATTCGACTTTAAAACCCTGAAAGGTTTGCAGCTATATACTGTTTATACCATTTTCTCACAGATAAATTGTTTTCTTTATATTTTAGTGTTCCACATTTTTATTAAATGATATTTAACTTATTCTTCCAGGTCACATTCCTTCTGTGTGCCTTTCAGTAATTCAACAATATTTCCATCAAACTTCTAACCAGTCATAGAGCTTCTGGTTACTCCAGCTAAATACCCTGATGAAGCACAATTGCTGTCGATGATACTCATGGAAGCATCATTCCCTGCCTTACCATCTTACTTGTGTTACTGACTTTCTACAATATGTATTGCAACCTTCAGCTTCAAACTTATTTTAACATTTCTTAAACTTCTGTATTTATCAGTACTCACTGATTTTTTTTTTTTTTTTAATCAAGTGTCAGAATGCCTTCTGCTTGCTTATATCTCACCGAAGTCAATTTAACTTCAAAGACTAGTATCAGATTGGTAGTATCGTAGTAGTAGTAGATTGGTGTCAACTCAATTGGAGATTACTAAAAAAAAAAAACATGCAAATTTATGGCAAAGAAATATACTCAAAAAAATTTCTTTAACATTATAACTCATGATTTTTTACTGTTCTCCTTCTTAAATCAATGAAGTTCTTACAGCCACATCAAATATTTCTCTTAGTTTAATCATGAATTTAGTCCTAAACCCCCCCTCACTTGAGCATAGGTGTCTTGTTAAGATCGTTGTTACATTGTGGAATCAGAAAGATGTCAGGGCTTTGATAGCAAAATTTTGTTTTGATAATTCTTTCAGTCCCATAGATCAGGAATGGAAGACAGTCGAAGAAAGGGTCATTCAGAAAGTACTACAGCTTTCACTACCTCAACGCTTACGAGAGGTGGTGTTAGGTTTCATCAAGACTTTTGGTTCACAAATTATGGAATGGATAAAATTTCATTGCATACACTTCCGTCTCCGTGTAGGTCTACCATCTGAATTTATTTGGACTGCAGATGGTACGATAGACAGAAAGAGAACAGCGGAGGTGTTAGTTGAAGATGAGAATTTGGAGTTTTCTAGCCGCTACAAACTAGCGTGTCTTTATTGCCTGAAAGATGCTATTAAAAAACTTTGGGACAACATGGTTGTGCCTAGTGATGTCTCAAAAAATCTGAGAAATATATTTTTCAACAATTAGTCACGTACTATGAAGAGAAGAAGGTTGGCCAATGATGAGCATACTTCTTACAAAGATGAACTTGAAAAGTGTACATGGGAGGGTAGTAAAGCAGCATCTGAATACTTCCTTCGAAAACTAACCCCATCGGAAAGAAGAGTCCTTGGTAGAGACTACAAACTGTGTAGAAGATGCTTATGTTTTCTGTTATCAGAAATGGATGAAGAACAACAAATGGAAGTTTTTAAATATCAACCTTGTACAGTGTTGAAAGCTTTTCGCCTTGGCAAAGGTTTTTTATTGGAGTAGCAAATTGTATGTGGGATTTTCTTTCCAAATACAATTTTGTGGTACATTGTGCATAAAGTTGAAAATGGCTATAAGGATTGGAACTGTCAAAATCTTTTTAGCCAATTTTGGCGGCAAAGCCCCAATGCTCTAAAAAGTTTGATTATGAATGATAATGATAACAGTGCTCTACTACGGTTTTTGATTTCTATTAAAGATAAGCAAAACATCAGAGTAATTTTTAATGATGCAAACTTTGCAGCAAAAAAAGAAACTTATTTTCAGTGATCTAGTGCTTGGTAGTCTCGACATTTGCATTCATGATAATGGATGGGATTTTGTTGAATTCTTTATTCGAGAATGCTTACCATCAAAAGATGAAATGTTAATATTTAAAAGAGGTGTTTGAGGAGCGGAAGTGTGTTGAAGATGCTCTTGTGGAGAACAAACTCAAATGGGAGCAATTGTTTCGCTTCTCTGATGACTCTGTTTGTAGGTACGACAAGAGGAGTGCCAAAGAAGGTGAAAGTGGTTCATCTAAGCGATTTCGGAACCTTCAATAAATAACACATGCCCAAAGCAGGCGTAGGAATTGACCTAATTATCACAAAATTTGGATTATTTATTAAAATGTCCTAAAGTGTCTGTTTTCTAATCATTGTCAGCCTCTGCTGACTTTCTAGGGGGAAAAAAAAAATTCCTTTTTAGAAATCAACAATTACTTTGCAGTATGAATTTAAAAATAAACAGTAAAAGTGTTAGGAGAATCTATTTAAAGTATTACGAAACAATCTGTAAGTGTTTTTTTTTTCTTAAAAACAATTTTATTTATGCAATTTAGAATTTTTTTTTTTGTCTTTTTTTTTTTTTTTTTTTAAATTATTGGGATAATAGAAAATTATAATTGCCAAAAAAATAAAAATAAATAAATAAAATTATAATTTAACAAATTACAATAACAATTGGGAAAATGTTCCAAAAGCTTTAAAAAAAAAATGCCATACTTTCGTGTTATAGTGGCCCCCACAATTATGATTATGCCAAGGTTGCAGTTATGATTTCACCAAGCTTATGTAGACATCCTATATACACATATATATATATTCCAAGCACTTTTATATGTGCCATATACATCATTATAGATATATTATTTACGTCTTATATGTCGTATTTACATCATATATACATGTCATATATATACATCATATATGACTATAACTTGACCACATACGTCAAGAAATGTTATATAACATATTATTATAATGTCATACATGCTATATAATTTGGAGATTCATCCTTGAGGGCAGATAACATGAAAGTACCAAATTTACAATATATTAATAAAAACAGAAGCAAAGTTGAAGACACCATTTTTTGCTTCATAAGACTAATTCTCATCCGACATCCATTTTTGTATATTCGGCTTTTTTTTCATATCTGATAATTTGCATCTGTCCTTTTTGTAACTTTAACATTTTTGTAAATATTTTATGCATTTCTATTGCCTTTTAAAAGAAAAATTCTAAAGTTATAGAATTTTGTTAAAAATTCTTCTAAAATTACGCAATTTCATTAAAAGCACTTAAAAAAATAAAGTGACGACGTCAATAAAATGATGACGTCAAGATGTCCGTTCTCGACCGAAACCAACAATCATTTTCCCAATGGTTAAAAAAAATACAATGTTTTTTTAATTTATTTAACTGAGTAAAATTCTTATTAAATATGTGTAAATAATTTCAAGTAAAAGAATAATTTTGAGAACTATAGAAATATAAAATATATACTTTTTTTTGTTGTTTCATTATATCTTTCATAATTGAAACTGTATAGATAATATCATATGCACTAAAACATTTACTTTATAATTTTCTTAAAGTTAAATGATTTTTTTTCAATTCTTAAAAATTATTGGATCCATATTTATGTTAAAAAAAAATAAAACAAATTTTACAACCTGTAAAGTACACTTTTTGTCTTATTTACTCATAGAATTGTTCTTTTCAACTTTCATCTGTTTATCTGTTGAATGTACTACTCTCTTTTTTCCAACCGCATATCTTCCCCTTTTTAATTGTTGAAAAATAATAAAATTTCTCTTTAAATTTTATATTGTGTATATATATATATATATATATATATATATTCTAACGATTTATGGAATTGGTGTCTTGAAATTTCATTCTCAGCCCTGGCGTGAAGGAAAGTTAAAAGTAAAAGTGGTAAAGACAGAAAATAACAGTAAATGAACCAACAGATTTATTGGTCAAGCAGAGCTGCCACCGGCGACTATTTTCTATTTTGTCTATCACCACTATTTCCAAAGAATAATCTTCATGGTAGATTACTATTGTTTTTACATAGTGTTAGACAAAAAAGAAAGAAAAATAGTTGCTATTAGTATCAATGAAACTACCTTTTCAAATATTAACAATATTAACATTAACCCTGTCAAGTTAACTAATCCAAGAAAGCCAGTAGAATTTCGGTGAAGAGTTTTTTTTATTTTTATTTTTTTCCACTGTATATGACTTTGATCATTGGATCAACTTCTAACGTTAAAGATGAAGGGAATGGGAAAAAAAAAAAGATTGATTTTTGTCTCAACATTGTGTTTCAATTTCAAAAGTTGATGCACTCCGTAGAAATAGGGTGCACAATCGCTAATGAAGAGGTGAGAAAATGTAAAGTTAATGTCGTAAATTCTTTGCATTTTCTTTTGTAAAGATGGCAAGAGAGATATACACCGTAAGATTTTTCAAAATGAACGTATTAAGGATGATGAAAATCTATAACGTAGATGTTGCTATATTACAGATGAGCTTCAGGAAATGACCAAAAAAACTCATTTACATATTTTATAAAAATGAAACTGAAGGTTTCAGTTATTCAGTCATTTTCAATTTCATGCCATTATTTCTCTGAAAAATGATACATTGGTTGGATAAAATGTTGTATTTTGTATTTAATTTTTTTATATTCATTTTTTTACTTTTAACTGTTTCTATTGTTCTACTTAAGAATTTTTTTATTTTTATTTTACATCCAAAACAAGAAATTCCTGTGTATTGTTTCTATACATTTTTTTTTTTTAAATGAAACTTTATTCTTCATGTCAGTTATTCAGTCATTTTCATGTTCACATCTTTTTCCTGAAAGATGATAGATTGAATGAAATTGTTTTTCGGATCTTGGTAATTTTAATAATAATATTTAATTGCAGTATTGTTAAGTAATTATTATTGAAAATATTTTTTTTTTTAATCTAAAGATACAATGCTTCAGTTTTAAAAAGAATCCTATTAAGTAATATTTAAAGAAAGCAGAGTGGATAAAGAGAAAAGATTAGTAGAAATTAACGTATGTGTTGTGCTAGCAAAAAAGATAAAGAAAACAAGGCTATTTTTGCATTTTATTCTTCTAATTATATTGCTAATTACAACTTGCAAAGAAAGAGTGTAAAATATTTTTTTATTGTAAATTTTTTATTCTACTTCTGATATATTTCTGAGTTTCTTTTTTGAAACAAAATGAGACATGTCAACATTTCATCAAATAAAATTTATCACGACATGGCTTCTAGATGCATTTTCCTGAGAGTTGTTTTCATCTACATTCTCATAAAAATGATACCTATGTATTATCTGGGCCATGTAGATAGAACGTCAAAAAGGGTTGTCAATTGCCAATTTTGTTTATCGTTGTCAATTGCCAAAAATGTTCAAAATGTTAATTTAATGTTCATTTAATAATTGTGTAGCATTGTTAAGAAATGATAAATATAAAGGCAAGCTAAAATATTACAAAATAATTTACTGTACATTTATTAAATACATAATATCCAATGGATGGCTTTTAGCAATAAACTAAATTAACGATGGTAGTTTTATTTCCAGTGGTTTGTTATGACCACCAGAATGAATACAATATATATATATATATATATATATAATGTATTATGCAATGTAAATGTACTGTATCAGTGAATATGGTAATGTATCATATTTAGTTATGCATATATAAATACTTCTGCCACTGACTTCAGTGTGGCAACAATATAATATTAGGTGTGCTGTTAAAATGAAGAAAGTTAAAAAAAGAAATGGGTTGCTGTAATTAATATTTTTGATGCCATTGTTGGCCCAGTGAATAGGACCTCCCCCAGATAATATGTAAGTACCATAAAAAATAATTCAGATTGCATTTGTAATCCTTACCACGTGTAATTCAACTTCAATTAACTTTTGTAAACTGAGATTCAATAAAATTTTGTATATTTGTAGTTTTAAGGTAATCTTTATTTGGAGTATAATTCAATTATTTAGAATCAGCAAATTATGTTTCCTTTTATTTATAATTTTAATGTGTAAGCTGTCCTACTAGAAGATAGTCCCCAAAAACTGTTTGTTTTAGAGAAAAAATACAGCAGCCAATAAAACGACTGCATGTCAAATGCATGTGTGTTTAAGAAATGAAGTGAACACATGAGACAGCTGGATATGTCCTTCCTCTGCTTTCCAAACACAATTAAAATTCCAGAGTTTCTTTGAGACAAATTCAAGAGTTGCTACACCCCATGGGTGCAAGACCTCAAGACTGAGAGATTTTCGATTGACAATTATTTATACTTTATATCTTACTTATAATAAAATCCAAAGGCGAGAAAGTGTCTGTAACGGTACCGGGCTGTACCACTCTGGTCTGCGAGTCGATCGTAGTTAACCCGTAACAGGGGAGGTGAAAAAGTAGGACATAACAGTGGACGTGCGGTCTCAGAGACCGTGAACTATTATAATTATCATATGTTACAGTAAATTCTCTAAAATTAAAACTAAAAACGTATGTATTATGAATCAAATATTAATTTTATTTTGTTTAATATATAAATCCAATTTTAATGTATGAAAATTTTATGTAGCACAATACAGAAAATTTTTGACAGTATCTGAAGTATCAGTATCTCATTGATTTTATGAATGCAAAAAAGTTAGTCCTCGTCACAGAAATCTTCTTCGCAGTCATCTTCTTCACTAAAATCACTACCAATATCGTTTAAAATGTTTTGCAATTCTTCCACATAATGCGGATCAGAAGGATAAGTGCATCTCCATGGACCTAACATCAAAGCCATCGGTACTACCTACTGCCGAAAATTGTAATACTGAGAGGGAGGTGAGGTCTCACAGACCGCTTTAGAAGAATGTGATATAATTTCACCCAGATACAGCTGCCAGAGCATTCTGATAATAAAGCATCAAGGCGAAGGTCACGAAACATGAAGCTAGGGGAAGAATCCATTAAATTGGAGGAAGCATGAAATAGGGGTGATGGGAGAAAGATGGTATGCGGTCTGTGAGACCGCACGTCCCCTGTTACGGGTTAAATGCCATGTTAGGCTTAATGAAAAACATATACTAACATATGACAACTAAATGTTAATTTCTTCTACGTGAAATCATGTCTGTTCTTCATATTTTCACATATAACATGTATATCTTATCCAATTATAATGTATTAAATTCCAAATTAAAAATAAGCTGTTATAGACATCAGATTACTAAATATAAACAAACAAGCACTGTTGCCATTCGGAATTTCCGAATCGTGAAACAAATGAATGACTCTTTGAACGCTTCAGTAAAAAAATATAGGTTAATTATCTGATTCTGTTCTTAAAATATTTGTAGAAGCATATTAAAGTCTTTAAATATTTTAATTTTGTTTAAAACCTTCAAAAACTATTTTTGCAGTCATCTTTCGTCAATTAATATAAACAGTCGAACTTTGGTAAAAATACAAGTTAATACAGTCGAACCTCGTTAACGCGAACACTCAAGGGGAAACTTTTTTTGTTCTTGTTAAAAGTAGTTCGTGTTATCCGAACTTAAATACATTACATACAACTGGATGGGGAAATCAGAAACAGTTCGTGCTAAAAGTAATTCGCGTTAAGCGTGTTCGTGTTAACGAGGTTTGACTGTATTTGCTTTAATTAGCATATTAAAATTTAATGTGAATTTTTCAGAAATTACATTTCACTTTGCTAAATTATTATTATTATTATTTGGGAAAAAAAAAATGTGGCGAGTCATTCACTTTTGAGAATCATTCATCAAAATTATTTGTACTGTACAGATTGCCAATTGGCAACGTGTGTTTTACTGTTTTAACGTCTTTGTTGATCTTTTAAATGCTGTTTTAAACACGCGGTTGTGGATCATTCGGGACTACAGCCGTGCAGCTATAGGTCTCAAAGTTCAAACATGCGGTGGATTTGAATCTGTTCAATCAAATCAGTTTTTATTGTTTTTTGTATAGTTTAAAGATCGTTTTAGCGATGCCTGATGAAAATGATGAAACGCAGATTGAACGTAGACGGCGAATTATTAGAGAAAGACAGTCAAGGTGGTTTGCTTGGCAATCACAAGCAACATTGGACCGCATAAGGGAAGATGGCGCCATCTACTGGTAGATAATGCAAACAAAGTTTGAAATTTTGTTTCCATTGTAAATAAAATTATTTTTTTTCTTATGAAACGTAATTAAAACATAAGGAATAAATAGTACCGAGTAATTTCCATTTAGTTTTGCTTATATAATCAAAAAATGAGCTATGTGGTGAGTCAAGCTCTTTAGAAACTCATTGATAACACTTTTTTTTACAGAAAATTTCACTCATGGAATTTTTATTTATTTATTTTTTAATGTTTAATTTGAATGTTTTGTCCATTCGTTGAACTATTTCAAAAATTGAATATTGAGTCAATATCCTGTCATTTTTGACGGGGGGTATATACTAGTATTGAAATAATGACAAGCAAAAACTTTTAATCTCTTTCTGTTATTGTTAGGTATCCATTTTTGGACGCCGAAATAGTCTAGCCCATCTCCATTGGGCTATTCCTAATACTTGAAAAACTTTTCATTCTTGGTTTGGAATGGACTTCTTGCACCCATATTCCTTATCTGTCCTTTGGATTAAAAATTAGCAACCTTCTTGCTCCTCATTCATAAATAGCTGCCTTCTTCTCCTTAACCCTATCACTATCTCCTATCAAAACGACCAATATGCTATCTATGTGCTTGGGGACCCCAGGACATAGTGATAGGGTTAATTAAAAATATATATATTTCCCATTACTGCACTTTATATTGTAAAATTTTGCTTGCATAGTTAAAACTGATTTGTTGTGCCCTGGTTTTTAAATATTAAAAGTGTCTTTAAAAATCAAATGAATGTTTTTAACAAGAACGAAAAATCATGCGTCAAGCATAGATTATGTAACACTTTCCAACGCTTCCAAAATAATTTTGCAAATCATTACTGTTTAATAAGCTGAAAGATAACATCTAAGTAAACAATTTGGAAAGCGCCTAACATATTTAAAAACGTAATTTCAGGAATTTCCAACATATACAATATTCGGAAAAATATCTGAATACTTTTATTCAGCCCTGTTTATGATCTATAGATTTGTATTTATACTACATAGGATGCTAAATTTTAGTTCAGTTAGGAAACACGTAGCACAGTTTAAAATTCTCCTTCTGGAGTTTGTCAATAAACGGAAATGTGTTCGTGGACTTTTGTGCTGCCCTGTATATGATCTACAGAATTTATACACACCAAGTAATAGACAAAAAAGTGAGTTAAATTTAAAATCGCGTTCAGCAACTTAAAACGCACTTCCAGGAATTATTGTTAACAGACAGTAGAGAATTCTTTTGTGTGTCCCTGTAAATGAACGATGACTGCTATACACACAATATTCTGTAGTAAGCCTCTTGTAATGCACCTTAGGGATATATATAAATTTAAATGCGTTTAAAATAGTGAAACATTATTTAATTAAACCACAAACGATTTTTCTCCATAAACGTAATGTAACGGAATTCTTTTGACTGTCCCTGTAAAGTAACTATAAGTGCTATGCACACCCTATTCCATATTAAGCTTCTTGTAATGCACCTTAGTGATATATATCAATTACAATGTGTTTGAAATTGTGTAACATCATTAAAATAAACCGCAAATGATTTTTCCCCATAGACCGTAATGTAACGGAATTCTTTTGAGTGTCCCTGTAAAAAAAACTATAAGTGCTACACACTTCAGTTGAAATAGGGATCATGCTATAGATAACGACAATAACATATAAAAATTGCAGGGCAATCTGAGCATATTTACGGGAGTTAGAGCACGGACAGACAAATCGAAGTCACTTTTCAATTTGGTTGGAAAGTGTTAAAAAATAAAGGTGTCGACGTAAAACATTCCTGTTTTTTTTCTTTCTTCACTAAAAATTACATTTTCCAGTCTACTTTCTTGTGGAATCCCCTGTATATGTTTCTATTTTCTCCTCACTTCTCAGATATCTGCACATTCTGATAATTAAAAGTAAGATGTTTTGTGGATTCCAGTTAAAGACACAGCTTTTAATGCAAGAAGTGGCATTACCATTATTGATCCAAATAAGATTACAAGAGATCCAATAAGATTACAAGAAAATTAAAAAAATATTTCTGAAATTTGGAAAATGTTAAATACAAGTTTTTGAAATGTACACGTTTGAGTGATAAGCATCGTGTCACTAGTTTTTTAATAATTTAAGGCTGGATTCTCAAAACCACACTAGCTACATCGACACATTTTAAAAATCTTTTGGAAATGCATGAAATTGGCAGAAGTGTTGTTATTCTATGCTTTGTAATACATAAAAGTTTTTCATTTTTTGGTAAAGGGGACCTTTCAGAAAATACTGTCAAAGTCGACGTTTTTGAACCGAATACCCAACCCCAAAAACACGAGAAGGGAGAAAAGCATTTCGTCACTTGACACGAAACACTAATAACTAAATAAGTAATTTATTGATGAAAAAAAGGAAAAATTTGGATTCCAAATTGCTTCAATAGTAAGGCCTGCCAATATCATTCCTTTGTGTTTAAAAAATGTGTCAGAAAGTTTCACGTTGTTCAGCAGGTCATTTGAGAACCACCTTAAATTAAATTTGATAATATTTGCAATATCGAGAAATCATTCTATTTGCATGCTCTTAAAAGAATCGGGTGACACTTAATCGAAAACTGAGTTCTGCAAATAAATTTCAAGGTCCCAAATATTTATTGATGAAACGATCTTGAAGGGGTGTCCTTCTATTTATTTGTTCACCCATCGCAAAATCCCATCTTATGCTTTGTGATAATTTTAACATTGCTCATTACCTAATACATTTTTTTAAAATTTGTATATCATCATTAGACAGTTAGTCTAATACCAACATACTACATTTTCAAAAAAATAATTTAATAAGTTTAGAGCACTTATGTCAAAATTAATTACATTTTTCAAAATACTTAAAATTTAGAGGAGAATGTTTAAAAATATTGTATGTTGGGTATTACAATTATGAAGGTGAAAATTAAGTTTTGAGCATTGTAATTATATAATGTATAAACCAGGGTTGAAATTCTTCTCACCATAGCACCGAATTTTGCACCAATAGAAGTGCAGAATTTATTGTTGGGTCGTTTTTATGATAGTGAAAAGCAAATTAGAGAAAGACTGATTGTGACAAATTGAAAATTTTCTGAGTTTATAGTTTTGTCCAGTGTGTTAATTATGTGCATTTTTCAGCAGCATTTTAGAGAGTAACATTTGTGGAATGCTGAAATGAAAATGTTTCATGTGCTAAATGCAATCTTAAATGAAGTACAAAGGTGCATGGCAATACATGGTTCAGATTTCCTCTAAAAATAAGAAGTTCAGGAAAATCCCAAGGACAGATATTCACAAGACCCCTACGCTCTTGATTTCATTTCCTGCCGATCTGAACTTTGAAAGACTAGTAGGAAAGGAGGAAAAAATTACATATAAAACAAGTTCGGAATGCTTAAATTCATCTTTGTCGAATTAAAATAAAAAAGTGCACACAAAAACATGCGATTCACATTACCTAAAAGATGTGGTGTTGTGAATGTACCGTTGGTGAATGTGAATGATTTGAACTCTTCTGCAGTCTCGCAGTACAGAGACATACTGTTATATAAATGGGATCTAGACGTTTGTGCTTTAACATCTGTTTTTATAAATCCTGATGAAGGCTGGGTTCACAGCCGAAAGTGCTCGATTTTAATGTTTTAAAATTTAAAATCTAATTAAAGTTTTAATCATCTTTTTAGGAAAAAATTACATTCTTCTAATCACTTAATCATAACTCGCTTTTTTTCCCTCAAAATGTGTTCTGTGTAATAATTTGCTAATGTAAGCGACAAATCTCAGTTGCTGTGTCAGATTTTTCCACTGACTCTTGCTGATAAAATAAACCTAAGTGCTAACTCTCAAAAAGAATAAATTTTCTTAATGTTAACCCTTTAGCTACTAACGCATTATTATTGGAGATTGACCGAAGTTTCGGTTTCGGTTTTGGCGCAAAATAGAGTTTCGCTGAATATTCATTTTCGGCGAAACTGCTGCCAAAATTTCGGCCTGACCGAACTGTCTGTATTTCAAAATCTCGTAAAAAAAATTATCTAAAGTACAAAATAACGTTAAACATGTCTCACTTTCAGAATATTGAAATGGAAAATAAAGATTATAATGAATAATTTCTATGCTTAAAATATTGTGTTAAAGCTAATTTTCCTTTTTCAGTCAAATTGAATAAATTATTTTAGCTTTTGTACCTTTTACTTAAACTGTTACTTAACTAATACTTAACCCTTTACCTAAACAATTTAAATGCAAAATATTAATGAACTGAAAATATGAATATATTTAAAAATTAAATATTCATTATTGAATTTGTTTTACATTATTTAACTACATTGTTAATTAATTATTGATAAATGCCTATAATTATTGGTTGTTATAAAATAATAAAATATAAAAGTTTTATTATTCGTGTTTCATTTTTGTTTGAAACTTATACACACACATATATATGCAGGGCTGTAGCTAGAAGTAAACACTAGGGGATGCTCAAGAAAATGTAGGGGGGGCTCATACTATTTCTCTGACACATGCACGCACAAACACAGATATATAGGATCAAAGTATTATATAGAAAAATAAATTAGTGCATATTCATAGTGTAGGCACTATGTTTCTTATTAAATTGTTTATAACTTTATTTGATGCTAAGAAAAGTAAAAGCTGCAGACAAGGAGGTAATACCTTGATTATTTTAAGGAATACCGTATACCCTCTTCAGAAAACACTATAGCATATACTTTTTAGGTTATACCCTCTGCCTAAAGTGGATGCCCTCTGTTTTTTTTTTTACTACTACATCACTGGCTGCAGAATGAAAATTTTCAGTGTATACTTATACTAGTGAAATAATAAGTGATGATGTCAAAAAGTAAATAAAAAGCTGTTTCGCCTGTTTCAAAAGAGTTGCCACCTTTAATTTTTTTCTGAATATTCCCTGCCTTTCAGGATTCTAAAGTTATGTTGTTATATGATAAAAAAACATTAGAATAATCAAGGGTGTATTTTGCATTTTAAAATTATTTTGGGTCTAGTCAAAAGCTAAAACCTTTTAAATTGGCTATAACTCATTAGAATAACTTTGTTTTATGCTAATAATGGAAAACGCTGCAAAATGAAAAATTTCAGTATATAACTAATGCAAAAGTCAATGTTTGCATCAGCAAAAGGTTGCATATTCTGAGGATGTGCGCCTGTTGAAGCACTTATTTGCAGTTTTTAAACAAATACTACAATTTAGTATTTATGCAAAACTGTAAAGAGCCCCCAAAACTAAGTTCAATTTTTGAAGAGTTTCATTTGGATTTTTGAAACTGAATTTCATTTGGTAGCCTTGCCAACTTTTCCAGGGGGAGCTCAAAAATTTTCAGGGGGTGCTGAGCCCCCCCTGGCACCCCCCTAGCTACGGCCCTGTATATATGTACATTTGTTTGTTATAAACGTGGTTCAATACACTCATAATTAATAAATTAATTAGTAATGTAATTAGCTATTATTAAGTAATTTTTAATTATTTGTTTTTAATTAACTAACAATTATATGCAGTTATGTATGTATTAATCAGTTTTTGCATTTTTTGACACTTTCGGTTTCGACTTCGGCCGAAAGTGGAAAGATCACCGAAATTTGGTTTAGGTTTCGGTCTTAAAAACCTGTTCCGGTCGATCTATAATTATATCTAAATTTTTAATACCGGGTATCTTCTTTTGCAATTAACATTATGAAAGAGAAAAACGAAATTGAGCTGCCTGGTCGACATATAATAAGTATTTTAAAGTTATTGAACAACAAGTCTTTGGTAATTACACTGTAACTTGTAAACTTTGCCCATTTAATAAAAAAAATGTCACTTTCAAAATCGCACGCTTTCACATAGAGGTGAGTTAGCATTTTCATTATTAATGATAATTACTGGATTGCATCTCGCACCGAATATCTAAAGCCTATAAACATTGAAAGGAATATTTCAAATTAAGATTTCTCGTTAAGAAAATATTTTCATCCAATTGTTAATATCGTAAAAATTCATCTTATTAACATGACTTTTGATCGCTGTGAAGTATTTGTTCCATTCATGCATAAAAATTAATTGAAAGCATATTCGCTTCTTCCAGATTCCAGCCAGTAGGTAAAAAAAGTGCTTAGGAGAAAAAAAAAAGCAGAATACTTAACTTTATTTTTATTAGCTAGTTATAAATTTTTGCGAAGTGTCTAAAATCAGTTCTCGATATATTCAATATTAAAAATTGTGTTAATTTTAGAGAAGAGGTCATCTATACAAATTGAAATCATTACAAAATCATGTAATACTTTTCAACAGTAAATATCATTAGTATTAAAAAAAACTTAAATAAATCAATTAACAATTCCATTAAATAAAATAATTAACACTGCTACTACATCTATTAACAGTTTTCTGAGATTAGTTACTTTTTTGATAAATTACGATCTCCCAAACTGTAGTTCAGCTTTTTTCAAGTATAACTCAACAATTATTTGGCAGAATATGCTGAAATTTTGTAAAGAAGTTTCTAGTAACCGATTTCTAAAATATTTATAGGTTATAATTTACAGTTTCTTTGAATATTAATTTCCGATTTTTTATCATACAGATACAGAAATTAGATAAAGAGAAGCTAAAACTTTCAGTCAATGTTACTTGAAATTTGGTATACGGGCATAAATTTCAAAGTAAATTAAAAATATTTTTTTTCCAATTAGTGTTGTCATTGAAAGTTACCATTGATCGAACATTTCAAAAGAAAGTCCTGTTTTTTTTTTTTTTTTTTTTTTTACAAAAATACTTATAAATATTACACAAAAATGTTTGAAAATATTTGAAAATTAATGAGTGTGTATGTGTCCATTTTTATACAAAATGATAACTGATATTACAGATATAATTGTGGACTACTTTTTCATAATTCTATTGAAATATGTATTAATTTTCTCTTCTTTTGGATTCGAGGATAAATATTTTGGGGGTTTGGGTTGGTTTCAAGTTGACTTTAAGCAGAATTTTCAAGTTTGGTGCAGAATTCTAATTCTGTGTTTTCAATTTCGAGTGTAGTTTGAATCTTTCGACAAAATCTAAAAGTAGCGAAATAGTGACTGCTTTTAAAAAGTAGTTTGTAGTCGCTACTTTTTAAAACTAGTAGTTGTAGTTAGCTACACTTTTGATAAAGTAGTTGTAGTTGTCTACTAAAAAAAAAGTAATTTTTTCGACCCTTGACTTATTCATATTCAAATACGTATTTATTTTCATCTGAAACATACTTTTTGTGAAAATCCCAACAATCAGACATGCTAAAACCTAAATATGAGCCGAAAGAATTATTCAAGGTTGAACGTTGAACCAAAGTATATAGAATAGATAAGAAGTTTTACTTCGACCTTTGGGTAAAGTCGGTAGAACATTTCAGGACGGAAAAACAAACTTTACAGGGTGCGCCGCCAATAACGCGCATGCGCCAATCTGTCACATACTTCTCACCCTTCGTTCCAACCAAACAACATTCCCCTGTTCCCGCTCTTTTTTTTTTTTTTTAAGAGATCGTATATTTTGCAGAATTTCCATCGCTTCATAGCTATTTATTAATGGGGGGAAAATTCCAAGATATTATTCCAATTGACACAAAAGACTAAAATTTTAATAATAGTGGAATTTTAGAAATATATCTTTTTTAAAAAGTCTGAGAAAGGTTTTAATAATGTTAGAATTCATTTCAAAACATCACTTATACAAATTATTTTTTTGTTGTATTTCCTTTTAAATATGTGTGAAATTAGTATATTCACAATATCTACTAATAATCAAATATAGATTTACAAAAGCTTTGTTTTAAAAATATAATTTCCCTCATTTCGAAAAAACAATAAGCTTTCACAAATTAATATTGTTTTGTGATACATATTATTGGCTGATTTAAAAAAAAAAAAAAAATACCTGTCTTTGTCATTTAATTAAAATTAGAAAAACAAATTTAAAGGATATGGTGCAAAAATGGAATGGGGTTAATAACAAAGGTGAAGTTATTCGTTTCAGAAATACAAAAGTGAAATATGCTTTACTTTTCATAAATCATTCTTATACATACAGGAAAAAGTATTGTTAAAATATATGAAATGAATCTTCTAAAAATACAAACTTTGTTAACGATTATAATTCCACTTGCAATAAAAAAGAAAGAAAAAAATCGATGTGGTGTAATTATTTTTTCAATTAAGTTGTAAATAATCATTTACTACAACTTAAGAATGGGGGGGGAAAATGCAAAATATTATTCCAATTGACACAAAAGACTAAAATTTTAAGAATAGTGGAATTTTACAAATATATCTTTTTTTAAATTCTGAGAAAGGTTTTAATAATGTTAGAATTCAATTCATGGTTATTAAGTATGGCTAAACATGAAAGAAAACTTTGTTATTTTAAGATTTTGATGTGAATTATTAGTGCACATTTATAAGGCGAGTTTCACTGAATAATTCAAGAAAAAATTATCTCATAATTATGCATATTTGTATTTAGTCATGCATTATTAATTATTTTTATTATTTACTTGACCTTTATTTTTAATTTTTTTATTTTATTTAACTATTTTACTTTATTGTAAGCATTCATTATAATTTTGAGTACATTGTTAAATTCAAATTATTGTTTAAAAAATGTAAACAGTGACCAGAAATCCGCAAAATTCTAAAATCTGCATAACCTCCGGTTTTAAGCTATGCAGATTGACGGCAGTGTAGTGTATTATTGGAGTAATACCTTAATGAAAAATTTAATAACTTAAATTAACTGCAAATTTATAGACACAACACACATAGATATAATCTTATCTATAACAATTTAATAGTAGAATAATATTTTAAGTTTTAAGTAAATCTGAATTTGTTTGCAACAATTTATTTAAATTATTTTGAAATTTATCTAGGAACTGTAATAAAATTAATGGAAATGTGTCTATCTATGCAGAGAAAATAAAATAAATACATGCACAGTACACAAATAATTTTAATTAAAAAAAATCTGATTTAAATAAAAA
This sequence comes from Maratus michaelseni, assembly GCA_963931845.1. Classification (NCBI taxonomy): domain Eukaryota; kingdom Metazoa; phylum Arthropoda; class Arachnida; order Araneae; family Salticidae; genus Maratus; species Maratus michaelseni. The sequence continues at coordinate 147,236,912 of OZ007599.1, read as the reverse complement.
AAATCCGATTTAAATCAAATAAATCAGATATTTTTTATTTTTAAAAAAAAAATCATGATTTTTATCAACCCTGTCTACTAATAATCAAATGTAGGTTTACAAAAGCCTTGTTTTAAAATATATATATATCATTTCCCTCATTTCGAAGAAACAATAAGCTTTCACACATTATTATTTTGTGATATATATTATTGGCTGATTTAAAAAAAAAAAAAAAAAAAAAAAACCTGTTTTTTTTAGAAATATTTTAGCTATTTAAGCATTTAAATTGTAAATATTATCTGATGTTTTGAAAGGAGTTTATACTTAAAGGAAGTAATTATCTCCGTACTTTAGAATAACAGAATAAAAAATGACGAAAAGCAAAATGACCGAAAAAAAAAGAAGTTAAAACCACCGGTTGGTTTGCGCTTACTCCCCTGTAAAGTTGTCTATCGCGCATTACTGTTCATTCTGCCGACTTGACTCGATGCGTTTTACATTACGCCTATGGGAGTGAGTCTTCTTTACAGAGTAAATATTCTTTGGCTTGACCTTGTATTTGATTGGTCGAAACATGTTAACTGGCAAGCACAGAGTTTGAAAGTCACTCGCGAATACCGACAGTAGGGCAGAATTGCAAACTCGTGAATCTCGTTAACGTTTGGTTCCGAGCATTGGCGCACCCACGGGGGGGGGGGGGGCTCAGCCCCCCCCCCCAGACCCTGAAACTTAATAATGAAGTAACTATATAAAGCTTTCTATAAAATTATAAAAAGTTTTTTTTTTTTTTTAAAGGTTTTTAGAAACTGTTTAAAACCTTTGTATCTCATTTCATCTTTATTCTGAAATCGTTTTCGACTTACGTTAAGCGTAAAGACTTATAGCGGTACTCTGAAAGATTCTCTCAGTTCTGAGTACACATCCATCATCTATATTTTTAGCACGGTCAAGCGGATTCAAGTGCAAACGAAGGTGGTATATTTCGTCTACGTTGTACATCTATGTAATGGACAATACGACCCATTCAAGGTCTATAAACGATTGGCACTATCCATTTTGCAAAACATTGAAGTGTGTGTGTGTTGGGGGGGGGGGGGGGGGCTGGAGAAGTGGCAGCCCCATACTAAAATCTTTTTATTACTGTAGTACAAATGAGGTGTAAACTAAAACATTGTTGGTACAAACGAGTATAAACTATTGGCCCTATCCATTTTGTAAAACACTGAAGTGGGGGGGGGGGGGGGGGGGGCTGGAGAAATGGCAGCCCTACACTAAAATCTTTTTATTACTCTAGTACAAATGAGGTGCAAACGAAAAGATTGTTGGTACAAACGAGGTATAAACGATTGGCACTATCCATTTTGTAAAACATTGAGTTGGCGAGCTGCCTTTTCTCCAGCCCCAACATTACCCTAGTACAAATGAAATGATTGTTGGTATAAACGTTTGGCAGTAGATGGAAAGTGGGGGTTCAACGGCCACAGGCGCATTCGCAATGTGCAGCTGCACATCCTATGTGCAGCGGACTCCTACGTTTTAGAATTTATTTTTTAAAGTGTTTTAAATTAGTTTCGACTTTTTTTTTCTTTAGTAGCGCCATCTATGAGATGTTTTTGAAGTATTTTGGAAAATATTGTCATTATTTGTTTAGGCTTGGTTCGATTTGAGATCTTTTAGTTTAGATGGCGTGAAATAAGTTCAGAATTTATTTTTTAAAGTGTTTTAAATTAGTTTCGTTTTTTTTCTCTTTAGTAGCGCCATCTATGAGATGTTTTTGAAGTATTTTGGAAAATGTTTTTATTATTTGTTTAGGCTTTGGTTCGATTTGAGATCTTTTAATTTAGGAAGCGTAGGCGTCTAGTGAGTGTTTCTCGGATATAGGTTTAGACATGAGTAGTGGGGAAAGACTGATTCAGTCGTGTGTTAGTATTTTTAACGGTGGATTATTTAGTATCTTTATAATTTTTTTTTTTAGTTTTAATGAGTGGGATAAATTAATTGTTCAGATTTTTTTCTTCGTCTTTGAGAATTTTTGTTTTCGTTTTATAGTTTAAGATTGAAAGCGCCATCTATGAGATGTTTTTGAAGTATTTTGGAAAATATAGGGCAGTTTCAATCAGCTGTTTTGCAGCATGGCAACGGTATCTGGCAACAGCTTGGTAACCGCTTGGAGGTCAAGCAGTCCACAGCATCGCCATTATTTTCAATCTGAAATTCCTGAACGTGTTCAAAAAAATATGTTTTCCGAATATTTTAATTCGTTAAACGGCCAGAACAAGGCAAGGTATCAAGAGAAAAGTATGCTGATTAACAGTATACATCTGTATGTATTATCGATTAATGAATTTTCCTCTAAATTAGAAGTTTTATTTAGTGTACGGGATTAGCGCTTACACTTTCGATGAATTCAAATCTTACAAAAGTTTAAAAGCATATACTATCTTTCAGTGTGACTGGGTGTTCGACGTTTATATCAAACAAGAATGTGGAATACCCTTAGTGATAGGAAAGGTAAGTGTACTTTTGCTTACAATGACTGCAAAATATAAATATATTTTGTGATTTATTTCTTTTCAAGCTGCAAATGCAACCTTTCAGTAAGCATGTCTTCTTAAATTTTCCCTCAAACGTAATTTTTCTTATACTTTTTTCTGATATTATGCCGAAATTATTGCTATATATATATATTAATTTCTGTTATGCATAATTGCCTTCCTAATATGTTGTTGCTATTATGAAATACAAAACATTTGAAACAGCTTGTCTTTTATGCTCCAAAAATACTCGTATCAAACATTATAGCTTGCTTGCTCAAAGGTTTATTACGTGGTCAAAATAAATTATTTTTATTTTTTTAACACATTGTAAAATTAGTTAAAAGATTTTTTAAATAATGAAAAATAAATTATAATTTATGATTTGCTCTAAAGGATAGTAATATAATTTGTAGGTTACTTGTGTTAACATTCGACACGGTTGTTATTTTTATATTCTGATACAGTGATTAGAAAAAATTAATTTTCTACTGCTAAATTCAGGGAAATATACTGATATTTGATCCAAGAAGAATGGAGGGGTAATATTTGGTATTTTCTACCTTTTATGAAATGAAACAATGTCAGTGTTTTGTGGTAGGTCAGATTTCACTTTAAAATGATTAAATTTATGAAAGTTTCAGTTTGGAGATGGAAATGTTTTGTGAAAGGTTTCATGAATTTTGCGAAGAGAGTTGTTTTAATGTGAAAACTTTGGTGAAGGGTCCTTCAGTGGCGTAGCTACGTTTTTTGGCGCCCGGGGCAGGAAGAAATTTTACGCCCACCCCAATAACAAAACATTTTACGCCCAATAACAAAATACCCAAATTTTTTCTCAAGACGGAAGGAAAGCCCTTCCGGCTTGTACTGGAGGAAAAGGTAGCTTTCCTCTTCCTTGTTTTTAAGAATTACACGAATTTTACTCAAACACACGAAGGTAAAATGCGTGGAACACGATTATAGAAGATTCCTAATTTTCGTCAATATTTGGGAATTTTGAAAAATTGTCAGCTATCGCGAATTTATGACGACATTTTCATTTATGACGACCTACTTTTATCTCCAAGATGTTTAGCTATGTACCTCTGTAGTTTTAAGAGTATGACAGTAGCAACAATGATTAAAACAATGAAAATAAATTATTTGCTAGAAATCACGTTTGCGAAAACTCCCAAATTAAATCCGATTATGGAAAAAAAAAATCTGCTGCCTTGTTTCATTTACAAGGTGCATACACTCTTTAAAAATTACAAGGAGTTTCATATATCCTAAGTGACAAAACTACAACAAATATTTTTCAATTGACTTCTGTTATTTTTTTTTTTTAATTTTTTTTTTTAAATCCTTAAGATGCATTTCGGAAAATTAAAAATACGATATAGATAGTTTTTTTTTCTAAAAACAAAAAAGTTAAGTAAAATGTCTTTTGTATTTTATTTAAAAATTTGTCATGACATTTTAACTAATTGAAAATGTGATCCTTACAGTTATAGAGTAGATTTGTAAGGAAAGTATGAAAGAAAAATGTTGCGAAAAGTTTATAATTATACAAAAGTGTGGTTTTGAAATTTTTTTAAAAAGATTTTCAATGAAATATTTTTAACACAAAATGAATTTTACCTAAAGAATTAGTTTTTATTTGATTAAATCATAAAACTTTCACAAAACCATTTAATAATATCAATAAAAACTGCATCTTAAAGTTTACATCGGTGCACCTTATTTGCAAACTTTTATTACCATAAAATTTTTACTTTGATTAGCCCAAAGAGAAAGAGATATATATTTGTCCATTCATATTTAATTATGTTATTTTATGTCTCTTTTGTTTTCTTTTAATCATGATGGATAATCCTGGTTTTAAAAGCAATTTAAAAAACTATTTACAAACTTTTGAGCTTGTTGTTTAAAAGTTGCGGCGTAACTTCAGTTGCGTCCCCGAAACTTATAATATTGTGACTTAGCCATAAAAAGTATGCAAATGATCTCTGCAATAGCATATCTGACTTATAATAAATCCCGAATACAACGAGCGAGGGATTTGATTTCCAATATACTAAATCTCCAAAAGTTTAGCATATGGACCAGGGTTTAATTTGCGCCGGAGCCCACCGGAGCCTAGCTCCGGTACTTCTCTATTTTTAGTAAAAATTTAAATATTGGCCAGAATTCACCGGAACTCAAACACTGTGTTCTCTAGCCCAGTGCAGTAACACTTCCGCAAAACGAATCTTAAATTTCCCTTTCCTTTCCCTCCCATCTCCAATCTTTATTTTTATATCAGTCTTCGGGTTTAGGCAGGCTCGAGCTCAATCTGTCTTAAATTCAAAATTTTATTTATTTTAATTTCAAATCATTTTAATGCTATTTTGATAAGAATAAAGAGTAAACAGGAATAGTCTTTTTTTATTCTACATAGCTGCGAACTATTATTTTTTTAACACTATTTCTGAATCATAATCCTGAGATTATTTAATCACAGAATTCTGCGATTAATTAACATTAAGGTTAGGCAAAGGTTTCTATTTGGAAGTAGTCATAACTAAAAAGTGGAATAGTTGATAGCTAAAAATGCAGATAGATGTATTTAATTTTTTTATTTTGCTAAATAAAAAAACAATGCTTTAAAATTTAAAAATAATGTATGAAATATAAATATGCAGATTGGAGTGACGGCGGAGGGGGGGGGGGTACGCTACGGGTGTTAGTACTGCAGAATATTATGTCTCCGGTACTTTTTTTGTTAGGAATTAAGCCCTGATATGGACAGCCATTTTCTGAAAATTTTAATGAATTTTTATTTTTATTTATTTTACAAAATTTTGCTTTTTTTAAAATATATATATCTGAAGATCTATTAAAACATTTTAGTTAAAAAAATATCTATGATTAGCGTTATCTTTAACTTTGGAATTCATCTATTATATTTGTGTCTTTACTCAATAAATAAAGATTTCATTAATAAAACATGAATTCATTTTTATTTATTTCCTTTTCATTTAACTTGTTTTTTGTAATGTAAAAATGGAATTTTCTAATTGATTTTTCACCCACTTCCTGATAGATTAGAATTATAAAAATTATGTACGCAGGTGTATTTCAGAAGACAATACAGCATTTTAATATTTTAAGAACTTAATTATCTATATACTAATAAAGGAAAGTTGTTTGTCTGTGTCCGAAATCTAATGCACGCAGAAGTCTGAAAATTTCGGTGTGGATAGTCAAAGGCAGGTCCTGATATACCTGAGGCTCAGATTTTTAATTTTTTAAGACCTGGGCCTCCTGGGCCCCTTTATGTTTTTGTGTTCTAAATTATTAATAACTTGTCCCCCTTTCAATCCAATCTTTCATATTTTGGGGCGTTTTCTCCATTTAGTTATTCCCCCATTTTAACATCCCAGTTAAGACCCTGGGGCCCAATCCGGGATCCCTTGAACTTTTTTTCACTGTGCATTTTCACCTCCCTAATTGTGTCACCCTCTCAATGCATAACTTTAAAGTTTTGTATTAATTCCTCTCCTCGGGCCACAATTCTCATATTTTTGTTAGGGGGTCTAGGGCCCTTTTTTAAACATTTCTCCCCATTTTTGGCGCATTTCTTTAAAATTTTATTATAATGATTAATTCATAACCTATGCTTAATTTCGACTAACTGAAGATCTAAAGCGCTAAGTAATAGGACCTTTTAAAATGTTTTCATCTTAGGGCACTGCTCAAAACTATCGCTTGGACCTTTTTGATCTCCCTAAAAGTTTTAATTTAATGCATCTCTCAATTGGGCGCCCCTCCCTCGTTTAATTAATCATTTTGCGTCTCCTTTCAGGTACGTAATCATGTAAAATACGAAGTGTGTTGAGCCATCCCTAGAAACATTTACAGAAGCTTTTTCTTTCATTATTTGAATATACTAAAGAAAACATTCACACACACACAAAAAAGGTCAACAATTTTTATTTATTTTCAAAATATGAGAGATTATTTTGGTTAAAAATCCCTCTCAATTTGGCGCCCGGGGCGGCCGCTCCCCTTGCCCCCCCTTAGCTACGCTACTGCCTTTAACATACCTAATTATTTCCTAAGCATACCTCTGAATGTATAATGGAATATTAACAATTCTACAAGTTTATTGATTAACATGTCTTTTTTTTTTTTATAATTTCAAAGCTTAAAAAATGTAATCTGAATGATGTGCATGACTTATGCATGTAAATATTAATTTTTCACTAAAGTAATTTTGCAGTTTATCAATGCTAAATATATTCAAAGATAGAAAATAATTTGTTTATTCTTGAATTAAAAAAAAAAAAGTGTTTAAGGCTATATTCTTAAGTTTAGATTAAGTCAGATTACTTTCTGAGGTACTTCTCTATTATCCCGTCGACCACTTTTCATAACAAAAACTATCGCCAAACTGTAACGCCAAATAAACGAGAGAACGTTGCCATTGGAATATCAAAATAAATAAATAAAATATAAGAATTTAAGGACACAATTGTTATTTTAATTAATGAAATAACTAATAAATCAGTAAAACATAATGAAAAATACACGCAAATGTCGAATTAAAAACCACTTGATGACATAACAAACACGTATAATGCTTCTGACATCAAGTAAATGGGACTGCATTTTTGGCGTTTAATCTTACAGTTTGGCGATAGTTTTTTGTTATGAAAAGTGGTCGACAGGACAACAGAGAAGTACCTCAGAAAGTAATCTGACTTAGTCTAAACTTAAGAATATAGCCTTAAACACTTTTTTTTTTTTAATTCAAGAATAAACAAATTATTTTCTATCTTTGAATACATTTAGCATTGATAAACTGCAAAATTACTTTAGTGAAAAATTAATATTTACATGCATAAGTCATGCACATCATTCAGATTACATTTTTTAAGCTTTGAAATTATTAAAAAAAAAAAAAAAGACATGTTAATCAATAAACTTGTAGAATTGTTAATATTCCATTATACATTCAGAGGTATGCTTAGGAAATAATTAGGTATGTTAAAGGACCCTTCACCAAAGTTTTCACATTAAAACAACTCTCTTCGCAAAATTCATGAAACCTTTCACAAAACATTTCCATCTCCAAACTGAAACTTTCATAAATTTAATCATTTTAAAGTGAAATCTGACCTACCACAAAACACTGACATTGTTTCATTTCATAAAAGGTACAAAATACCAAATATTACCCCTCCATTCTTCTTGGATCAAATATCAGTATATTTCCCTGAATTTAGCAGTAGAAAATTAATTTTTTCTAATCACTGTATCAGAATATAAAAATAACAACCGTGTCGAATGTTAACACAAGTAACCTACAAATTATATTACTATCCTTTAGAGCAAATCATAAATTATAATTTATTTTTCATTATTTAAAAGATCTTTTAACTAATTTTACAATATGTTAAAAAAATAAAAATAATTTATTTTGACCACGTAATAAACCTTTGAGCAAGCAAGCTATAATGTTTGATACGAGTATTTCTGGAGCATACAAGACAAGCTGTTTCAAATGTTTTGTATTTCATAATAGCAACAACATATTAGGAAGGCAATTATGCATAACAGAAATTAATATATATATATAGCAATAATTTCGGCATAATATCAGAAAAAAGTATAAGAAAAATTACGTTTGAGGGAAAATTTAAGAAGACATGCTTACTGAAAGGTTGCATTTGCAGCTTGAAAAGAAATAAATCACAAAATATATTTATATTTTGCAGTCATTGTAAGCAAAAGCACACTTACCTTTCCTATCACTAAGTGTATTCCACATTCTTGTTTGATATAAACATCGAACACCCAGTCACACTGAAAGATAGTATATGCTTTTAAACTTTTGTAAGATTTGAATTCTTCGAAAGTGTAAGCGCTAATCCCGTACACTAAATAAAACTTCTAATTTAGAGGAAAATTCATTAATCGATAATACATACAGATGTATACTGTTAATCAGCATACTTTTCTCTTGATACCTTGCCTTGTTCTGGCCGTTTAACGAATTAAAATATTCGGAAAACATATTTTTTTGTACACGTTCAGGAATTTCAGATTGAAAATAATGGCGATGCTGTGGACTGCTTGACCTCCAAGCGGTTACCAAGCTGTTGCCAGATACCGTTGCTATGCTGCAAAACAGCTGATTGAAACTGCCCTATATTTTCCAAAATACTTCAAAAACATCTCATAGATGGCGCTTTCAATCTTAAACTATAAAACGAAAAAAAAATTCTCAAAGACGAAGAAAAAAATCTGAACAATTAATTTATCCCACTCATTAAAACTAAAAAAAAAAATTATAAAGATACTAAATAATCCACCGTTAAAAATACTAACACACGACTGAATCAGTCTTTCCCCACTACTCATGTCTAAACCTATATCCGAGAAACACTCACTAGACGCCTACGCTTCCTAAATTAAAAGATCTCAAATCGAACCCAGCCTAAACAAATAATAAAAACATTTTCCAAAATACTTCAAAAACATCTCATAGATGGCGCTACTAAAGAGAAAAATACGAAACTAATTTAAAACACTTTAAAAAATAAATTCTAAACTTATTTCACGCCATCTAAACTAAAAGATCTCAAATCGAAGCAAGCCTAAACAAATAATGACAATATTTTCCAAAATACTTCAAAAACATCTCATAGATGGCGCTACTAAAGAAAAAAAAAGTCGAAACTAATTTAAAACACTTTAAAAAATAAATTCTAAAACGTAGGAGTCAGCTGCACATCGGATGTGCAGCTGCACATTGCGAATGCGCCTGTGGCCGTTGAACCCCCACTTTCCATCTACTTTTGGCACTATCAGTTTTGTAAAACATTGAGGTGGGGGGGAACTGGCCGTTTCCCCCCCCACACACACACACACTAAAAACCTTTTATTACTCTAGTACAAATGAGATACAAACGGGTACAAACGAGGTATAAACGATTGGTAATATTAAAAAAAAAATCTGAGTGCTGGGGGGGCTGGCGAAATGCACCTCTATTTTATTAGTACTTCTGGTTATACATTTTTTTTTAGCATCATTCGTGTTAAAATATTTAACTCAACGTATAAAAAAATAGCTATAGTTTTAAATTTTATATTTGGAGAATTTATATCATCAAAACTCGAGAAAATCATCTAAGATTAGAATAATTCACCAGCACTTCATCACTAGAATGGGAAGCATACATAATAATTTTTTTCTAAGGATAATTACACTAGTATATTCGTAAGCATAAAGTTTCAAATTTATTAATAGCTGCAAGAGAGGGCATATCCCGCGGTCTGCCCCACCCTCCTGTGCCGAAAAAGGTACTAATTTACTGAATCATGGACACAAACAAAAATAAAAAATGCAAAGACAAAATTGCAATGAATCGGTGAAGAATTCCGTTTTATACAGGTTTTTGCTTTAGCAGGTAAACTTTCAAGGTGTTTCTTTTGCTGAGACCATGGGATGTTTGCGATCAAGACAGTATTACGTTATAGACAAGTTTCATTTACACAAGTTAAACAGTATGGGGTTATTTACACAAGTTTTACGTATACATTTTAACCAGTGTAAATGAGACCTGTCTTTAACGGAATATTACCTTAATCGCAAACATTCCATGGTCCCATCGAAAGAAACACCTTTACAGTTTACCAGCTAAGACGAAAACCTGTCTAAAGCGGAATTTCTCACCGATTTATTGCAATTCCATCTTAGCATTTTTTACTGTTTTTGTATCCATTGTATCCAAGCCAAAGAAGACACCATATTATAAAATTGACCTGTTTTCCTATTCACAATAGATGTAAATTGTCATGTTAACGGTTTTAGCTCACGGGCTATCAAAGCCTGGAGAGCGAATGGCCGCCGGTTCTGTATGTACGTAACGCGATTACTCTTGATAGAACTAACCGCTTTGCTTCAAATTTTGTTTATAGGTTCATTGTAATAAGGTGCTTCCCTGATTAGTTTTGGGGGTTCATTAGTTAATTATAAGGAGGTACGGGGGATGATCCCCCTGTTAATATATTGTCAAATTCTTTGAAAGAAGAGTATAATACAATTAGTGTGAATAGCCTGTGAGCTCAATGCCCTCAGTTTAACTGGGCAGTTTTCTCTTTATTTATTAGCTCACAAGTGATCAAAGCCTGAGACCTAATGTGCCCACAGGCCCATAAGTAGATAACATTTTCTGTCATTCATATCAAAGTTCTATTTATAGTAACAAGCTAACTATTTTATTATAAAATTATATCCCTCTGTTTTCTTCACAAAATGTTTCATTCTGTTCATTTATGATAAATAATATACGTTTTAGCATATGTTCAAATTCAAGCGATGTCGAATTATACTGATGATAAAGCAGAGACTCACAAGAGCAATCATCGTAATTTCATTACGTTGCTGCACTGAAACGAATAGCGTACTATTACATTACATAAAATATTATATTACAGAATATGTCAGCTTTATATCGTAAAATAAAGCATTTTTGTAACCTTTTTCAGTAATCGTAAAGTATAAAGGAAAAAATCTGCACATATCCATAAATAATTAACAAATTTTGTATCACTGATGGATATCAGAAGTGATTATAGTAAATTTCAGCTACTGTTGCAGTGCGCAAATGCAGATGGTCACTTGATCACTTGGTCACTTGATTGAATGTCATGCAAATGCATTAGAGGTCTGCACAGGCCAGAATTTTGAGGCCAGGCCCGAACGAAATCTATCTTTTCCGTTGTAAAAGTTAAAAGTTTGGCCCGGCAAGTACAAAAATCAAAGAAAACAGGCCCAACCCGGCCAGTGACAAAATCAGTTAAATCATGGCCTATCCAGTCCGCTCAATTTGTATTAAAAAAATTCCGATTTTACTAAACATAAAATTAAGATTCTTTTAAAGAATATTGCATGCATATTTTTGGAGAAATTTTACAATATATTTTAACTTATTATATGTTTACAAGACAGAAAAAAAACAGAATAGCAACATTAATGATTACTCAGATTTTTCAGCCTTCAAATAAAGATTCAATCTAAGAATTAATGTAGTTTAGAATAAAAGAGAAAAAGAGGGTTAAAAAATCATAACTTTTAAGCTGTATAAAAAAGTAGATTTTTGAAAATATTTCTTCGTTATTTATTAAGGCTCTTCTCAAATCGAATGGCGCTACTTTTTGACACATTTATGAAATCAATTTTCTTCAGGAATGCATGAAATTGACAGGTGTTCTTATTCAGAAACTATGTAATCGAATAGCGTTTTTCTTTTTCTGATAAATGCAAAAAATCTTTCAGAAAATACTATCAGAATTGGCGTTTTGAATAAAATTTCCTGACGCGATAGCACGGTAAAGAAGAAAAACCTATCGTCACAAGAAAGGAATACTTATATCTCAATAGGTTATTTATTTATCAAAAAATGGAAAACAGTACTCGTTTCCAAATCGCTTCAAAAGTCAGACCTGCCAACTTTATGCCTTTACAGTTAAAAATAAATGTCAAAAAATGTTTCGGAGAGTTTTATGTTGTTAAACTGGGAATTTGAGAATCATTTAAGACCTATTTTCACTGAATCCGTTAACAGCAATTTATTATTTCTATTACTATTTTGACAAAACAAACTGTTTGGGCACTATTAAGTCCAGTTCCGACAAGGCTCGACTGTATATAAAAGAATTTAAGCCTGATCTCGGCTCGGCCCCATTGAATTTTTTTGTTAGCCCGTTTATTTTGTCAGTCGGCCCGGTACGGCCTATCAAAAATCTTCTAATTTTGGCAGCCCGGCCTATTTTAAAGTTTACCTTCATTTTGCCGGATACGGGCCGAGCCGGACCTGTGCAGACCTCTAAAATGCATTAGCCCCCCCCCCCCCCCAAAGGGAAATCCTGGGTGCGCCACTGGTTCCGAGTCGGTTTCTTCCGTTCAGGGCAGAATACTGCCCCCTGAACCCACAAATTCCATTTGAAGTCAACCTGCAACCTGACCCGAACCAGACAAAAAAAATTTCCTTAACCAACAACCGGCAAAAATTTTTGACAAATCGCAACCCAACATATTTTAACCCGCACCCGACCAGAATCCCCAGTACCTCGACCTACAATGAAAGGACAATAAATCCTGTTTTAATTTTTTTATAAAAAGTAATGCACAATTATATCTCTGATACAAATTTTATATAGAAAAATGAACAAATCTATATTCTTTAATATTCAAATATAGTGAAACCTCGGAATAGCAGATACCTCGAGATCGTTGAATGGAGTCCTGCAGTGGGTTGGGTTGTTTCCATTTATTTTTTGGGTCGCGATGACTTATTTCCTTTCTACGAGTCAGGTTCAACCAAAGAATATTTACTCTGTAAAGAAGATTCACTCCCATAGGCGTAATGTAAAACGCAGTTAAAATTTTTGTCTGTCCCCTCCCACACTCCCTGAACTAAAGTTGAAAATCTTTTATAATTGTTAAGCTCTAAGTTTTGCTCAATTTCTTAATAGGGTTTTGCTGTAGTTGTTTTATTTGTTACTAAATTCTAGTTTCCCTCTCTTTGCACTCCCCCCCCCTTTTCTCTCCAGTATCATCATATATTCTAATACTACGAGCAAATCTTGTGTGTGGTTATATATGTATATATATATATATATATATGCAAATTTTATCTTAAAAACGGCTGTAACGATTTTGACGAAATTTTGTACCCTACGAGTTTCGGGCACGAGAAAATCATTGGGCTAGGTCACATGTTCAAGAAAATTCGATTAGTGAGTCATTTTTGGGTCACTGTGGGTCAAGCTAATTTTATCTAAAAAACGTCTCAGACTATTTAGACTAAAATTTACATCCCATGGTTTTCGGGCACGAGAAGCCTGTTGGGCTAGGTCACATGTTCGAGAATTTTCGATTAGTGGGTCATTTTGGTCATGGGTCATTATGGGTCAAGCTACTTTTATCTTAAAAACGGCTCAGACGATTTGAACTAAATTTTGTATCCTACGGTTTTTGGGCTCGATAAAATCATTGGGCTAGGTCACATGCTCGCAAAAACCCGATTAGTGGGTCAAGCTAATTTTATCTAAAAACGGCTCAGACTATTTTGACTAAATTTGATATCCTACGGGTTTCGGGCACGAGAAGACTTGGTCACATGTTCGAGAAAATTTGATTAGTGGGTCATTGCTCATGATATTTGAACTCAAAGCTAATTTAGACCAAGCATAGCTCAGTCTTCCCTGCTCATATATTCTAATACGAGCAAATCTTGTGTGTGTGTGGTTATATATATATATATATATATATATATATATATATGCAAATTTTATCTTAAAAACGGCTCTAACGATTTTGTATCCTACCATTTTGGGACACCAGAAAAGCATTGGGCTAGGTCACATGTTCGAGAAAATTTGATTAGTGGGTCATTTTGGGTCACCATGGGTCAGGGTCAAGCTAATTGTATCAAAAAAGCGGTTCAAACGATTTTGACTATATTTTGTATCCTACCATTTTCGGGCACGAGAAGACTGTTGGACTGGGTCACATGTTCGAGAACTTTCGATTAGTGGGTCATTTTGGGTTCACTGTAGGTCAAGCTAATTTTATCTAAAAAACAGCTCTGATTATTTTGAATAAATTTTATATCCTACGGATTTCGGGCAGGAGAAGACAATTGGGCTTGGTCACATGTTCGAGAAAATTTTATTAGTGGGTCATTTTGGTCATGGTTCATGATATTTGAACTCAAAGCTAATTTTGACCGAGCATAGCTCGGTCTTCCCTGCTCGTTAACGCTTAACTGCTGTGACAAACACTGTTGCATAAGATACTGTGAGCGATCTCTCAGACTGCTTGATCGAAAAGTGAAAATAAAGCTCTCTTTACACATTGCCGAAATGTCAGTTGAGGCTCACTGTATACAGACCCGAAAAGTTTTGTTTTCCGTCTGTCTGTCGTGTTCCACGATAATGGTGCAAAGATGATCCGATTAGGTTGATTTTTGGTAGGCATGTTTGCGAGTTATCCGGAATTAGCTGTATAGTTTTTGGTTAAATTTGGTTCATTCGTTCGAAAAATATAGAACATTTTCTTTTAAGTCATAACTAGCTGACCCCCGTCTGGCGTTGCCCGGGCCCGTGATAATAAAAAAAATAAAAAATCAAGTTTTTATTATTTTATATCTTTAACCCGATTTTGTATGAAATTATTTTTTTAAATGAAAAATTCGCGAAAAAATATTGATATTTAGTGATAAAAGCGCTCATTTTCTTTTTTTTTTTTTTTTTTTTTAAACCAGGGTCGTTTCATAGTTTTAAAATAAAAAGTTCTTTTTGTCCGAACTCTTTGAAATCTTTATTGGTGATAAATAAAATGGTTTTACAGACCGTGTAAAATTTTCGTGAAAAAATATTGTTATTATTGTTATTCTTATATGTTTTCTTCTCGCTTTTTTGTTTGTTTGTTTGTTTTCGCGTCGGCTCCTTCAACATAGCAATAAAAAAATAGTTCTCATCTTCCGAACTCTCTGACATTTCAATCGGTTATAAATGTAACTATATCCAAGCCGTTTTTAAAATTTTGCGAAAAAATGTGTATATTTAGTAACGAAAACATCTTTAATAAAAAGCTTTAGCTTTCAACCTCAGAGCAAAAATAAATTAGAAGGTCTATGCTATGAAGGTATTGCAATGAATAGTACGGCTTCATCCGTTTTCAATCAACCCTTTTCAATCCCCTTGCTAAACAGGTGAAGGTTGGGTTAATCAATCAGGTTTCTCCGTTTCTGAGGGTAGAAGCCTTAAAAAAAAACGTTGACTTTGAGCATGCGCAAAGAGACAATTTTCATGTGGATTTGACAGAATGCTCTTTTCGTTGTAAATATATAGATGCTTTTCAATGGGAAGTCAGACGATTTTTTAATTTTTAACATTCACCGAAAAGAAAATAACGCGTTGGGTTAATTCTAAATGCTAAATTTATGAAATGGAGATCTTAATTTAATCCGATGGCTTTGAAAATTTGCCAATATATCTATATTAGAATTTCTATATTAATTGTATTATTGGGAAATTTTACGCATTAATTTGAAAGATATGACACATTTTAATTTCTCATTTTTTACAAAAATTTTCAAGACGCATTTCTTTTTTTTTTTTTCTGTTTCAGTAAATTGTGTCCAAGAAACTATATTTCAAAGAATATCAATAAAAGAAAATTTAAGTGAATCGCATTATTTTGACGAGAAATTTTATTAACAAATTTGCTAATTTTCGGGTGGTTTAAGTTTTTAATATGCTTTTTCTAATGAAATATACATGAAGATTTATTTTAATTACTAAATAAAGATTACCAAATCGGTTTTCCAAACGAAAATTATAAAAACGTTGAATTTTTAAATGAATAAGTCTCATAAGAGAAATTTACATTTGTATAAGTATATTTAATACACGAAATTTTATTCAATTTCAGCAACATATGATGTTTAGTGATTGAAAAATAAGTATTATTTTAAGGATAGGATAAAATCTCCTGTACAAAAAGATGGTTAATCTAATGAAATTACAATAGTAAATGCATTCAGATATATACTGGAACTGGAATAATGAAATAGCACAATTACTGGAAATTGAGAATATAAAATTAAAGCGAGAACGAAGGACTCAGGGGGGCAGATCCCCTTGAAGGAAAGTATTCTTATTCTGAAAAAAAAAAAAAAAAAAAAAAAAAAAAACACATACAGTAATAAGTAGTTTAACCTTAACATTGCATAAAATTGTGTTTAATGTGCTACTTCTAAAATTTCCGAAGTTTCGATAAATCTTACATTCTTATAAATGTATAAATAACTTTAAAATTTTGTATTTTAGGATATCAAATATTATGCAAATAATATTAAAAAAATAGTGAGATTAATGAACAATGATTCGTAGAGCTGACATTGAGGCTTCTGATCTGTAGATTTACTAGTACGATACTGTTTATATACTAAACTTTCAGAACTATTATAATTAAAATTCACCTATTCAGAATTCTGTTGCAATAGTACTAGGGCTCCAAACGAAACATAATTTCGCTTTAGTTAAATCATAGTATCTATAGCTAAACTACGAAAATTGAAAAAAAAAAAAATATATATGTGTGTGTGTGTGTGTGTGTGTGTGTGTGTGTGTGTGTGTGTGTGTGTGTGTGTGTGTGTGTGTGTGTGTAGCAGCCTGTGAGACAGCTAACAACAGTTAAGTGTTAACGTTGTTATCTTAAAAAGTCTCAAGTTTTTATTTTAAAAAATGTGTCCTTTTTTAGGTAGATTTCGTAAGAAATACTATACCTATTACATTCTCTCCTAAGTTGGAATTTTTGAAAAAAAATTTCAGATCTACGCCGATCACGACTCCCAGAACCCAAAACCACCCCCAGTTCAAAACTTTATATATCTATCTATGTCATTTTTTACGGACACGATAACTCCCATAATTCTGCACAGATCTCTTCCAAACTGATACATAAAATCAAGGGGCATAAAATCTCGGTCAAGTTCGTAAATGGTCAACATCGAACCAAGGGGGGGGGGGGGGGTTGTGAAAACAGAAAAAAAACATTATTTCTTAATTATGATGCGTATCGAATCCGTTTAAAGTTATTATTACTTCTAGGAAAAGGGCCGAAAATTTATGTATGACAGATTTTTGATATCATTTAAAATGGCCCCAGGGGGGGGGGGGGGGGGTTAAAAGAAAAAAATTCATAACTTCGTCCATTCAGAAGATATCAAATCCGCTTAAATTTATCATAAATCCTCTTAATATTATCTAAAACTTTTATATTGACAATTTTTGTTATAGGACCAACCCGTATAGCCAAAAAAGAAAAAAAAATCCCTGCCGGCTTCCGCCTTCAAACAAGTTAGCGTTCACAGTGGGCGTTTCCAAATGCCGCATCATTACAAAAAGGTCATTTCTTCTGCAATTCCCAACAAACAGGCAGTACATGGCCTGCGTCTTCGAAATCTACCTGTGCTTGTAGGCTGAGCCGTCAGGGATTTTTTTTATGTTGTTTTGCTTTAGTTCCTTTAGTTTGAAATACTTGTTACTTTTGCCTTAGTTCTTGTTACTTTAAAATACTAATACATAAATATCCATCTAATCCCCCCCCCCCCATTTTGCTCCATCATCACAGTTTAAAAACAATCATCTTTTAAAACAATTTCATAAAAAAAGACACAAATCTGCTGCATTTATTACTTTGAAATAAATGATCACCAACCCCCCCAAATTTGTTACTTCCCTGCCCCCTAACACACAAATTTTAAAGTATTTAAAATTATTTCTTTATTTTTTTTTTTTTTAAGTTCCCTTGTGTTACTTTACATAAACGTTAAATAAATATATTTTTTAATTGTTCTCTGAAATGTCTACTGCTTGTTTGTCCCCTCCCCTCCCCCCAACAGCAGCATACAAAGTAAAAAATATTTTTGGCAACAAAAAATAATCATTCTATACTTTCCAAGGGGAATTTCTAAGTATGGGGGAGGTGCAAAGTATTTCAACTTTTTTGTAGTTTGGCCTAATATCACTCTGGTATGACTTCAGGACTGTTCCTGCAGAAAGATTTTGCTGTTGATCAAGTTTGTCGCAGAACGCAGAAAGCAAAGTAATTTTCTGCCCTACAACATTATATAAAAATAATCAAAATATGCTATTACCAAGCTTGGCCTTCCCATGTCTTAACATACAACTGTTTCAGGGCTTCATAATAGAAGGCCCTTCATTGGTGACAATGAATAAAAGAAAAAAAAAAAACAATAGTAGCAAAGTATGTGTGCTACAGCTTCTGCTTTTTATTATTTTTCTTTTCTTTTATTGTAATGTTAAGATTGGACCTTTTATGAAGGCTTGGAATATCTGAATTCTAAATTTGTTTTTGACTGTTTTTGCTTTTCACAACATCAGCAAAAGCATGATCTGTAGATTATAATGAATATTTTTCTGAAAACTTAGCATACACATGTTTCAAGAATTTTCTGATACAAAATTTGCTAAATCGGAAAAATTAATACCGATTATTTTGATTTCAAATTAATTACAAAAATGAATTTGTTGAATGATTAAAATTTATTAAATACTAGCTGATCCACCCGGCGGTGTCCGAGCCGGTGTAATAAACTTAAATCTCTTAAAAAACGTAACTCTGGCCATGGTCTCCGATGGCTTCGGCATCGTATACCGGGCATGCTCGTACGCCTGGAAAATCTTTTATTTCTCCCTTCCACCGCCAGGGGAGCATTCTGTTCTAAAAAAAACCTCTTTCCGAACGAACCAACGAACCTCTGAGACAGATCTCCTCTGCCTACGGTACTGTATAGTAGGTGTGCTACAATATTGAGCTGGTTTCGAAAAGATGGAAACATTATTAGCCGAGTTATTGAACTAAGGCACAGTTAGAGAAAATAACCTTGAGAGAGGTGCCGGGGGGCATGGGGATGTTCAAGTGTCTTTCAGAAAATGACTAATTAGGAGGACCACTATGCATTTTTAAAAATTCGTTCGTTTGGTTAAGCTGATTACAAATTTGGATTAAACTATTATTCCAAAATAGTGGTAACCGCTGCTCATAAATTTAGTTTAATATTATAAAGGGTGATTATTAAGTTAAATAGCTGACATACCCGGCGTTGCCCGGGCCCGTGATAATAACGTTAAAAATACCTAAAGTCAATGTTGAATGATTTTATATTTTTAAATGAAAATATATCCAAACGAACTGAAAGACAGTCGTTATAGTTATTGCCGATTTAATTTCTGACGTTCTGATATATTAAACTTTCAATTCTGACCGAAAGTTCCTGAGGAAACCTAAATAATATAAAGGGCTGCCCCATCTTTCCTCTTTTAAACTCAAAATAATATACAGTATTGGCCAATTTATTAGTCCCATTCGAAAAAAAATTCCAAAACCTTGTTTATAAGATGATTATATTAAAATTAATTAAAAATCATGCACTCGTGGCAGCATAATTCACTTTTATATTTTAACAGAATAGTAAGGCTACTATAATTTGTGATTCGTCCTATAGCCCAGATAGCAAGCAGGGTTCCGAAAACGGTCTTTTTTCATTTTCTTTCAATTTTTCTGCAAAGGTATATTATCTTTACCTTATATCACGGTCACAGTAATGTTTTCAATATTAGATTTTTGAAATAACCGTCAGAAAACCTACGTTCTAAAATCATCTTTACTCATTCATTTTTCGCGCATGCGCAACTTATTTCGAGCTACCAATTATCCATGTGCTTGCGTTCACTCACTCATGACTCATTGAAGGTGATATTGGCGTGCGAGCAGGTCACTATAGCGTCTCTCTGCCAGTGCCGGCTTTGCATTTGGTGCAATCATGTTCCATCTAAAGTATGTTAAGCTATTTTGTATATATTTAATTTCATAAAGATGTACCTTATTGTAAGAACTACATACATACGCATATTTCTGTTGTAGTTCTTGAAATTTCCATTTATAATATGTTTTTTATTCTTAACGAATTAATGCGAGTTCTTTAACCATATTTTCATTGCAAAATACGATAGATAGAGAATAGCATTTGTTTATGTTTATCTTTTACAATATATTATTATCGTTTATGTTATCTATTGATGCTCCCCAATTTTAAAATATTCATCTTATAGTTCATGTGCTTAAAAATTACCGTCAAAAGTTTTTAATTTTGCGTAATAATAATAATAATAGATTTTGTACTAGTATTTAAACTGTAATTTAGTCAAAGTTAATTATTTTTATGCATACGTTTTATTTTCTTATATTTTAGTAATTTATGTTGTATAAAATTTCATTTTAAAATATTCAATGACAATTGTTTTTATATTATGTACGTTTAAGATATAAAATTTTTATTGCGCTGCTACAAAAGTTTTAAATATTGTTATTTTTATTACTTTGTTTAATACATTTTATTTTCATGGAGTTTAAAAAAATGAGTTTTAATGAAATCAAACTATTTAAAATTTTAACGTTTCAATATACATACTAATAATTATGAAAGATTTTGAAAATGAATTTTTATATTTTAAAGAAAAAAGGGAAAAAGAAAAGTCTAAATAATCTTAACCGATTATTATTATTTATTTTTAATTATGGAGCATCAATAGATTTAATTCAGAGATAAATCATTCTGAAAAATTATTGTTCTTCTGTTTTAAGTAAAATGAAAACATGCTTAAAGTAGACTAAAAATAAACAAATTGGTAATATGCATATGATATAAAAATGTTATAAATGGAAATTGCATATTTGTTTCTAATTTTTCTCAGTAATTATATAAACACCAAAATTTGGTTTTATATAGTTCTTAAATGAAGTTCTTAAATATTTATGAAATTAAATTATGCAGTAATGTTTAACTTACTTCAGTTTGTCAATAAACTAATAAATAACAGTAATTGATAGTGGGCTGACCATTATCACTTTCCAAATATAAAAACAATAAATAAAGACAACATAAAAACCAAGACATAAACAATTCCAAACTCAGAAATTTAAACTATTGTGAAACTTTCAGGATAATGTAGTAGGGCTTAAGCAAAAATATACTATACAAATTTTCTTGTTGCCCGAATTCACTTTAAAAAGAAAATATTATCCCCCGTATATTTTAGACTTTATTTTTAAAACTAATTAGTTGTAAGAGATACAAGGAAAAAAAAAAAAGTTATCTATTTTAATTAGTTATGTCAAATTCAAACAAAAGTTAGAAAACTTTCGTAAAATTTATCGTCACAGTTCATTCTAACAAAATGCATATTAGTTTAAAAATTTTTTAATGTTATCAACAAGTAATATTTTTTTTTAGAAGCAGTATATTAGTTAAAATATAGAAAATAAAATATATTCAAATTTTAGCAATTACATAGGAAAGGAATTTTAGCAAATAAAAAAAGAAATATATTAATTAAAATATGTAACTTACTATGATTTCTTAAATATAATGTGGGCTAATAAAAATCCTTATTTTCCATTTTTTTTCTTCAGTATATAAAAATTAAGCTAAAATTTAGTTTCCCACAGCAACAAAGGAAATTTCTAAGTCAGGTTATTTTGATGAAAATCTAATGCTGTCAGTTAAGATCAGTTAAGTAATCTCTGTCAGTTAAGATTTAAAACTAACAGATTAATCAAAACCTTTCTGATTTCCTTTATAGATGCATATAATAAAAGCATTATTATCTACCTTTGATTGTAATTCTTGTTACAATGGCTAATAAGAAATACTGTAACTAGCCTTACATTTCTACCTTTTGGTATGCTTGTCCTAAAACACTTACAAAGTACCTCGGATTGTGTCAACTAGCAACCTTTTATAATCCTTTTTACAATGTTTGCACACTTTTCAGACAAAGCCTTTAAAAAGCATCTAGTCATTTACATGTTAAGGTTAGAAAAATGTTTTAAAAATCAAAAATTGTTATCTGGGTAGCCAGTATACGTCAGGACAGATGGCCGTTATCATTATCTTTTTACGTGTGAAGATTTCGCTATTGTTCGATCACGGACCTCAGTTTAATAGTTCGTGATTTGGGAACGACTCATATACTCTTTACAGGATTTTAAAATATCGCAACCATATTTATTTAATAGATAAATTCTCAATTATTTTTCTAAAAAGAAGTTTAAACATAGAAAAATCATTCTATCTCAATCAATAATAGAACCATGGAGATAGAGAGAAGGAGAACAACGATAATGTTTCTACTTATGGAACTAAAAGCGGTACCTAGTATGGCGACGTTTCCGTTTTTTTTTGGGCCTTTGGGGAGTGTAGTGCCCTCTGTTTCCGGTTTCGACTGATAACTCTTTACCATGCTCAAAACCAAAATGCAGGAAGAGCAGACGACAATTTGTCATGTTTGACATGTCACATGACCGGCCTTTGGGAGCACCAGCGCCACGAACCGGGTACTAATCTCCGGTCCATGTTCTGATTTTGAAAGCCTATCTTCACTGTTCTCCTTCTTATTTCTATCTCCATGAATAGAACACTCATATCAACAACAACATTTATTATCTGAAACTCACAAAAAACAGTTGCCACACAGAATTAACAAAAACATTTGTCAATTTCTAAAATGTGACAACCATGGCAACCAAATTTAACAACCATGGAGTTAAAATACTTACTATTGCAAATAGTAGAAAACTCGTAATATAATGGAATCTGCAACATATTCCCACCTAGCAATGTCAATTTACAAATGCAACATTGCAACTCATAAAGAATAAATGGACTAAATAATTAATAAAATGTTATTAGAGTACATACAGTTCACAAGTCCAAACGTTCAGGTATTTTGATTGTTCTTCCTGTTCGGGACATTTTGGGAAGGAACTCAGAGTCCTTAGAACTGGAGGCATTAACTTCTTTAATCTTAGATGGAGACTTCCGAGATGGTACAGATAAAGATGCATCATTCTCCGCAGATCCTTTTTCCATGCTCGAGGGCAGTTGCAAACTATTTTTATCGTCAGCGGATATCTCCAATGGATATAGCCTCTAGAAAGGCCGCAGCCTCTCACCTTGGTGTGTTTGCACTCTTGCTACCCTAGAAACACCGTCTCTACCAGGATGCGAATTTGGAAAGTTCCCTCGATTGGTGCACTTTTGGCGATAATTTTTGGCGAGAAACGCATTTTGAGATAAAATACAAAATATGGTACTGATCTCTCAAATGTGGCATCAAGCTTAGCGTTGTTTGCAAAACTAGTTGCTTGTATTATTTATCTGGCTCCTCTGTTTCTGTTTATATTTAGGAAATGAAATGTAACAATATGATAAAGTAAGTTTTAAGATATTTATTATTTATCACTGTAGTATATATATGTATATATATTTGGCTTATTATAATTAATATTGTTACCGAACTTTAACATCGATCAAAATAGTCGTACCAATTATATAAATAAAATTGCTAATCGCGTTTGTTTA
This sequence comes from Maratus michaelseni, assembly GCA_963931845.1. Lineage (NCBI taxonomy): Eukaryota > Metazoa > Arthropoda > Arachnida > Araneae > Salticidae > Maratus > Maratus michaelseni. The sequence goes on along the minus strand of OZ007599.1, from coordinate 147,213,406 downwards.
TACTAGAATTTATACGTTCAGAGAGTTTCTTTCTTTTATTCTACTTATTACCAAGATTGCAATTTTAACAAAAATATTTTTCTCTGTATAAATTCATGTATAACTTTAAAAACTTCAAAGGCTGCATTTTCTTTCACACACACAAAATAATAATAATAATTATACTACCATGAACTGTGTAAATGTAAATCTTTTTTTAAGTGATTTATCTAGAAAATAATTTGCATGATTAATTTTATAGTATTCCCGTGTCACTCTTAAAATAAGCTTGGGTTATATTTTTAATAAACTCTGTATTTCATATATTTTTCTGCATTCTTTTAAAATATGGATTATTTTTTTCAGTGACAGCTCCTGCTCACTACTATTAACAACACCAGCACATTAATTGAATGAGTATTGTCTGTGCTGTATGATTTGTTATGCTCATCATATCATTGACAATACTTGCTCAATTACACTTAATTCTGTATGGATATGGTTGTGAAAATGTAACAGTTTGAATTTTCTGCAAAGCTTGGAATGGGAGTTATTGAATCAACATTCTACTTCAGCGTTAATTCAAGGTATAATTTTTGTTTCATGACATTATTGATTAAGTAATACCAGTTTTTGTCCATCTTTCTAAATATCCCTGCAGTTATTTTTTTTTAGAGTACTTCATTTTTCAATAAAATTCTATCTCTTTATAAGCTTTCAATTTATAAAAGAATAAATTAACATCCTTTCTATTTAGGGCTAACCATGAGTTAGCCCTAAATACTTGTGCAGATTACTTTTTAATGTATATTTGGTTGATTTTATTATTTTATTTACTTATATATCTTAATCAAAATTCCTACAAATTTTGTATATAATTATTTATAATTTTTTATTACAGAATAATACACAATTATTCATATTTAGAAATAAGAATTAAAATTAGACTGAATATATATATATAAAATAATATTTCATGAAATTAGATTATTAGTGATTGTGTATTATAAATTGTTTAAAAATATTAAACAGCCATTGAATAATACTTAAAAAATCAATGTAGGCGACCAAGAATTAAGAAAAAATACCTGTTTTCAGCATTACTGTTATAGAATTTGGTTTAAATAAACAATAACTGTGTTTATTGTTGCTTTATTTATAAATAGGAATAGCTGTTTATATATACTGTGAAGTGCATACTAAGATATTTTTAAACAGTTAAATTTTGATAAAATCTTTTGCCTATCTTTTACAAAAAAAAAAAAAAATACAGACATTGCATTTAGATTTCTGGTGTTTTTTTTTTTGTTTGTTGAGGACTTTTAGTATGCTTCTAAATAGGATTGTATACAGGGAGGACAAATATTCATATTTAAAGAGTAAATTTCTTATGTCAATGATTTATAAAACTGTTCTATAAAAATATTAATATGATCATTATAAGAAATTGCAATATTTATTTTTTACAGAATAATTTTAGTTTTCTCTTTTCTTATAATTGAAAAGATATTTTTAAAACATGATAATTGCTTAATTAAAAAAAAAAGTGCTGAATTAAAAAGTAATGAAGATTAAAGTGTAACTCTAAAGTACTAGCAAAAACTTCCAATTGTTTTATTAAATATTGTTAATTGTTATTTTGACAAACCCTTCAGGATGTTGCACCAATTTTACCATTTAACAAATGCTTTTGACCATTGATGATCAAAACATATTTTCATCCAGATTGTTAAAACCATGCTTAAAACTAAAGCTAATACAGCTCTGTTTGGGCGGGGGGGGGGGGGGGCAGAGCCATCCTGATAAAAAATAATAATATTTAGAGCCATCCTGATGAAAAATAATAATAAACTAGAACTAAATATAATAATCAATGTTTACATCTATCTACATTCTGTCTAACATTAACATTTTATTCAAAAGTAAAAAAAGAGAAGCTCATGCGGCGTTCAAATAATAATTTTAAAAAAAATTAAAGTTGCAACAGATTTTGCAAAAATATTATTTTCCATCATCAGTATTTGATAATACATTTGTGGGGGAAAAAAAAAAGGAACAGCTTTGGAATTCACCCAAGGTTCGCCATCTTGTATTTTAAATCAAAACATATCTGTTTTGCTTCTTATTTCCAAAATAATTTTCATTCATATTTACTTATTATAAACATGTTATTAAATTTTATTGACTAATTTATTTATACAGGGTGATTCTGAATTCATCATCAATATTTGGTGGGCAGGTAGGGAATAGGAAAAGAACACTATTTCACATAGGAAAGCATAGGCACAAACGAACGCATGACGGTGTATAGAGGGCGCTTTGTGTCCGCATCTCCCATGAACGCGCATAGCTGTCTGCCGTGTGCAGCCAGTCGTCATTCGACAAGGTGACTTCGCAGAAGTAACATGAACCGGTATACGTTTCAAGAACTTGCAGATATGCATCTAACTTACGGTGCCGCAGGAGAAAGCTGTCTTAGAGCTAGGCAAATGTATGCAGAGCGCTACCCCAACCGGCGCGTGCCACAGCATCAAATGTTTTCACGTGTTCATCGACAACTGTACGAAACTGGATCATTTGCTGGTATTAATGTTGATCGAGGCAGCCGCCGATCAACACGGACAGTTTCAGTCGAGGAAGCTGTCCTACAGTCTATCGAAGAACAGTCAAGTTCTAGCACACGAGGTATGGCTCGCCAGTTTGGAGTTTCACAATCAACAGTGTGTCTGATACTAAACGAGGAACGTTTACATCCTTTTCATTTGCAAAGAGTGCAGTTACTGGAAGCAGAGGACTATCCCAAGCGTGTTACTTTTTGTCAGTGGTTCATGCAGAGAACAGCCGTTGATCCCAATTTCCCAACGTATGTTCTTTTCACAGATGAAGCGTCCTTTACTCGTGAAGGTGTCTTCAACACACACAATTCGCATGTGTGGGCTAATCAGAATCCACACGGTACGAGAGTTAGAGCTGCGCAACAACGCTTTGCAGTAAATGTGTGGACTGGGATCGTCGGCGACTGTTTGCTGGGACCGTATTTACTACCATCCCGTTTAGATTGCGCAAACTACCTCATATTTCTTCAGACTGTGTTACCGGGTCTTATGAACGAGGTTCCTGCTGTTATTCTCCGGCAAATGTGGTTCCAGCATGACGGCGCTCCAGCACATTTCGCAAATGATGTGTGTTGTTACCTGACCAGAAAATTTGGAGCTCAATGGATTGGTCGCTGTGGACCGGTTTGTTGGCCACCACGGTCACCGGATTTATCTCCAATAGACTTCTTTGTATGGGGTGCCATGAAAAACATGGTGTACGAGACCCCTGTTGCCAGTGCTATGGACCTTGTAGCACGCATATCGGTTGCCGCCGCAAACATCCGGGAAACGCCAGGCATATTCCAGAAAGTTCGGTTGTCCATACAACGTCGTTGTGAGGCATGTACTCTATCAAATGGTCAGAATTTCAAGCACCTCTTGTAAGTCTGTACAAAAGATGCACAAATAAATGTTTTTTCTCTTACCACTTTCTTGTTATGTTTTCTTTCCATCATTTAACCGGATTCATATTGCCCTACTACATGACGTCTGCGCCCATGCTTTCCTATGTGAAATAGTGTTCTTTTCCTATTCCCTACCTCCCCACCAAATATTGATGATGAATTCAGAATCACCCTGTATTTAATAATAAAAGTTAAAAAATGTTTTAATTTTACACACACATTTATTTTTTTTATAAAACACACATTTATTTTTTGATAAAACATATATAATTTTTATTGTAAATACATACAAGTTTTTTGTATTATTATAAACACATGATTTTAATTTTATTGACTAATTTTATTTATATTTAATAATAAAAGTTAAAATGTGTTGATTTAAAAAACACGATGGCTGACTGCGGGCAAATCCCAAAGCTTAGTCAAAAAAAAAAAAATTATGTACATAAAGAAGCAGTATAAATATTGAATTAAATTTCTAATGTGTAAATCTGTAGATCAGATGCCTTAAATGTCAGCTCTTCAAGTCACATTTTTTTAAAACTTATTATGTTTAACATTAGACATTTTCGTTTAAACCAAGTCCTTTTTTTCATGTAACTTTTAATTACTTTTAATTTGTTAGGCCTTATATTTATTCCGTACTAAAATTTGGGATGAAAATTTGACAAAGCCTCCTTATAATATAAAATTTGAACAGGTTTCAATAATTAGATCTGAAGTCACTGTCGAAAATAGAGGGAGACGAAGGAGATGCAAAATTAAGATTTGGTTTGCCATTTGATACAATATATATATATGGTGTGGGATCTGTTATCTGACGTTTTCGTATCCAGAACCGAAATTGAAAACCGAAATGCAATATAATAACCAAAGCTCAATTTGTCAAAAACGTTTCAGAAACGTTAAAAAAAATTGCAAAATTCGTCCGTCAAATGCATGAATAAACACCCGCGAGTAGTGGGGAACCCAGTAAGTCATGGGGGAAAATATCGCCGTCAGTCGGTAAAACTCGAAATTTGGCAGCCAGTCACGGGCAAAAAATGTGAAATTCGTCGGTCGGTCACAGTAAAAACCATAAAATTTGTCCACTGATAGAAGGAAAATATTGCAAAATTTGTCAATCAATTGTGGGGAAAAAGTTGCGAATTCATCAGTCAAATGTTGAAAAAAAATCTTTTAACAACCGCAATAAGTTGCAGGAAAATTATCATGAAATTCTTTGATCGGTCACAGAAAAAAATCACAAATTTGTGCGTGTATCGAGGGCAAAAGCTAAAAAATATTGCGAAATTCTATTGATAAAAGGGGACTTTAAACAATCTAGTTCAAAATGTGTTTTCGGAACAGGATGCAAGAATGCCCATTTTGAGAACAGTGTGCACTTTTTTGAGAATTTCAACTTGGCGGTGCTTTCATTCTAGCGACCACACAAATAAAAAAAAATATATTATTGCATGCATTCGATAAATAAATATTAACAAATAGTGAAATTAGTTATTTTGTACATTTTTTATACCTATAATAAAGTGTTGCGAATTACGGAAAAAACCCTTATCCAGACTTTTACTTTTAAACAAATCTAATGTTGGGGGCCCCACTACCTTAGCCAGCATACACTGGGCATGCCATGCACACTCACATATGTTACTGTAAGTCGAGTCGAAAAAGCTATACCCCGCCATGATCCAGCCCATAGAACAAGAGATAGGAAAGCACCCCCTGGTGGTCAAAATCCAAACTAAAATCAGTAAGCTCTATCGATGTTGAGTGGAAAGAGTCATATCCTGTCATGATTCAGCCCATAGAAACAGAGATAGCAAAGCGCCGCCTTGTGGTGAGTGCAAGTTTATGTAGAATAAATACGATATTTAATAAAAAGTCATTCCACATCCCCCCTCATCTCGACATTTTCGCAAAAGTATTACAAATATACAGATGTTTCTTAATTACATCTAATGTCCCAATCTGATAGCGGGCGAAGCTCGCTTTTCCCTATCATAATACCTGGCTGGCACTCTAATAGAAAAACTTTAATTACCTATAATGCAGTTTAAACATCTTAGCTCAGGTTCTTTGATTATCATTAGGCTTTTAATTTATTTATTATTTTAATCTGGGAGATAGAGTCGCCTTTATGTCTGACATTGAAAGTACATGTTTAAAAGACTGTTCGAAAACGATGGGATTAATTAAAAATTTTGTGATTTTCCATTCAGTTCTTTTTCGTTTACTAATCTTTTCTCTCCACTTTCCCATATATTATGAATTTGATAAGAAATCTTAATGAAAACGTATGTATTGCACTATACTGAATGTTTTGATAGTAATATCAGTTCAAAGTTAATTCAATGAAGCGAAAATTTTGAGTATTTATTGTCATTTACTATCTTTCTTCCTGTTGTTTTCGACTACATTTTTAGTTCCCAAGAATGGTGAACTGATAACATGTGATAAATTGTAGAACTGAATGGGAAAGACTGTTTCATCAATAAATCACGGAAAAAAACATATTTTATCATAGAATCGCTGAAAAAAACATGAATTTTGTCAAAGGATCGTTGAAAAAACATGAATCTCGTTAAAAGGCAGCAGACAAAACATAGATATAGTCAAAGGATCACAGAAAAAGCAAATTTTGTCAAAGGATTGCTGAAAAAAAACACGAATTTTGTCGAAGAATTGTTGAAAAAACATGAATCTCGTCAAAAGGCAGCAGACAAAACGTGAATATCATCAAAGGATCGCAGGAAAAACGCGAATTTTATCAAAGGATCACAGGAACATGAATTTTGTCAAAGGATCGCACGAAAAACGTGAATTTCATCGGAGGATCGCTGAAAAAAACAAGAATCGCGACAAAAAGATGCGGAAAAAACTTGAATTTCATTAAAGGATCACAGAAAAAGCAAATTTCGTCAAATGATTGCAAGAAAAACTTTAATTTTGTCAAAGAATTGCAGAAAAAAATGCAAATTTCGTCAAAGGATCGTGGAAAAAATGCGATTTTTGTGAAAGGGTCATGGAAAAAATGCAACTGTCTTTATTATAAACAGCACACACACAAACATCTATACAAACCTCAGTACACACAAACATATTATAATAGGTATAGTTTTAATCTGAAATGATATACTGAACTAACTTTTGCAAAAACGGGTTAACCCGAATCCAAATTGCAGAAATCTACACTCAGTCTGAAATCGACCTGAAACACAGTTAACCCAACTTGCAACAAAAATAATTATTGCCGAAGGGATTTATCCCCTCACCCTGTGCTGTAACCTTTCAGAAATTTTGCTGTGAATTCCAGATTTTTTTTTTCTCAAAATCATCCCTGATATAATAATACTTATAGAACAAAATGAGGTGAAAGCGATGTTTTTCTGAAAAGAACCAAAAGTTCCTCATATTATAAAGTTTTTCAGTTTTTGCTTATCAATTCCAGTATCTGAAGCAATATGCGAAGGCTGGGGTTCTGTGATAAGCAATATAATGCAGAAAAGAACCAGAGCAGATGATGGAAATGCACAAGAAATAGGCACAGCAGATATGCAAGCTTTTATTGAACTCAATAATCCTTCTGCAGGATATAAATCTGTTAGAAAAATTTTAAAAAGCACATTAATAGATATGGCACAAGTTTTTACAACCACTTCAAAAATATTATCAACATTAACTTCATTTGTATCATGCATTAAATCCACAGTTGTGTCAAGAATTTTGGAAAATGATAAAACAATATTGCCTTCTTTTAAATAAAGTATTTTCCAAAGTTCCATTTTTTTATCTAATTTTCTGCCTAATGCCTAATAAAAAACCTCTTTGTGTGTCTCACTTTTTTTTTTAAATTTATTTATGTAAATGATGCAAACAGTTTGTATATATATGTATATCTATCTGTGATGCCATAATTAATTAACACTACAACAGCAGCAAGAATATATTTATATGATATATTGCATATTGCAGACTATTTTCGAAGACATTACTAGTGTTGCAGACACTTGAAGATAGTTCTGTCACTGGGCTACTCTGTATAGCTGCAAACTATTCATTTTTTGTGTTAACACTATTTCAAAATCATGATCCTGAGCTTATTTAATTGTAGAATTCTGTGATTAATTAACATTAAGATTAGGCAAAGGTTTCTATTTGGAAGTTGTAAAAACTAAAAAGTGGAATATTTGATAGCTTAAGCGCTTAAAATTTTGGTTTTGCTAAACAAAAAAACAATGCTTTAAATTTTGAAAATAATGTATAAAATATAAATATGAAAATTAGAGTGATGGGAGGGGGGAGAGGGGGTGGACGCTACGGGTGTTAGACCTGCAGAATATTAGGTCTTTTTTCTTAGAAATTAAGCCCTGCTAGAGGGGGGGTGAAATAAGAATGCATCAAAATAAATGCAAAAGGTCATTTACAAAAATTTTAAAAACAAAAATTCTCCACGTGATATATGAGCTAAAATCTTAGATGTAGCTGATCAACTATACCATGCATTGGAGGGTTATATTATTCAAATCACTGTCCTAAAACTCCCTTGCAATAATTACAAATCACAATAGCTTCAAAATAAAAACCATCTGTAAGACTTTGTTCATTCAAAGATCATCCCAAGTAAAAGTCGGCCCTTTTTGTTAGATTATATATTTTTTAGCATCATTTTACGCTCGCAAACATTTAAGAAGCGAAGCCATTTTATTTAAACTATTAATTCATAAAATATTTGAACGTGAATTACTTATAAATTATCGAAAAAAGAATGTTTGTTTACACGTTTACAATGCAGTAACGCTATACGCTAGCGGAGAAATGAAAAATTCCCCCGTTTCACGCATCCTGCATGAGTGCAACCCTATTACCGGTTACTCGCGCCAAGACTTTTTCGCCAAATGCGTGAATCGAGGGAACTTTCCAAATTAGCTACCAGGATAGATTTCTAGTATTAATCCGAGAGGCCAGTCGTTACGCTTACTTGTGTCATTCCCTATAAGAACAATATGTCACCGACCTCCAGCAAATTATTCTTCCTGCTACCTCTATGGATTAGGAGTGCAAGATACTCATTTTTGAATTTGCATCTTAAATATCCTCTCAATTTATTCAAATATTTGGATCTTTTTGTCAAGAAATCTCTATCAACAGTATCTAAATCTGCAGTTCCAAATCTAGTACAGTTATCGTTTACCAGGAAGATAGTTAGTGTTAATGGTCTGAGTTCTTCTGGTGAATTGGAGATATATGTTAAAGGCCTCGAATTTATAACTGCTTCGCAGTCACACAATACTGTTAAGATCTCTTCATAATTAACGGTGGCTTTACCAAGAACTCGTCTTAAAAGTTGTTTGAGCATTCTTACCATTCGTTCCCACCAACCACCCCACCATGCTGCAGTAGGAGGGATGAATTTCCACTTAATTTGTTGTGTTGCAGAAAGAGAAATAACACTATTCCAGTCTATTGCCTTTAGGGCATTATTAGTACCAGTAAAATTCGTTCCGTTGTCTGAGTACAGAACAGACATTCTTCTTCTTCTGGCTATAAACCTTCTCAAGGCTTGAATGAAGGCCTCAGTGGACAACGACTTAACTAATTCAAAATGCACGGCACGATATACTGCGCAAGCGAATAAAACCACCCATGCTTTTTCCTTTGATCGTAAATAAATTTAGCCAGCATAATCTGCTCCCGATACTTCAAATACTTTAGCAGGAATTACTCTATCTTTGGGTAACGGGGTGAATGGCACATCCAAAGGCTTAGCAGTGCGTCGCCTGCAAATTACACACTTAGAAATGATCTGTTTTGCTAATTTTCTAGCACCAAATATCCAATATTTTCCCCTTAGTCTTGCTAGTAATGTTGTAACGTAGACAAACCTGCATGCAAAGATCTCTTATGTAGACCGGGAGGCGGCAGCACAGACAATCACCTCATCGAGTTCACGGCTGAAATTCCAGAGTTAGTTAAAACTCGATTCGCATATTAAAACGCAATCGGTCTGCCAAGTCATATCTTGGTGGAAAACACGTTAAAACCTGATTTTAGCGGTTGACTCGTAGGTTTACCATTGTGTTTTCCTGCACCCAAAAGTATGAAAACATGGAGGACTGGGAGCAGGAACACACAATGGTAAACCTACGAGCCAACCGCTAAAATCAGGTTTTCGGGTGTTTTCCACCAAGATATGACTTGGCAGACCGATTGCATTTTAATATGCGAATTGAGTTTTAACTCATTCTGAAATTTCAGCCGTGAACTCGATGAGGTGATTGTCTGTGCTGCCGCCTCCCGGTCTAATGTTCTTCAGTTACCAACTTCGATATCATCTTATGACTTGATGGCAGCAAAAGAGGATTTTGAAATTCTTCACAATCAAACAATTTTGTTTTTATACGTAGTAAACCATCTTGATCTTTACAGGTTTGCATTTTCTTCAATAACTTACTCTCATGTAATGTTTCCTTTTGTATCAATTTGAAAATTGAAATTGCTGCCCTTTTATATTCATTACAAGTTAATTCCCCTTTTAATTTATTATCTTTATGCAAGGAATTATGGAAAAATCTCAGCATCCATCCAACCATTCTGATTGTTTTTATATAACTGGAAAACCATTGACTGATAAGATTATCGACATCTTGCAGATTGACCATAGATGACACAACTAACTTTTTTCTCTCTTTCAACACTTCCTCTTCATTTATAGAAAATTCTGATTTAGGCCACTCTTCGGGTTCGGGTTCGGGTTGTAAATACAGCCAACTTGGACCTTCCCACCATTTTGTCTTAAGTAGCTGACGGGCAGTACATCCTCTACTTGGAAGATCGGCAGGGTTAACCGAACCTGGGATGTGTCTCCAAGAATCCGTTGGTGTCAACCCATACAACCAAAAGCATCCTCTGGACGTCCCATACAGATCCCAGTGGTCCTACAACCGTCAGATCCTGTACACGCCATAATTCAGACGTTCAGAGAACGTCAGAATCAGGACGAACTATCCATTTTCGTCCAGGGGACATCCGTAGCAGCGGAATTATCAATGCGCATGCCCCAAATCTCAAGTTATCCCGTTTCGAAAAGAAACAACTTCAATTTTCAATTCTTCATCTTCTGTGTTTTATATTGTAGTTTTAATTGTTCATCATATATCGTTTACTATTATATTTTATGGAATTAAAGCTTGTATTTTAGTTTCTAAGGTAAGTAAACTTTTGAATTTTAAGTTTTTAAAGTTAACTTTTGGGTTTTGTTCTGAGTTGTAAGGGTATTTTCTCAATTTATATCGTGAATAAAGCAAACATTCAAACAAGCATGTACACCACACGGAAACTGTTACAGGCATTTTTAATGAAAGTAATTGTAAATTGTAAGCATAATGTGGTATAATCATAAAACAAACCTTTGTTTATTTTATTTTCATCGAAGTTAACGGTATATTTTTAAAGAAAGATCGTTACGTGGTTTGCCAAAACATCGCTTGCGACCCATAGTTTGGGAACCGTTGTGTTAGATATAAAAATACATTAACAATTTTATTGTTGAAGAACAAGTAAAAATATTCATAAAGCTTTAAATTCAACTAATAAAATAATTTACACAATAAAATTATTTAGCTTAACAAAAGTTCATAAAAATTATAATGAAGTATCTTTTTACTTCAAGAATAACATATTTATAAAAATAATTTTGTAAAATTAGGATTTTCAAATCCTAATCCTATATGTGGAGCCCAAGGGTAAAGATCCAGTTGGGGACTACCTATAACACTCTTGTACCTGCAATTTGTACTAATTTTTATTTAAAAAATTACTACCTGGTTTTTAGATCTTTTTAGGGGGCGGTGGGTTTAGGTGTCAGAGTACCCCTGAAAAAAAAAAAGATAAACACTGTTTCATTTCTTAATGTTAAAAAGAAAAATCAGTAGAAACTTCCTTTTTGATTTTTATGTTACATTTCAAAGTTATTTTTTATATTTAATGTGCTTAAAATCTGTCTTGCATGAGGTGTTCCGACAAAAGATTTTTAGTTTAGTTTATTTCGTATTAATGTTCTCCATTTTAAATAACATAGCTTTGGCTAGTGTTCCCTCTAGGTCATTATTTAAACGTGCTGTATTCTGCCGTTTTTAAAATCAGTAAAATGTACCCAGCCTCTTTTTAGCGTAGTGAAATGTAGGGGAGACCGGTACACACTGGACCTATGGGCACAGTGGACCACCCCTAATATTTTATATATTTCAATTTTTTTAAAGCTTCTCTTCTATCCTAATAGACAACAACACTGCACTGATTATTTATAGCCTTCAGAAAATATGTCTATCTCAGATTGAACTATTTTATCCTGATTGGTTGTTTTGAGATTCTAAAAGTAAAATTTTTCATCATCCTACTTTTTATTTTTTTAGTAATTAAAGGTTGTAGATAAATAAGATAAAACAGCTTTTTCCCAAAGCTAAGATACTTGTTTTTATTTAACTTTAAAGTTAATATGTTTAAAAGAAAGCTATAAACAATATTAATATAATTATTTATTGAACTTCAACATGGGGCACAGTGGTTTACAGTCCACTCTTCTCCTGCAATGCAGAATGCTCAAAATATTTAATAATTGCCTATTTTCTATAAAGAAATATTGTTTTAAAGTAATTATTTAACTGTAAAATAAAGTAAACAAAGAAAAATCTCGAATACGCCATCTGGTGGAGAAAAGAGATAACTTCTCGCTTCAGGAAAATGCCCTGCAAGCCCATTGTATTACATGCATTTTTAATTTGTTCATAATGATTATTTTTTTGCACAGTTTCAGATTTCATGTGATATTTACGTTCTGTGTTTCTATGACAATGTAAAAATTATACAATTTTGAATATCTGAGGGGCCTCCGTGGCCGAGTGGTTAAGACACCATTCCGCTAATCGCTTGAGAGCGTAGGAGTCAGGTCGGCGGGTTCGACTCCCGCCAGCTCCATTGCACACACTTTGTGGAGCTCCCGGATGTAACTCTCTGGTGTTTTAAATTTCCTTGTGGCTATCACGTCCCTGTATACTGACGATGACTTATAAGCGGGCACTTGATGTCAAGCACACAAGTCAGATGTATGTTCTCAATAAACATAAACATTGAATATCTAACACTTTCAAACGAGTTTACAATAAATAATGGTTTCAATGGCACTTTAGCATTAGTTAAAGGGACAATTCTCCTGTAGCGACGGCTGCGATCAGCGCCTCTATAGGCCGTTTTAAGTCCCAATAGGGAAAGGGCGAGGCTAACGAAAAAGAAAGGCTACCGCGGTGCTTTACGCGTATCTTTTTTTACAGACCGCGAGGGTCACGTGATGCTCGAATCCACCAATACAAGTGTACGAAAAGAGCAACACGTCACTCTAGCGGTCTGTAAAAAAAGATAAGTGGAATGAACCGCGGTAGCCTGTCTCTTTCGTTAGCCTCGAGGAAAGGGCAATTGACGTCACTGTTGGTTTGGGAGAAAAACCTGTTCGTTCTTTACGACTCCTACAGTACACATGAAATGGAGCGATTTGATTGGTCTACGTTAAACTGCTCTGTGATATGATTGGCCTACGTCGTCATGACGATTCCTGCAATGATAGCTGCGACAAAAATGCAGTGGTAGATTGGTTGATGGAACTGTTTGTTTGTAAACATGCCCTTTCCTTATACAGGTAAAAACAGCTAAACTTCTCACCGGGGCCATGGGCCAAGCATGGAACTATAAATAGGCAGGAATTGACATTTCCCCCGATGACTGCCCGGTCGATTGAAGTAACTGATCTGGATGTCACAAGATGGCTGCCGTTGTTTGTTTACATCCGAATCCAGCTCGTTTGAAATATTCCAATGTCATATTAAAGTGTTTTTAAGGTTTAAATTTCTTTTAGTTGATATTTCTATAAGTTTCATCTGAGTTGCATTTTTTTTGGTGTATTTTAACATAAATTGCTCTGCCGAATAGGAGAGCAAAGGTGATCTTTTAATTTATTTTGGTTGATATTCCTGCAGTTTAAATGTATGACACCAACAACCTCTTCCAGTAGTTCTTTCAGTTTTTAATATTATTGCTTAAAATTACTAAGTAAATATTGTGCATTTAAAAAATATGTATTTATCATCAGGGCTTAGTTTCTAAGAAAAAAAGTACTGAAGCCCTAATATTCTGCAGTACTAACATCTGTAGCGCACCACCCCCCTCCGCCATCACTACAATTTGCATATTTATATTTTATACATCATTTTTAGGTAGATTTCGTAAAAAATACTACCTATTACATTCTCCCCTAAGTTGGAATTTTTGAAAAAATTTTGCAGATCTACGCTGATTATGACTCCCAGAACCCAAAACCACCCCCAGTTTAAAACTTTATATATCTACCTATCTATCTATCTATGTCACTTTTTTATGGACACGATAACTGCAATAATTCTGCACAAATCTCTTCCAAACTGATACAAAAAATAAAAGGGCATAAAATCTTGGTCAAGTTCGTTAATGGGCAAAGTCGAACCAAGAGGGGGGGATGGGGGGGGGGCTTTTTATGAAAACAGAAACCCCCCATAATTTCTTAACTATGATGCGTATCGAATGCGTTTAAAGTTATTATTACTTCTAGGGTAAGGGCCAAAAATTTAGATATGATAGATTTTTGATATCATTAAAAATGGCCACAAGGGGGGGGAGGGGTTTTTTAGAAGAAAATAGTTCATAACATCGTCAATTCACAAGATATCAAATCCGCTAAATTTATTATAAATCCTCTTAATATTATCTAAAACTTTTATATTGATAAGTTTTTTTTATATGTCCAACCCTTATAGCAAAAAAAAAAAAAAATCTCTACCGGCTCCGCCTGCAAACAAGTCAGGTTTCGAAATGGGTGGTTCCAACTAACGCATCATGGTAAAAAGGTCATTTCTTCCGCAATTCCCAACAAACAGGCGCCTCACGGCCTGCGTCCTCGAAATCTACCTGTGCCTGTAGGCCGAGCCGTCAAGGATTTTTTTTAATTTAATTTAAAGCATTACTTTTCTATTTAGCAGAATACAAATTTTAAATACATCTACTGCGTATACTTATCTATAAACTAATCCACTTTTTAGTTATTACTACAATAGAAACCTTTGCCTAATCTTAATGTTAATTAATCGCGGAATTATGTGATCAAATAAGCTCCGAATTATGATTCGGAAATAGTGTTAACACAAAAATAATAAATAGTTCGCAGCTACGCAGAATAGAAAAAGACTATATCTGTTGACTCTTTATTCTTATCAAAATAGCATTAAAATGATTTGAAATGGAATAAATACAATTTTGAATTTAAGACAGATTGAGCTCAAACCTGCCCAAACCCGAAGACTGATATAAAAATAGAGACCGTTTCATCTCCATATCTTACCTGAGCGAAACATTACGTCACTTAAGTGTTTTGATACAAAAGAAGGAAAAAGATTGGATATATATGAGAAGGAAAGGAAATGGTAATTTAGGATTCGTTTTTCCGAAGCGTTATTACGCTGGGCTCCAGAACGCAGTGTTTATGAGCTCCGGTGAATTCTGGCCAATATTTACATTTTTACTAAAAACAGAGAAGTACCGGAGCTAGGCTCTGCCTCAAATTAAGCCCTGTGTATCAATAAAAGCTAAAGAAGGATTGTCCGATATGAAAAATATCAGTTCGATGTTCGATCACAGGTACCATTTGAGTAGGGTTAGAAGGAACAACCCCCCCCCCCCAAAAAAAAAAAAACTTTCCCAGTAGTTCTTTCTGTTTTTAATTTTGTTATTTAAAACTACTAAGTAAATATTGTGCTTTCAATTTTTAACTTATTAATTAACACTTTTGAATTTCTTGAGGAAAAAATAGTTAAAAAAGAAAAATTGTCTACAATCTCTAGGCAATGAAATTTCAGAAATGTTACTATTATATTATTCACAGCTTCATATCATAAAAAGCTTAAAAGGTCAAAATAAAATCCCTGCCTTTTTTTTTTTTTTTTTTTATAGAAGGTACATAAAAAAATTACGCCTGCATACTTTTGATATATTAATAAAAAAATTGACAAAAAAGATCTAAAAACAAATTTATATAAAAAGCAAAAATTGATAATGGATATCATTTTGGAAATATTAACTACTCAGAAACGTATTTAGCAGCATGAGCAAGCACATAGCTTAATCGCTAATTTCTTAAAATCTTGAGAAATGCTTAGTGATAGAAAAAGAAACAACAAAAGGCTTATAAAAATGTCTATCACTTAAGCATTTCTCATTTTTAATTATATTTAGTGATTACTCTAATTTCTTATCATTTTGTAATTATATTGTTAAAAGTGTCTTTAATTAACATTAAAAATCATTTTTGAAAATTGTATATATTATAGGATAGACCGGGAGGCGGCAGCACAGACAATCACCTCATCGAGTTCACGGCTAAAATTCCAGAGTTAGTTAAAACTCGATTCGCATATTAAAACGCAATCGGTCTGCCAAGTCATATCTTGGTGGAAAACACGTTAAAACCTGATTTTAGCGGTTGACTCGTAGGTTTACCATTGTGTTTTCCTGCACCCAAAAGTATGAAAACATGGAGGACTGGGAGCAGGAACACACAATGGTAAACCTACGAGCCAACCGCTAAAATCAGGTTTTCGGGTGTTTTCCACCAAGATATGACTTGGCAGACCGATTGCATTTTAATATATGCGAATTGAGTTTTAACTCATTCTGAAATTTCAGCCGTGAACTCGATGAGGTGATTGTCTGTGCTGCCGCCTCCCGGTCTAGGATAATTTATAATATAGAGTATAAAAATGTATAAAAAATAACATGCAAATTTTTTCACATGTAATGTGTATAATTATTTTTTTCAAAACATCTTCTATCCTTTAGAATATTTTAAATAACTGTTACTTTCAGGATCCTCACATCTGTATATTCTCCGACAATTATATAAACTTTGGCTGTAAGAAATGAAAGTTAATACTAACATAAGCAAAAAACATTTAAAGACATCTTTAGAGCAATAATATCATAATTTTACACAGAGTAATGACGTTTTTAAATATATAGACAGGCTTGGAGCCCCCTAACAAGACTTCAACTGGCACGGGGCCCTGGGCAGCCTCCCGGCCCAGCATAAAATTATAGAAAAATAGCTCAGTTCACATAACTACTACAAAAATAAAAAACACTTCAGTTGCAGAAATAACAAGTAGACTAAATTAAAACATCAAATTATCTATACGTAAAGAGAGATATATACTTTTTGGTTGACATGTAAACGCCATCCCTGTACTCTGATTTAGACGATGTAAACAATCAAGAAAATGAACAAAAAAAAAACTGCAGAAATGTAGTGCAACTAACGTGAAAATTAACATATACATAACAAAACTGCCAAAACGCGGAATATTCTGATTTACATTCATACACATTACACTCATAGTTTTTAGCAATCCATTTGGATAGCTTTGCATACATCAAGCAATTACGTCTTTAAAAAGTAAATAAATTACTTATCGATGAAATTTTATTCAGGAATCTTCTTGCCAAACCTATTGGTGCAGCCATATGCTTCTCACGAGCCCATTGTTTTATAATAATTAAATTAAAACTATGGCTTAAATCTCACTTACTAATACCCTGTTCACTTCGGACATTTAAGATATCTTAGACCGCCATTTTTGAGGTGGTACCTCCCCGGAATTGAATACCTGTCCACACCGCCAAACGCATTTAAGATAACTAACTCAACATCACCGTGTCCAGTGCGCATGCGCATATGTTAAAAGCAAACTCAACAGCCAATCGGCCTCCAGAGCCAATCAGAGTGAGCGGTACTGACTGTATCTAGCAATGGAAAGTTCGAACTCACTAAGTGAGTTTCTGGAACTCACTCAGTGAGTTCAGCGGTCTAAGATATCTTAACTATCCGATCTGAACGTAGTATAACGTTGTCAGGGGGAATGTTTTGGTTTTCACAACTTGGTGGAACGGGCAGAACCGCGACCTACGTTATACACGGCCGGTGCATGACGTTTAAAACGTCACATGGAGTGGATCATTTTTAAACGTTGATTGGTGCAAAACGGGGGGTGCGCCGCTTTGCACCAATCGCCGTGTAAAAATGATCCACTCCATGTGACGTTTTAAACGTCATGCACCGGCCGTGTATTGGGACTTAAAACGGCCTATACGCTATCGAAGTGTGACGTAATTTATCACTTGTCGTCTGCTCCGGCCACGCGAGATACGTAGACGCATAGGGAAATTAATTAAAAAAATCATATTAAAACAAATATTATTTATCTAAAACTTTTATCCCTTGATTAGGATACTTTGATATCAGAAGTATCATTTGCGTAAGTGTAATTAACGTATTTTTAGCTCAAATTTGTGTAGTTTAGTTTTAAAATTTCAAAACGGTAATGTCTCGATCTAAGACACCGTGAAATACGGTTCAGGAGTGGCGCCATCTATGATCACTAAAGGTCATCATTCTCTTATTTATGTGATATTATTTTAAAATAACTTATTTAACTAGATTTTTATTTACTAAATATTTATGATTTTCAATCATTTAAAATGTTTTATAGAGTAGTAGAAAATTAATATTTTTATTAATCTGATCATTAAATATAATTTATTTATCTTGTGTACTGTGCAAAATTTGTTGTTTAATAAGAAACTCAGAAAACTAAATAGTGATAATTATATATAGAGACAAAGAGAGTAAGAAAGAAAATAGTTTGATAGTATGTCATAATCTTTAATTAAAAACGTGAAAAAAATCTATTTTATCCAAAATATTCATAAAAAAACTTTATACAGTCAAACCTCGTTAAAATGAACACGCTTAACTTTTAACATGAATTCTTTTCATTGTCCCCTATAAACGCGAGTACAAAGATTTGATACTGATAACATGAATTACTGTTAACATGAACAAAATTTTCATTCCCCTTGAGGTTCATGTTAATGAGGTTCGACTGTATATATATATATATATTTTTTAACAAGCAAATTTTTAATTTAGCAATTTAACATGCTAAAAAAAAATCATGTTTGCTTATAAAAAAAATATCTTCGGGATACCTATATCAGATTTGAGCAATAGAAATAATAATTAATTTACAGTACAGAAATATGCCTCAAATGTATGTATATAAACTGCTAAAACATTTTTTAAATCTTCACACTTTAGAACCTCATAAACACTTTATCCCCCTCCCCCTCAAACTACCGTAACATAAAAAATAATTTACTAATGTCGTAATCTTTAATTAAAAAAAAAAAAAAAAAAAAAAAAAAAAAAAGCTAATAATCTACCCAAAATAACTCTCAAAGGAAATTTCATAAGCAAACGTGATTTTACAAAATATAAAATAATCGCTGAATTTTAACATTCTCACATTTCTAATGTGACTGTCATATTTGTAAATATATGTATGGAAAAGCAATATGACATTAACACTTTTTAGTTCCTAAGGTTTTTACTAAATACAAAATTTTCTATCATTGCAATGTAAATAAATTTGTATTTTATGATTAGATCGTTAAAATATTAATTCTGTTCTATAAAAATTTTAAATGATTCAAAAACTTAAATATTCAGTAAAAAAATATATATGTAAATAAGTTTTTAAAAAATCATTTAAATCGATCATAAACAAATTAATAAATACATATAATGTGTAAAAATATGAAAAATATCCGAGATTGATTGTACTTTCTTTGAGATTACTGATCCTAGATGGCGCCACCCCTAAATCTTAAATTGCTAGGAACTTTGGCGTTTTTAAATTTTAAAACTAAAAAACATAAATTTGAGCTACAAATAATTTAATCACATTTCAGCAAATGATACCTTTTATATCAATGTATGCAAATCAAGAGATGAAAATTTCAGAAACAAAATATTTATTTTAATACGATTTTTTAAAATAATTTCTCATGTTATTTATCACTAGAAACTCAGCCATTTGTGGCCCATAGCAGACGAAAACACACGAGTGACGTAATCACTTCGGTGGCGTATAGAGGTGCTGATCGCAACTGTCGGTACAGGAAAATTGTCCCTTTAACTAATGCTAAAGTGCCATTGAAATCATTATTTATTGTAAACGTGTTTGAAAGTGTTAGATATTCAAATTTCGATAATTTTTACCTTGTCATACAAACACAGAACACAAATATCACATGAAATCTGAAATTGAGCAAAACAGTAATCACTAGGAACAAATTAAAAATGCATGTAATGCAATGGGCTTGCAAGGGATTTTCCTGAAGGGAGAAGTTATAACTTTTCTCCACCAGATGGCGTATTCGAGTGCTTGAATACGCATGTCGCGGCAGAACCGGTCTTCATCATTTGGGGGATATGTCAGTTCCTGTTTTTTCTTAGTTCCATGGGGCCAAGCAACAACAACATGCGCTAGGGGGCGTTGATGAATCGCATATAAATAAGAGCGTTTTGGAAAAAAATGGCATTAGCAAATGTTGAAGGAATGTTCTAGTACCCACTGAAAACAGTGGAGATCTCTAATCATATAAAACTTCTTAAAAGGGGGACTCCCTCACACGGAGTATATACCTGTAATCGGTATGTTTTGCTTTTGTTTATAATCGGTTTTGTGAAGATTTAGAGATATAATTTTATGAATTTCATGAAAATGTCATTTTTTAATTAGTGTTTAGAATTACTTTTTAATTTTAGCATTTTTAAAAAAAAACTTGTTAAATTTATTTGAACATTAATGATGACAATCGGTTGGGGAATTACAGAATTTTACTCGTCCCTGGCGTCCTGGGGAGTGGATTTTTAAGCTGTCTTTTAAAAACTGCAGGATATAGAAGATATGTTTTGTACTTGTTATATTTTGCAACTCTCCAAGTTACCGCGATGTAAATATGATGATACCATGTTTTGTCCTATACTAAACTTTTCTCTGTTGCATATATTTCTTAATAGAAAAAAAATTGCGAAAATGTATTGTAGTAATAGTAATAAATTATTTTTGAATTTGTTTAAATTCTGTCATAACAGGTTTAAACTGTATACGTTGCTTCTTGTTGGCTGGTAAGATTTTCTGAAAATTCCCAACCTCAGATGACTATTTTAAACTAATACATTCTCCCCTTTTTTTTTGGGGGGGGGGGGGTTAAAAGATTTTTAATTCATAATATAAATTCCAAAAATAAAACTCTTCCCTGTCTGACTTAGATAAATAATTTACAGCTTTATTTGAAAGAATTTTTTCTGGTTTAAATTAGTTTAAACTTGCATAACAGGTTATAGAATGAAAAAAGACAAGCTTACATTTATGTTCAAATTTTCCTAAAAAGAAAACCAAATGTTTTGCATTTTTTAAAATTTTGTTGCAGTAAACATAAAATTTTATTGATTTTGTTTTTTGTGAAAGAAAAAAGCAAATTATATCTGCTTTCAATTTAGTTGATCTTCAATTGTTAAATAAGTTAAGAAAAAAAATATTCTAAAACAAAGGAGTCTGGTTTTAATTTATTCATTATTTATTATCAAAACAATAACTATTGCATTTCTCTTTTCCAAATAAACAAATTCACTTGTTCCTTTAAAATATGAATTTGAATTATTATGAATGGGGACCCGCTTTTATAAAAAAGGGACCCAGATATTTGAAAATCCTGGGACCCAGGATTTTTAGGATCCAGTGACATCACTGCTGTATTTACAAACCCTATGTGGTGTGTATAGATCCACATGCTACACAAAAAATGTCATGTTACCTTCTATGGGCATTAAGTGCTGAAATTAACTTTTCTAATGTGTTGTGTTTTACAGCTTAATCAAATTTTAGTAAATCATGTGGCGTGTATACAAATCTATAGATTACATAGATGCTCAAAAGAATTGGACTATGGGCACTAATTGCAAAAATTGTTCAACTATGTCAGTTTTCTAAATTACTTATTTAGATATCTTTTTACCTTATTAAATAGTTAGATTATGAAACACTTTCTGAATACTGTAACCTATGTGACACATGATTTTTCTTTCTTGTTTTGAATCTCAGATGGATTTTTTTCCTTTTTAGATACTTGTAATTTCTTGTGATACAGTGGACACCGTTTAAGTTTTCCCACTTAAGAAGTTTTAAAGCAGTGGTCCCAATTGGGTTTTCTATTTCTTTAATGCTAAAATCCACTCTTTGAGAAGTTTTAATCTTGGAAATCTTCCTGTTTAAAAAGTTTGTTTTTCCTGAAAATCCCCTTTTCGAATTTCACTATATGAAAACATTTTTTGCATTTACAAAGTTCTTTCTTTCAAGGGGGGAAAAAAAGATATTCTAAATGTACATATGAAATGAATGAAGGAATAGATAAGCAGAAGAATGTGACACCTGTCCCCATAGTCATAGAATACACATTAGCCATTGTTCAGAATTCCGAAGTAGTAACCAGCCAGTTTTGAGAACTTCATTCTTGTAAGGCAAGGGGTTTTCTTTTCTTTCTATGCCGGACTTATCATGCAGGGAGGATTATCACTGTGATGAATGTAGTTAAATATGAAACAGCAAGGGGTATATTGCACAAGTACAGTTTGAAATGAAATTGTTTATTGTTTTGTTTCCTAAAGCGGTTGTAAAATTAAGTTCATTTTGAGTGACCTTACAAGCTTTATTCGCAGAAAGAATCGTAAACAATTGTTCACGTTGACATTTTCATGAGAGTATATTTTTATAATCTGCAATTGCTCTACAGACGTTAAATGATATTCTGCTTGCACTATCAAGCTTCATTCTTATGGGTCATTTTCAAAAAGTTTGCTAAAACCCAATCCCTGGACTTTGGTGCTTATTTTTTTCTATTTCTTTATTTAGGCAAAAATACATCAATATCCTTAGTTATGTACTATTTGCTGTATTTTGCTGTGCAATGTTTTAAAAATGTCTAACAAATTTAAATGCTAAAAAAAAAATAAATCTTATCTGGAAAAGTGGTTTTTTGACTGTCCCTAGCCTATTTGCTCAGCCAAAAACTTAATTTCTTTTAATCAAATCTTCATTATTTATTTGAAAAAAATAATGCAGCCTATTGTATATGCAATAAACAAACTTATAATCACATTATTATTATTATTATTTTTAAATTATCTGATGACAATATGAAACAGTAAAGGTCTGTCCCTAGAACTGCATCATGAGTGTTACCTATTTCAGTTTTGATTATTTACATATACGTGGAGCTACTCATCAGTACATATCTAGTGTTTTCACTTGTCCAGACATGTAGGATGTTACTTGTGTAATTTTGTGAAGATTTGAAAATTGATAAGATATTTTACCACAAAGCTTTAAGGAAGGTGAGTATTTTTATTCATCATGAGTGTTACCTTACTTTAATAAAGTATAAAAGATTATTTTGTAAATTTTGAATTGAAGATATAAAATGGTTATTTAAGCCTAAAATTTTGTTTTGTTTTGACGAATATTATAGAATAAAGACATTGAAGTATAATGTCATGAGTGTTACTTTATAAAAAGTAACTCATGAGCTACTGGTAGCACTCATGACAATGAGCATTTAATGGATTTTTAAGTGGAATTTTAGCATGAATGCACACAAAATGAACAGAGCTTTTAAGATCTGCATAATCTTTGTTGTTTTAGCAGAGCTTATCCAAGGTTTAAAAAGGATACTTTTATTATACTTAAGGGCCCTTTTTTTAGTCTTAAGGGCACTTTATTTTAATTCCTAAAGACACTTTTTAGATTCTAAAGTGTTCTTTTTGACATTTTTTTCTATTTTATTTAAAGTTTAGGGGAACAATTTTTTTAAAACAAAGAGTAAGGGCTAATTTTTTGGAAAAGGGTGCTATTTTTTTGGATGAGGGGATCGGTGCAACTTTAAAAAGATTAGCTGATCAGATTGTCGCACATGGTACCAATATACCTGATGCTAAAACTTTATTTGATGCATTACAAAGACTGGAGCCCAGAGATTAATTTTCAAAGTTAAATATCTTTAATGACACAAAAAATTAAGCTTGAATATTATTATATTCTAAAAGATTATTTTTAAACTTGTGTATTAACAATAAATTTAATTTCAAACAATCTTGAATTTTAAATTTTTTAAATGCTGTTTTGGCAAACTTTTTGAAAATGACCCTTATGACTAGCTTGGCACATTTTTGGGGAATTTCTATGTAATGGTCCATAAATGTGGGGGGGGGGGGGGGGATTTCGGTGTTTTCTCTAAGGGAGAGGGAAAGGGGGGTATCACATGACTTTTTTCAATAGAGGCTGGTTTGGGCAGGGGATGACAATTTTCATGTTACAAGATGGGAGTGATTTTTTTTTTTTTGGCTGTTGGAGGATGGGGTGTATTTTCAGGAGTGGGTGATGGAGGGGGGGGGGGGCAGCATTTTTTAGTTTCGTATTTTTCTAAGAGACGGGGGGGGGGGAGGGGGGGGTTATAACATGACATTTTTGGAGTGGATTGTATAGGAGAATGAGCGGTAAAGGTTGAGTTGTTTTTGGCTGTTTGTCTTAGGGGGAGGAAGTGTCGTGCGACTTTTCGTGTAAGATAACAATGGTAAATTCTTGAGCGGCTAATTCAATTAAATAAATCAAGAAAATTATCATTTTAGATGTAATTAATATTCTTTATTTTTATAATAATGCATTAAACTACTTAAATTTTTAATTCATAAAACTATTTTGTATATCTAATTCAATACTTCGTATAATTTTATATTAATTATATCATTATGTAGTTTGCTATTGTATTTTTTCCTTTTTCCCCAGGGAAGTTTTCCCGTTTAAGATGTTTTATTTATCCAGTCTCTTGGGGGAAACTTCTTAAGCGGGGTTTCACTGTATATACTTCCAGATGGGCTTACTCGGACTGGTCTGAGGGGGAAGTGTACCCTCGTCCAGGGAAGCTTCACACTTTAGCTGATTCAGTATTTTTTCTTTGACTCTGCATGTACAGTATAGGACCCCAAATCCGGAATGCTCAGAACCATTGCTTTTCCGGATTTTGGAATTTTCTGGATTTTAGGTCTTCACTCAAAAAATTAGTCTACAAATGGCAATATGATGGAATTTCGGTATTCTTTCTGTTTAGAATAAGACATAATTAAGATTCTTAACTAAACAGAACATCACTTTTTAAAGTGGTTGGTTTTCACATTGCACGCTTTTAAAAGTAGGTCGTATCCACTGTAAAATATTAAAAATAAAAATAATCTTTATTTATCAGACACTTAAAACATGTCTGATAATTTCAATTGCTTCATCTGCTTTGGCTTTTCTTTCTGCAACTCGCCTCTTTTATTTTATAGCGTTCATAACCTGTTCTTGGGTTATAAAACTTTTTGGTTCTAACCCCATAATCCATTCATCCATCAGACTGATGCACTTATCTATAGGAATGTTTGCAGCTCTCAGCTCGTCGTCATCACTGGTATCATCATCACCATCGTTATTTTCTGGATTTAAAACCATGTTACAAATTTCTTCATCTATTAGTGAATGCGTTATAGGTGCATGGTGCATCATTTTCTACATTAAAGCAGTCTTTGATTGCTTCCTCATCCAAACCTACTTTGCCTTTTGTACATCATGGATTTTGCATAATTCAGCAGTTCTTGGATAAGGTTCTTTTCAGCGAAAATTGAAAACCCACGAAATTCACCATTACTTTGTTTGTCGTTTAAACAGATTAATGATGGCCATAGTTTATGCCATCTGTTTGTAAGAATTTTATCAGGAATGCTTTGCCAAGCACTAGCTGCCCGTCACAACAAGTCTTTCACATTAAATTGCTTTTGGAACTGCAATACACCAGTACCGCTGTTGCATGCATTTAGTATTTCTTTCATAAACTCCTCCTTGTAGCGGCATTTCAAGCATCTTGGAATTCCTTGATCCATCGGCTGGATAAGTGATGTGCAGTTGGGTGGAAAATAATGCATAACATTATTCTTTTCCACAATTCCTGAAGCAGTTTTCGAGCAAAAGGATTTTCCAGTTTTCAGGAAGACCTTGTTTCCGGTAATGGTCACGGGCTTCTGGAACAAAATGATTTTCAAACATTTGTTTGAATATTTCCGCTGTCATCCATGCTCATTTATTCACTCTGTAAAGAACTGGCAAAATCTGAACTCCTCCTTTTTAAAGCTCTTGGATTTTTACTTTTGCCGATCATTAACAATTTACATGTATGTGTTCCGGCAGCATTTGCGCATGCCATAGCAGTCAGTCTCTCCTTGGAATCTTTAAATCCAGAAGCTGAAGTTTCTTCAGGAGTAAATAGGTTTTTCTGGGCACATAATGCCAAAACAAGTTTCATCTGCGTTATATACCTTTTCTGGCAAAGTTTTTTTCTGGGTAATGATGTCCTCAAATTCTTTGCTGAAGGAATCAGCAGCTTCAAAATCTGCTGATGATTGCTCACCAGAAAGCTGAACTAAACTTAATCTGTGACACTTCTTAAATTTGTTATACCACCCTGATGAATAATTGCAGGGAATAGATGTGTGTAATTCGGCATGGAAATTTTTTGCTTGTGCCATAATAACCGCAGCATCGAATAGAAAGTTCTCTGATTGTCGTTGCCGAATCCACTCCATTAGAACTCTATCAACATGAACACTTTCGAACTGTGTAAAGTTTTTCGATGTGCCATCAATTCTGGAAAACATCTTTCTGCAAAAACCTTATCTCAAAAAAGATTTTTTAGATTTTTAAAATCTGTTTTTCTTTTTTATATTGCAATAAAAAGTTTCGGGTTTTCCGGATTTGAGGTCCCATACTATGTATTCCAATTTGTGTATTAATTTTTAAGGATTCATTTATGGTTGATCATCAGTTAT
Source organism: Maratus michaelseni (assembly GCA_963931845.1). Classification (NCBI taxonomy): domain Eukaryota; kingdom Metazoa; phylum Arthropoda; class Arachnida; order Araneae; family Salticidae; genus Maratus; species Maratus michaelseni. The sequence goes on along the minus strand of OZ007599.1, from coordinate 147,187,040 downwards.
TAAATAGCAAAAGAGAAATTTTTATAATCGCCCAAAAAAAAAAAAAAAAAAAAAAAAATTGCAAACAATTGTGGGCAAAAATATGCATCGACAATTGAAACCATGCTTTTTGAAAAACAAGTTGAGTAAAGAAATAATGGAAGGCAAATATGTTTTGTGTGGACCCCAGTGGCAGAACTATCTTCAGGTGTCTGCAACGCTAATGTTTTCAAAAATAGTCTGCAATACGCAATATATCATAAATCTCTTGCTGCTGTTGTAGTTGTAGTGCTAATTAAGGCCTGCATTTATCTGCCTTTCTGAGTAAAAAAAAATTCCGAAATTCACAGCAAATATTCTGAAAGGTTACTACAGGGGAGGGGAAGGGAGAAAATCCTCTCTCGGCAATAATTTTTCTTGTTGAAGGTCGGATTAACTCTGCTTTTGATTCGAGTCTATTTCAGGCTGAGTTTTGAGCCTATTCTTTTGAGGAGTCTATTTTGAGGATTTTGATTCTTGCAAATTGGGTTCGGGTTAACCCGATTTTTCAAAAGTTAGTTCAGTATATTGTTTCAAATCAAAAACTATGCCTATATTAATAAGCATAGAACTTTGTGTGTCTGCTGTTTTCTAAAGGAATGCTGCATCTTTTCCAGAACTATTTCACAAAATTCATTTTTTTTTGTGAACCTTTGATGAAATTAGCGTTTCTTCCCCCCCCTTGCCGAGATCTTTTGACGAAATGTTCAGGTTTTTTTTACAGATCTTTTGACGAAATGTTCAGGTTTTTTTTCGAGATCTTTTGATGAAATGTTCAGTTTTTTTTTCGAGATCTTTTGATGAAATGTTCAGTTTTTTTTTCGAGATCTTTTGACGAAATGTTCAGTTTTTTTTTCGAGATCTTTTGACGAAATGTTCAGTTTTTTTTTCGAGATCTTTTGACGAAATGTTCAGTTTTTTTTTCGAGATCTTTTGACGAAATGTTCAGTTTTTTTTTCGAGATCTTTCGATGAAATTTTCCGTTTTTTTCACGTAATTTACATGCTATAGCGCGTCTGCGGCATCGCTGTATGTTTTTAGTCTGCAGGTGTCCTAAAAAGTCTACGATGCCCATCGCAGCGTCACGTACATTCTGTCACACTGGTGTGGGCTTAGTTTTTAATTGGAAAACATGCATCTTGCCTTTCAAAAAATTTCCTTTAAAAGAAAAGGGTATCTACAATCTTGATATTTCTCTCAATTATGGAAACAAATATTCCTTTTTGTTCTCAAATTATATGAATTTTGTGAAGCAAGACTGAGTGTGCAGAGAAAAGTGTATTTACTCAATTATTTTAGGCAACTTCAGTGTCTATTCTTGTTGTACTTCTTATGAAAACCCTTTTATATTGAAAGTTAAGAAACAGCAGTCTCCTATCTAGACTTAGATATAATACCAAGCAATTTTCATCTTTGGTTCCATGCAAATCTGTTAACACGTTGACGGACACTTGCGGCTATGGCCATCAAAGCGAAGTTCAATATGTGGCATGACGGCAATAGCCGCCCAAAACGAAACGGTCATTTTTAGACACTACGGCTATAGCAGCACAAATGTGCATTTACCGGTGTACAAGTAGAAACCCAGTGTCATGTTTTGGAAACAATTTTTTAGGTTGAAGTTCGTTTTCCACCTGTTATGAGTTGCATGTATTGGTATATGAGTTGTTGTCAGTATGCTTGTGCAGGGTGGCTAGTGGTCAGTGAAAAATACAGTAAAAAAGTGACAATTACCAGTATATTCTTATAGAAAAATTCAAATTGATTATTTGATCGAATAATCAACATAAATTTTTCTATAAGAATATACTGGTGTTTATCACTTTTTTTACTGTATTTTTCCCTGACCACTAGCCACCCTGACGTGGTTGTGAAGGGAATAGTGCAACCTAATTAAAGGTGCTGAATTAATCAAAATTAAGTTTATTTAAGCAGAAAGAGTAAAACTATACTTCTAATATTCTAAAAATTACAAAAACATAGTGTCAATTTTCGAACTTCACTTGTTCCTACTGTCCGTCAATGTGTTAAATTTTGTAAAGTCAGATTCATTCTACACGAGCAGGTAAAGTGACTTGAGTTTGTCAAAACATTTGCACCCTCTGAAAATCCATAGGCCATGTCTTTTTTTCTGGCCTAGTCCTATCCTGAAGATGAACAGTGTTTATGAAGAGCTATCCTTATGTACTTGTACTTACTACCATAACCTTTTATCTACTGACGGTACTTTTAAGTACCATCAAAGAGAGCCTTGTATAAAATTTCTTTAATCTGTCTAATAATAATAAAAGTAGGTTTTATTTTTTTATATAAAGTACTTTGCTGGATCACATTTAAAAAGCACAGTGAAAGCTAAATATTTTATAAAGTGCAGGGGTGCACCGACCCAGTGTGCAATGTGTGTGGTGCACACAGGTGCCAGGATAGTAAAGGCGCCAAAGATGTTAGGCAAGGAGGAAATTATAAAATATTATTCCAGGGATCATTTTAGAACATAAAAAAAAGGCAAGGCGTACATTACATAATAAGGGCAATTTTGTTGAAAATGTCACATCATTTCATAAAAAGGACATTTTTGTAATAAGTGCATATGCCAATATGCTGGTGAGGAGAGAGGTCTGGCAAAAGCTTAAAGTACTGCTTAATTTAAAAAATCCAATAACATTTCTAATTTCCATAACTTTTCCTACGATATTCAAAAACCTCTCTCTCAAACTTGTATTCAAAAGATAACTTTTTCCTGATTTTAGCAAAACTGGTTTTGAAAAAGCTACAAAAGAAAAGTTCTAAAGCTACTTCTCAAATTTTTTATATAGAACTTATGTTATTTATCATGTGGTCAAAGACCAGCATGCCTGATCTAATACTATATTTCACTAGAGAAGGTGAAATTAATGAATGACCCTTAGTTACCCTTTGTCTTGTTCAATGGAAAAAAATGATAAATAGAAAAATGAATCACTCAAAGTCAAAGATTAAACATACCAGGGCATTTCACAAAGAAATAAAGAGGGAAAGAGGAGTACTCTCACTGACGTACTGTATTGGCATTCTAAAAATAAAAGATAGGTAAAGAATTTTTGAAAGTACAATGCAAACAAGGCAGGATTCTACCCAGGAATAAAAGGAGGGTAGAAATCTATCTAGATAAAGGGCAAGGAGGGTAGAAATCTATCTAGATAAAGGGCAAGGAGGGTAGAAATCTATCTAGATAAAGGGCAAGGAGGGTAGAATTCTACCTGGAAAAAGGGCAAGGAGGGTGGGATTTTATCTAAAAAGGGCATGAGGGTAGGCCGCCCCTCTGAAACTCTCTAGAATGATCCCTGTTATTCATTTAAACTCTTAAATCGAAAATGGCTAATTTCTGATGAATTTACGAATGTCGTTTTAAGACTCATAAAATTGGCAGTTTTAACGAAATGTGAGTGCACTATGTCAGAAGCCGGTCCAAAAACCTTTCGACCTCACTTGTTGTGAGTTTTCTAAATGCATAGAGAAAGGGATGTTGAAAACTGAAATAATATGATCGCTTGTGGATATGAAACTGTGAATAGTTTGCCAAATTTTCTTCCTTTGCCCAGGTTATTTTCTTTATCTTGCCAAGGCCCTAATTCTGAAAAAAAAGGCAAATTATTAAAAAAAAAAAATGTACTGAATCAAATGTTTAGTGAATTCAATATGAAAGGATTTCCTGAGATTTTACAAAATTGTTCCAGAAATGTCTTAAATACATAAATTAATATTGGCACACAACTTTTTTGCAAGCTTCAACACGGGATATCCGAAAAGCCATTTAAGTGACGTCAAATTTTGCTGGCTTATATTAAAGGCATAGTAAAATATTAAAAAATAAATACTTACAAGTTTTGTAAATACTAAATAATTGTATATCCCATTAGACTATGATGCTTAAATTAAGTAATGTACTGGTTCCTCCGTTGACATTACGCATATACACAGTTATGATGAAACAAAGAAAACAAATACAACAATAGCTGATGCACATATAAATATTAAATAAAAATCAGATTAAAAGCTCGATTTCTTTTCTTTTTATGTACGCACAAGAAAAAAATTAACAATTATATTTTAACTGAATTAGAGAATGATGTCATCCACTTTGGGACAAAGCAAAATAAAAGCATGAAGGCTACACATGAAATTCCACTGATTCGATCGATCATTGCTGTATTTTTCTTCTAAACATTTAAATTTTTCTTTTCAATCATAAATATGAAATAAACACATGCAGAGACATCCCAATTTATCTTTTTTTTTTTTTTAATATTTCTTTTTTTTATAATCCATCTTTAGCACAATATAATGCAGTATTTTATTTTTATGGCAACACGGATTTGAGAGAACTTTCATTTCATCTATGAGAACAATGCTGATTTAATTTTTGATAAGCTGCAATTTTTAATGAAAATATGTTTTAATGAAAGTCAGTATACTATGTCAGAAGCCTGTTCAGAATCCTTTCATAGGGTATCTTATTCATTGTTCTGTGTTTTGTATTTGCTTAGAAAAAGAGATGTTGATTACAGAAATAATATAGGTGCAGATTAACGGTTGCCAGTCGCCCCGTGGCGACTAAAGTTTTTGCTTTGGCGACTAACTTTCTATGTCTAAGTCTCCATGTGTTTTACATGGATGTCCCTTTTTCGCCGAAAGGCAGATTTCTGCTTTATTTTTTAATATGAAATCCGGGCATTCTCCTCCATAATTCAGCAATATTTAGCTCTTTTTTTTTCTTTTTTCTATTGTCCATAATTAAAAAATATGATTGAACATAAATGCCACAATTCCACTAATTCGCAAATTTCCCCCCCCCCTTTTTTTTTAAAATCTGCAATGTCCGTAGAATCAGAAAAAAAATATTCCTGTTGATATGCATCGTGAATGAACTCTGTGCTGATAGCATGCCACAATAAGCCAGCGACCAAGTAAAATTTGTGCCGAGAAGAGAATAAATTTGTAGATCTGGGATTTTTCAGATATGTTCTTACAGGTACACATAGATATTGGCATGCGATTCTTCCACAAATTAACAAAACTCCTCGAATTATCATTATTTATTTATTTTTAAATTTCCGCAAATCAATTCGCCAATCAGTCATGAAAAGAAATCTAAAATTTCATCAGTCGGTCGCGAAATTCGTGAAATCGGTCACTGAAAAATTTTGCAAATTGAAAGGGGGGAGGGGGGGGGGAAACGAGTATTTCGAGGAAAAAAAATGCAAATTTCATCAATTTGTCCCAAAATAACCGTGAAGTTCATCAATTGATTGCAGAAAAAAAATTGTGAATTTTGTCAAGGTTTTGTGATAATAAAACGTGAAAATCTGCAATCGGTCACGAAAATTGTAATTTTTTGTCTCCATAGGGATTTAAAAAATTCTTTAATAAATCCTTAAGAAAATCCCTTTGCAACAAAAGTTGCAATGAGGCTTATACTGTTCGATCTTTCTCCATCATCCTTGAAATTGTCAAATTTATTTTATTAAAATCTAAAACCTAGAAAATCTTCTCCATTTTTTTTTCATATATATTTATTTTTAATTTTTAGACATATTTTCTTATGCAAGTTTCCTACCTTGAGCATTTATTTTCAGCTATGAAAAATCCTTTTTTTTTTGGGGGGGGGGGGGGGGGGAGTTTATCTATAGATCAAAAAACTTTAGAGAATTGTTCATTCACAAAATATTCAGGCCTTGCATTACAAAATTTATTCCTACAAACTGTATGCAATTATGGTGGGAAGATTCAATATTTCATTCTCCAAATTTAATTGAGAAAAAAATATTGTTTTTATGTGTTTGTTTCACAATGTGGCCACTGGATTTTTTGGGTTTAGGAGCCACTGGCTCCTTCCCGATTTTAGGAATCTGTACCTATAAGAAATAATATACAGGGTGATTATAATTGAAGTTGCACTTTCAAAAGGCTGTAAGAAAAAGACCACTGGTCAGAATGACCTGATATTTCATCTGAGTATACGTGAAGCAATGGGAATTTGTTTTGTGAAAGAAAGAAAAAAGTTCAAATGTTGACCGATAGATGGCGCTGTACTCGTCATAAGATGCTAGTTAAAAGACGTTACATGCTGTTGATCCACTTTTGAACTTTTTTTTTTTTCATTCACAATAAAAATTCACATAGCTTCATGCATACTAAGATAAAATATCGGGTCATTTTGACCAGTGGTTCTTTTTTTACATCCTTATAAAAGTGCAACTTTAATTATAATTACCCTGTATATGATAAATTATCATATATTCAAGCATAAAAGTTCATGAGATTTTCATAGCTGCTAATAGTGGAAATCAAAAAATTGTTGTTTTTATTATTATTTATTTTGTGTATAAAGATTTTCAATGAAATAGTATTTTTGTCGTCGTTAATATATTATCTATTTTTAAATGTCATCCTTCAGTCCAACATATTTATTTTCATGTTGCCGTTTTCTAAACTTTGTCTTCAGCAAATCCATTCACTTTGATTTAAAAAATATCTTTGATTAAATGAACCCAGTTTTTAATTTTATTTGTTCATGAAAAGAATAAAATTAACATTAATAGTTGACATAATTATAATCTAATCCTAATTTTAATACGGACTACCTCTTACAATATAGCAATTATGTATTTGCCTGTATTTTATAATGTATTTTAGTTATGTATTTTTTATCTTCTGCATGTATTCACATCACTTTTCACCAATTGATGTATAGTTTTATTTGATTGGTGTTTTGTTACCTTTGTCTTAATGTTGTGCAGACAAGTCTTGCATTTTCTCCTTATTTGGTGGCAACCCTCGCATATACTAGAGTTGTTAATACACTATATACTTGTGTTCTTTTGACATTAAGTTTACTTGCAAGAGCACAAACTTCGTATCTTTGTATACAGTCGATGATATCAGTTTTGTTTTTTTCAGCGGTTACAGCGTAACGAAAACTAGTGCTTCAGATAGGAAATAGACGTCAGCAAGTAAAAACTGTGGATTCAAGACGGCTGAGCACAAGAAGTTTTCTAATTAAGTTGACTAAGCTCATCCTAATACGCAAAAGTAAGTTTTTAATTTTACTCATTCTTTCTTCAAAGAGGGTATGTTCTGCATTTCAATAGATGCTGTGTTTATGCATACACAGGTGTACTATATATATTACGGATGCGCTGAATATTCGGTATTTGGCCATAATACCAAATATTTGGTTAAACCGAATATCAAACTATTCGGTTAAACCGAATTTTTAAAAAAAAAAATCTTTTAAATAACATCTCTTTAAACCTTACACAACTTCTACTTTTAACAATCCTTCAATAAAAGTGTTCAGAATAATTAGAATCATATTTAAACAGGAGAGAATGCTTTTACGTTATTTGTTAGTTGAAAAGTGTCACATAAGAAAATTACCCATTAATTACAAACTTCATGTATGAATTTCATGATGTACAAATGGAAATTCGTGAGCATTATTTAGTAAATGATCTGTTTGTTTTTTTCTCCCAAGCAGAATGCTTTTTAAAAAAAATACAACTTACTTTCAGCAATAAGACATCCCAGTAGCAGAAAGTTTTGGTTGTGTCTGTAACAGCAATTTAGTGGGATGAAAATTATCTGCAGAAATCACGTGCTGCAATTTTCTTATATACATTATAAATGTGTTAAAAAAATATGGTTCTTACTAATTAATGTTATAAAAATATAACTATATTATAGGCCATAATTTTATAGCAATGACACCTTGAAAAACTAAATATTATGAAAAAAAAAAATTCTGAAAGAGAATAATTTTTTAGATACACTGGAAGGAAATCTAATTTCATTGAATAATATACATAACATAATACAGATATGGTACAAACTCACCATAAAAAAAGGCTAAACTTTCACGCCCTCACGCAACCCCCCCCCCCCCCCTTGATGGTCTTTTGACGAAACTCACATTTTTCACCCCTTTGACAGAATTAGTTTTTTTCGCGATCTGACAATGAAATTAGCCATTTTCCGAGAGATCCTTTGATGAATTTTACGTTTATTCTGCGATCTGGCGGCGAAATTCGCCGTTTTTTTACAAGATCCTTCGACGAAATTCGCCGTTTTTTTACAAGATCCTTCGACGAAATTCGCCGTTTTTTTACAAGATCCTTCGACGAAATTCGCCGTTTTTTTACAAGATCCTTCGACGAAATTCGCCGTTTTTTTACAAGATCCTTCGACGAAATTCGCCGTTTTTTTACAAGATCCTTCGACGAAATTCGCCGTTTTTTTACAAGATCCTTCGACGAAATTCGCCGTTTTTTTACAAGATCCTTCGACGAAATTCGCCGTTTTTTTACAAGATCCTTCGACGAAATTCGCCGTTTTTTTACAAGATCCTTCGACGAAATTCGCCGTTTTTTTACAAGATCCTTCGACGAAATTCGCCGTTTTTTTACAAGATCCTTCGACGAAATTCGCCGTTTTTTTACAAGATCCTTCGACGAAATTCGCCGTTTTTTTACAAGATCCTTCGACGAAATTCGCCGTTTTTTTACAAGATCCTTCGACGAAATTCGCCGTTTTTTTACAAGATCTTTCGACGAAATTCGCCGTTTTTTTACAAGATCTTTCGACGAAATTCGCCGTTTTTTTACAAGATCTTTCGACGAAATTCGCCGTTTTTTTACAAGATCCTTCGACGAAATTCGCCGTTTTTTTACAAGATCCTTCGACGAAATTCGCCGTTTTTTTACAAGATCCTTCGACGAAATTCGCCGTTTTTTTACAAGATCCTTCGACGAAATTCGCCGTTTTTTTACAAGATCCTTCGACGAAATTCGCCGTTTTTTTACAAGATCCTTCGACGAAATTCGCCGTTTTTTTACAAGATCCTTCGACGAAATTCGCCGTTTTTTTACAAGATCCTTCGACGAAATTCGCCGTTTTTTTACAAGATCCTTCGACGAAATTCGCCGTTTTTTTACAAGATCCTTCGACGAAATTCGCCGTTTTTTTACAAGATCCTTCGACGAAATTCGCCGTTTTTTTACAAGATCCTTCGACGAAATTCGCCGTTTTTTTACAAGATCCTTCGACGAAATTCGCCGTTTTTTTACAAGATCCTTCGACGAAATTCGCCGTTTTTTTACAAGATCCTTCGACGAAATTCGCCGTTTTTTTACAAGATCCTTCGACGAAATTCGCCGTTTTTTTACAAGATCCTTCGACGAAATTCGCCGTTTTTTTACAAGATCCTTCGACGAAATTCGCCGTTTTTTTACAAGATCCTTCGACGAAATTCGCCGTTTTTTTACAAGATCCTTCGACGAAATTCGCCGTTTTTTTACAAGATCCTTCGACGAAATTCGCCGTTTTTTTACAAGATCCTTCGACGAAATTCGCCGTTTTTTTACAAGATCTTTTGACGAAATTCGCCGTTTTTTTACAAGATCCTTTGACGAAATTCGCCGTTTTTTTACAAGATCCTTCGACGAAATTCGCCAGTTTTTTTACAAGATCCTTCGACAAAATTCGCCGTTTTTTTACAAGATCCTTCGACGAAATTCGCAGTGTTTTTTTATTTTTCGAAATCCTTTGACAAAATTCGCCCTTTTTTTTTTTTTTTTTTTGAGATGCTTCGACAAAATTCGCAGTTTTTTTTTTTTTTTCGAGATGCTTCGACAAAATTTTGTCGTTTTCTGGCGATGCTTCGACGAAATTTGTCGTTTTCTGGCGATGCTTCGACGAAATTTGTCGTTTTCTGGCGATGCTTCGACGAAATTTGTCGTTTTCTGGCGATGCTTCGACGAAATTTGTCGTTTTCTGGCGATGCTTCGACGAAATTTGTCGTTTTCTGGCGATGCTTCGACGATATGTGCAGTTTTTTTCACGATCGTTCGAGAGAATACAATTTTTGTCCAAGATTGCAATCCAGTTTTTCAATCAAAAAAACCGATTGTAAGCCAAATACTCGATTCTATATTCGAAATACACACATACATGCACACAAATTGTTTTACACAAAAATTTGATTTTAAAAATCCAAGGGAGATAATTTTAAATCTTAACATTTTTGGCAGATTTTCACTTATGTTTTTGTATAATGCTAATGAAATCCTCTCCCCCCCCCCCCCCATAAATGTCTACTGTCCTCCCCAACACAAAAAGTTTAAATTCTTGAGAATCTTGTGTCCGTCTTGTAATGTAACAATAATTAAAAAATCAAATCCTCTAAACTACATTCTCCCCCTCTATCCAAAATCTATATTACCCTCTTCCCCATCAGCATACGAAATTTAAAATCTTTAAAACTCTTTATAAAGAAAATATGCTCAATTTGTTGCTCTCTAGTAATAAATAATCAGCTGTTTAAATTATCTCTATACCCCCAAGACGTCTGCTTCCCCCTTTTATCCCCACCCCAGTAAAAATAATCTTTAAAACTTTATTTTAGAAAAATCTTCTGTCCCATTTGTTGCTCTCTATTAACAATAAATAATTAACAGATCATCTAAATTATGTACACTTCCTTCAAAATTCATATTTCCTCTTCATCCACGCAGAATACAAAGTATAAAATTGGTAAAACACTCATTTCAAGAACTCTTCCGTCGTATTTGTTGCTTTCTAGTAAAAATAAATAGATAATCTGTCACGGGTCATTCCATGTTAAATCACCCAGAGCATGGCACCCACCATCACCAATTTTGTTAAAATTTGGTGTATTTGTAGAACTTTTAACGCTGATTCCAAAAATATCAATCATATTGAAATTGATCAAATGGTTTAAGAGTAATGAGCTTTTAAATATCTTCCAAGATGGCCGATTTGCCACCATTTTGAATAACGCATGTGACGACATAAGTCTATAACTGCTTATAGGTTTAACCTAGAACGTTAATTTTTTTGTTTTGTTCAGAATAAAGTAAACTTTCATTGAAACATATTTCTGTTCAGTTTATTCCATTCAATTGCTTTCCAAAAATTATTTTTTGGAATTTTTTTAATTAAAGAAAGGTGTAACTTCAACAGCTGATTTCCCCCATTGTCCCCCCTTCAATTTTTATCTAATTGCATACACAGACAACTCAAAGTGTGTTTTGAAGCCTTTATAAAAAAAAATTTGATGGGCAGTTCACAGGCATTTTGTTTAAAGAATTTCCATTTTACTGACCTTCCAAAAATAACAGAAAACACAAGATGTTTGATATTTCTTTTATTATCAGAAATATCCTACATCTTTACATCTAAAAGTTTGATAAGGTTTTATTTATCTTACATATAATGATAATGTTTTATAAATGTAGCTAAAAAGAAGTGGAATCTCATGGAAATAAAGAGGAATGCTAATAATGAATTTCTGCAGGACTTAGAAATATTTTCATGCCAAATTGAAATCTGTTGCCAAGTTTCAGTAAATTATAAATAAAAAAGAAATGATGGAAAAAATTATACAAATAGTCACATTTTATAGCTAAATCATACTTGTATATTATACCAAATATGATAAATTTACAACTCTTAAATAAAAAAAATACAGCAAATAAAAATTATCCTACTTTAAAATTACACAAAATGTTCAGTTGCTGATTGAAGAAAGATATCAAGATTTGATCCAGAAATTGGTTTGCAGTTCTATTATTTAGTATTGTATGTTACGTATATGCAGCAAATGTCAAAAGAAAAATGTTCTTTGAGAATTTTTTAAAGTTAGAATTTCCGGACTTTGTTTCTGAAAATACAATTGAATCTAAACAGTGTGTATGAACTGACAAAGTAGATTTAACATCACATGCATTTACTCTGGGTGATTTCATCAATCTTGTTCTTAAAAAGATTGAAAAGCTTTTATCCCATGCATACATATCCAAGTCCCAAACATAGACATATACAATACATCTTGTATGGTCCCAAAGTGTTTATTTGCAAAAAAAAAAAAAACCTTATTACTCATGAGGTTGTCATACAAATGGATTTTAGTGAGAACTTTTTTTTTGTACTGCAAGATGAAACACAAGGCTACCATTGGATGCATGGATGCTGTACTTTACACACTTGTACTCCATGTAAAGGAAAATGGAAGTAGCTTAAAAAGTAAAAGCCTTTAAGTGGTTTTAGATGATATGAACCATGATATACCAATGGTTTATCAGATTCAAGAATTAATCATGCAGTATTTAAATAACACGGTGGCTACAGATTCTGGAAATCGGGGAGATTTATCAATCTGTAAAAGTCGGGTAATTTCGTAAAGGTACTTGAAAATCAGGGAAATTTGTCTATATGCGAAAATTTGTGTTTCCTCACCGGACTGATTCATCGACAAATAGATGATATCTAAGCCAATAATAGCACACGATGAAGAAAAGTAAAATTTTTATATAGTTTTTAAAAGATGCACATGATATGAGTTTTTAGTATTTAACACAAATTAACCACTTCAATGGGCAAAAAGATGAGAAAATTGTATTCTTTCCTTTTGACCTATCTTGGGGTGGCCATTGAAGTGGTTAAGGTGATCAGATGTCCTCATTTTCTGTGGATCTTATGTTGAAGGCAATTTACTCATTTTTGAAAATTGTATGATACTGTGATGAGTTGACATGTTTCAACTCCTCCCTTATTTGTGGAAAAAGGATAATCTCTCTGGAATGAAAATAATCTGACAGATTGATCTCTATTGAAGAAAATTCTATCAATAGTGTGAATTTCATTTTCACTTTGAGATAAGCCAAGCTGCAATACATGCTTTGTATTGAATGATATGTTATCTGAATGGGTGGATAAGAAATGTGAATGGCATTTTTTTGGATACAATGGATCTAGCCCATATGAGTTGGAAATTCTAACTGGATAAGTATGGGATTAAGATAGCTGTCACTCATAGGAAGGCCAGAGGGCATTTCTTTCCTTATGGAGAAAAAAATACCAGTTTTGCGGGAGATGAAGGAATGCGAGGAGAGATACGAAAGACGGCAGTTGAAGGTGGAAGGAGTTGAATGTTGAATCAGTTGGATTTGGAATACTCGAGAGTGAGGTTCCACTTTGAGCGGACGTCAGACTCAGAGTTTGGCTGACCATGGAAATTTACAGCATGGATGCTTATCATAATTTTTCATTTTTACTTTTGTTTTCTTTTTTTTAATGTGTTAATTTAAAATAAAGTTTTTTCGTTTCAAACGATAAATGGAATTTATTAATTATATATACAACGTCTCACGCTACCACAGCAATAGTATATATAATTAATTGGTGGCAGCAAATGGGATATGTGATCTAGAATAAATTAGATTACGGATCTATGCGTTAACCTGATTAAACAGATGAAGAGAGTGGTAAACGAACAAGCAGAGTTGTGGAGTCTTGAAGCCTAATTGGAGTCGTGGGTTTTTCTCGGAGTTCTAGCAAGCAGAGAACTGGTAAAAGAACTTTATCGACAAAAGCTGTGTAGTGTATGGACAGTCAACTATAGATTTGGTGATACGTGTTTGTGCTTCTTAATATATCCAGTGGAATGAAGATATGCGGCGTACCATCTGAGTTGTCTACATACGGATCTGAGGTGAAATTAGTGCCTCATCAGCGAAACTAGTGTCTTCAAATCTTCAAACATCTGTGTGTGTCATCTTTAAAAGTGCTTGGAAGCCTGGTATCAGTGTGGAGGAAATATCTGCATCTGAAGGTAAGCTCTTTTATGAAATCTTCTATAGAGGTCTGTTTTAAATTGAATTTTGTGTATAAATTTTAATTTTGGGGAACAAAACTCTATGTGAAATTTAAGAATTCTAGGGAAGCCAGGGTTCTCACAGACTCCTTGGAAACTCCTTAGAAATGAAAACATTCCCAAGTAGTACTTAGAACTACTTAGATAAGCAAACCACTCCTTAGAAACTCCTTAAATTGTATTGTGGCTTTAGACGCAAGCGATATTGCGGCTGAGGGAAAAAAATCGGGGTTGTAAAACGCACGGTAAATCCTTTATACACGTCAATTATCTGAAGCACAGCATTGATTGGTTAGGATAATCTTATAGCAGGGCTCCCACTAAGTCCGTTTTTCAATTATTAGGTCCGTAAAGTCCATTTTTCAACACTGTACTTTACTTTAAATTTTATCAATGTTTGGCATTTAGCCAAAAATCTCGGAAAAATCGCTTTTTTCGCAAATATATCTAAAAAAATACTGTCAAATTTCGTCAATCGATCACGGAAAAAATTAGTAAATTTTGTCAAAGGATTGTGAAAAAACTCTAATTTCTCCAACAGATCGAGAAGAATGCAGATTTTCTCAAAAGATCACAAAAAAAACGTGAATTTCCTCAAAAAATCGTGAAAAACACGTAAATTTCGTCAAAGGATCGCGAAAAACACGCGAATTTTGTCAAAGGATCAGAAAAAACATGCGGTTTCCATCAAAAGATTGCGAAAAAAAACGTCAATTTCGTCAACCAATAGAAATAAAATACGAATTCCCTCAAAAGATCGTGCAAAAACACGAATTTCCCCCAGAAGGTTGCAAAAAACACGTGAATTTCATCAAAGTTTCACCTTCAACGAAATCGATTACAGCTGTTCTAAAAGTATAAATTCAAAACTTGTTATATTTTTTCTTGTATGTTGCATTTAGCTTTTTTTTTTTTTTTTTACCTTTTAAATTTTTTTTAAAGATGTATCATGTATGGGATATACATAATAAGTGTTTGAGGTTTGACTAATTTCTATTTATATGACCATTGGTCGCTGCATAAAAAAGTTGATTGTCTATTTAGTATTTAAACTTACAAAATCAGTAAGCAATATTTTGTGAATACTGTGCAATTCCAGCACTAACAATTAGATTCTAGTAGAGTAAAATTTGTTTTTATCTCCAAATTGGCCATTAAAAATTGGAGTGTGCATACCACATAACGATGCAGTACATAAAAACAACAACAACAAAAAATTGCAAATCCTTAACATTTTTTAGACTCCTTGGATTTTTTTCTTCCCTACTCTGTATGAACCCTGGGAAGCTATTAATTTGGTATTTAAATTTTAGTTAGAATTTTTATGTTTGTTGATTTTCTGGTATCTGTTTGGTATAATATTGGGTTAAGAAAATTATATACTTATGTATATGTTAAAATTTACTTGGGGTATAGTAAATTGTTATTGATTAATTGAGATTATTAATCAGGGTATTTTAATCATAATTTTGTATAAAACTTTTGGAAATAAGAGTTTTGTTTATATACATTTTATTTCTTACAGTAATAAAGTTATAGCTTAATTTTATGGGTATACTGTGGATGATTATGATTAATGTTTCAAAATAAATTGATGTTATACTGTACTGTTGGGTATAAAATTTATTTTGGGGGATATACTCAGTTTGAAAGACGTCACTGTTGCATGAGAATTTGCTATATTAAAATTGTGTCGTTTTTGAATACATTATTATACGTATAGTGAAGAAAATTCTATTTCTGTATTTATTGTAAATTGAATATATCTGATATTTTGAAATTTATTATATTTTGGGGGAAAATATGGCAGAATATTTAGCAAAATATAATAAAAGCGTCTTGCTGTTATTAGCAGATGAATTTGAGACCAGTGTGTCGAATACGTGTAAAACTAAAGCTATAATCCAGGGTATTGTTGAGGCAGTGGATTATGATGAGAGTTTCGCTAAAATTCGCTTGCAGTATATTCTTGAGCAAGAGGCGGAGCGGAAAGTACAGGAAAAACAATTGAATTAGATTGTAAAGAAAGAGAGAGGCAAATTGAATTAGATCGGATAGCGCAAGAAGTAAAACTTAAACAATTTGAATCAGAAAAACAATTTGAATTAAATAAACTTGATAAACAACTTGAATTAGATAAACTTAAGAAACAATTTGAATTAGAAAAATTGCGTATTCAAAATTCTATGGATATTGTTAGAGTTTCGTCGAATGTTGATTTGCATAGAACTTCTAGAGTAAATTTAAAAGATTTAGTTCCGCGTTTTGATTCCAAATTAATCAATATC
Organism: Maratus michaelseni; assembly: GCA_963931845.1. Taxonomy (NCBI): domain Eukaryota; kingdom Metazoa; phylum Arthropoda; class Arachnida; order Araneae; family Salticidae; genus Maratus; species Maratus michaelseni. Next base: position 147,171,023 of record OZ007599.1, on the reverse strand, counting down.
ACTCTTTTCTTTATGATTTTTGAAAGGCAAGCTAAGAAAGCTAAAATTTCTCAGGAGGATTGGGTTAGTCAATTAATTACTTTATTACCTTCGGACATTGCTCAAATTATAGTTAAGCAACCTGTAGACAAGTGGGATGATTTTCAGTATATAAAGAAAGTTTTGTTAAATAGGTTTAAGCTGAGTACAGGCGCCTTGAGGCAAAAATTTGAAAATCGTCAAAGAAAATCTGATGAATTATGGGTGGATCTGATTTACGAGTTAAGGGGTTATCTTGATAATTGGTTAGATTCGTTAGAAGTGAGGGATTTTGAATCCTTAAAAGAACTAATGCTCACGGAACAACTGAAAAAACGCGTCCCTTTTGAGATAAAAGAAAAATTTATGGATGATTGGGAGGAAATGAAGATTGCTTCTAAACTCGCGGAGAAATCGGATAGGTTTGAATGTGTTAGAAGGGAATTTGAGAGATTGGAAAGAAAACCTTGGGAAAAGAAATCTTTTCAAGAAACTCATGGGGATGACTTTAATTCTAATATTAAGAATAAAATTAAATCTAAATTGGACTTTGTAAATAGAAAAGATATTGTGAAAAATGATAAATTTAAGCACCAGGCTTTTGAAAAACAAAGGCAAATTACATGTTTTTTTTGTTTAAAACCAGGTCACGTGAAACAAAATTGTGCGGAATGGTTAAAAGATAAATCTAATTATGAGAGTAGAAATCTAGGTTGGATTGTTACAAATGATGGGAAAAGTTTAAATAATACGGAAGGTGTGGAAACTGATTTACCTATGATTGATTTATGCGTAAATGGTAAGAAGTTAAGAGATTAAGGACACAGGGGCGCAAATTGCTGTTTTTGATAGATGCGATGTTCCCTGGAGGGCAAAAAAGGTGGGAAAGGTTTTTCTTATTCCGGCCCTGGGAGATAAACAAAAAGCGGAATTAATGTCTGTGTCTATTGCTTTGATAGAAGATGAAAAAGAGTATGTTAAAAAGAATGTGGTGGTTGCAGTTGTGAGAAAACTGAATTCTCCTCCGCTGATAACACCCGCTGTTTATAACTTGTTAAAATTTGGAAGTACAGATAAGCAAAATTCAGGGTGTAAACAAGTGGGGAATTAAAGAGAATTAAATGGGCAGGGAACCCTCAGATTATCTGCGATCATGAGCAAAGGGTTGTTAGAAAAACGGTTGTGAATGAAATCTGTGAAAGGGATAATAAGTCTGTTAATGAGATAGAGGTAAATTCACTGGAAGACGTGACTGATAGGTATTTGGAAAAAGGGTCTAAATTGATAGATACAAAAGAGGGTGAGTCTAAAAAGGATGGTGATAAAAGGTCAGGTATTAGAGGTCAATTTCGGGAAAAGAATTCTGAGCATGATGTAAATATACCCAGGTATTTTGTTGGTAGTATGGGATTTATACATGTTAGAAATAGAATTAGAAAGAAATTGAGTTCATCTATGACTGTGGCCAGTAAATTTAACTCTAGGATGAAGGAAAATAATAGAGTAAATTGGGGGCTAAATGCCAAGAAGATGTGAATAAGAAATCAAAGTTAAAAAGAATGGAGCAGTCTTCTTTTAAAACGGATCACAAAGAAAGATTTATTGAAATCAAACAAGATTTAGATAGGAAAAATCATGATTATGAAGTTGTAAGGCGAAAATTATTGTCCAAAAGATTTTATGATAAAGGTAATTTAGATATTGGGTTTTGGGAGAATTCTCCAAATTAAGTTTATTCTAAATTTGGGAGTACTCATTATTGTATTATCTGTATTGTGTTTATGTATCATTTAATGCTTAATATTATTTTCGTAATAGTAAAACTTCATTAATTTCATAATTGCATAATTTAGTATGCTTTCTTTTTGTTTGTAGAAGTGTCTAAATTTAGGCTTTTAAGCAAGTTTTTAAGAGAATTGTTTTAGGCATTGTGTTGTAAATAGATTTATTCTTTTTTTTTATTATTCTTTTTTTTTTTTTTTGTTAGAATCATGTAAAGTGTAATCTGTATTTGGTATTATATGTATGTGAAGTATTTCAAAATTGTTTCTTAGGGCATCAATTGTATTAAATTATTCCTGGAATTATACTTTGGTATTGTAGGTGAGAGATTATAGTAAATCCTATTGACAGTGTAGTCTATCAGATACTGAGTATGGGAATGTGTTTGTATTCATAGGGATTTTTCAGGTGTTATTCAAAATTCCTTTGTGCTTTGATGACCTCTTTAGAAATTGATTGAAGGAGCTTATTCTATTAATATATATGCCAAATTTCTTCTAGAAATTTTTTCTTAGGGGGAGGTGTTGTGATGAGTTGACATGTTTCAACTCCTCCCTTATTTGTGGAAAAAGGATAATCTCTCTGGAATGAAAATAATCTGACAGATTGATCTCTATTGACGAAAATTCTATCAATAGTGTGAATTTCATTTTCACTTTGAGATAAGCCAAGCTGCAATACATGCTTTGTATTGAATGATATGTTATCTGAATGGGTGGATAAGAAATGTGAATGGCATTTTTTTGGATACAATGGATCTAGCCCATATGAGTTGGAAATTCTAACTGGATAAGTATGGGATTAAGATAGCTGTCACTCATAGGAAGGCCAGAGGGCGTTTCTTTCCTTATGGAGAAAAAAATACCAGTTTTGCAGGAGATGAAGGAATGCAAGGAGAGATACGAAAGACGGCAGTTGAAGGTGGAAGGAGTTGAATGTTGAATCAGTTGGATTTGGAATACTCGAGAGTGAGGTTCCACTTTGAGCGGACGTCAGACTCAGAGTTTGGCTGACCATGGAAATTTACAGCATGGATGCTTATCATAATTTTTCATTTTTACTTTTTTCTTTTTTTTAATGTGTTAATTTAAAATAAAGTTTTTTCGTTTCAAACGATAAATGGAATTTATTAATTATATATACAACGTCTCACGCTACCACAATACATTAACATAAGCTGAACAGATTTTCAGCTTAATCCTATTAGCTAACCCGTCAGATAGTAATTATCAATTGAATCTTAGAATATCTTAGAATTGAACATTCTTCAGAAAATGAGGAAATTTTCTGGTCGCCATATATTCATTGGCTAATATATGAAGTTGTTGGACTACATTTTGAGTTTGGATTTATGAAACTGTGAACCTGTACTTTATGAATATTGTGCAATTTTTAAGTTTTCTCTTATTTTTTCTCCAAAATGACGTTGGTAAGCTGGATAAGTATGTTATACGAGGAAGTGGCATATATTAAAAATATCATGTGTATTGTTAATAATGAAAATCAAGGAAATTTTATAAAGGTAGTCAAGGAAATCAGAGAAAAATTAGGGAACTTCTTTTCACAATTTCTGTAGCCATCCTGAATAATAAGTATCCCTTTGTTACAAATGTAGAATATCTTATTGACAGCTGTGCTGCCCAGTATAAAAACTGCTAAACATTTTTTAGCCTATGTTACCATGAATATGATTTTGGTGGAATAAAAGCAAAATGAATCTTTTTTGCTACAAGTCACGAAAAATCTGATTGCGATGAGATGGGAGAGACTGTTAAGACTTGTGACAAAAGCAAGTCTGCAAAGACTGCTGCATGGCCAAACAAGTGTGACTATGATGTACAAATATTGCAGACAAAACATTGAAGTATAACATTTTTATTATCACAAAAAGTGACAGGTTGAAACTCCGTAGCAATATGTCTCAACGAATGCAACTTGCTACAACAATTCCTGGAACACATAGTATGCATTATTTCGTATGTACAGGAAATTTATTAATATGGTGGAAAAAGAATAAGTAATGATGAAAAAGCTTCTGTTTGTTAATCTTTTGATAGAAATGTTAGAGACTTTGAATATTCCATCTCTTAACAGTTATGTAGCACGTTGTATATATGTATTGAATTGGTATACAAGATTAGTTTCAGAAGTCCACAAAGTAGAAGGAGATGTAATTGTTAAATTCATGTATCCACAATGACCCATAACCTTCGTAAAATTGGCCAGAAAATGACAGTTTCAATCGCATCCTTTGTGCAATTGACATTGACATCAATATCACAACTGGTAGAACATATAAACATACTGATATATTCAGTGCTTTAATAAACACAAAGTTGGCAAAACATAAAATGAGAGGGAAATGAAATTGAAAGATAACATGAACAAATTTTAACTAAAACAATTTTGTGATTTTTTTTTCATCAATATTACAAATAGAACTAATTTTTTTAACTAAATATCTTGACTTTAAATTGTTATTGATGTAGATATTTTAATAGTGTATTTTTACTGTGTATGTGCTAAAGGTTATTTTGTTTAATTTAAAAATACTATGATAATTTTTACTTGACAATATTTTGTATTTAAGAGTTGTAACTTTATCATATTTGGTATAATATACAAATATGACTTTGCTATAAAATATGACTTTGTAGAATTTTTTCCATCATTTCATTATTTATAATTTACTGAAGTTTTGCAACAGATTTCAATTTGACATGACCATATTTCTACGTCTTGCAGGAATTCATTATTAGCATTCCTCTTTATTTCCATGGGATTCCACTTCTTTTTAGCTACATTTACAAAAAATATTATCTTTATTTAAGATTAATAAAACCTTATCAAACTTTTAGATGTAAAGATATATGATATTTCTGATAATAAAAGAAATATCAAACAACTTGTGTTTTCCGTTATTTTTGGAAGGTCAGTAAAATGGAAATTCTTCTTTAAACAAAATGCCTGTGAACTACCCATTACAATTTTTTTATCAGGCTTCAAAACACACTTTGAGTTGTCTGTGTTGGCAATTAGATGAAAATTGATGGGGGAAATCAACTGTTCAAGTTACACCTTTTTTTAAATTAAAAAAATTCCAAAAAATAATTTTTTGAAAGCAATTTAATGGAATAAACTGAACAAAAATATGTTTCAATGAAAGTTTACTTTATTCTGAACAACAACAAAAAAAAAAAATTAACGTTCTAGGTTAAACCTATTAGGAGTTATAGACTTTTATGTTGTCACATGTGCTATTCAAAATGGTGGCAAATCGGCCATCTTGGAAGATCTTTAACAGCTCATAACTCTTAAACCGTTTGATCAATTTCAATATGATTGATATACTTGGAATCAGCATTAAAAGTTCTATAAATACACCAAATTTTATTAAAATTGAAGGTGGTGCGTGTCATTTTTAGAAAATTCTGGGTGATTTGACATGGAATGGCCCTCACCTAAATTTTCTCTCAACTCAAAAAATGTCTATCCCCCATCCCTCTCAAAATTAAAAATATCTCAAACTCTATTTTTAAAAACATCTTTTGTATTTGTTCTCTTTAATAACATCAAATAATCATCTAAATTCCCCCGTTCCACTTCACCCTCTGTCTCCCCTCATCCAGCAAATAATTTAAAATCTTTAATATTATTTTAAAAAAAAGCTGCCTTATTTCTTATTAACATCTCATAAGTATCACTCATTTAAAATTATCATCCTCTTTGAAATTTTTGCTTTGTCTTTTCCTCCCAAGTGTGTGTGTGGAGGGGGGGAAGGAGGGATTTCTAAATATGTCGGAGGAAAGCAAAAATTTTCATCTTATTTGTATGTTTGGCTGTTTTCAGCCCCTGAGTCATGTGTATATTTTATGTTTTAAACTAAATTTATTCTCTAAAATAACTCCCCCGAGAACAGTCAAACTAAAAAAAAATAACTAAAACCTTCTCTCTGCCCTTTCCCCCTCCCTCCACTTTCATTTCTAAAAATGCATCCCATTTTCTTAGGATGAAGAGTAAAAATTTAATGTGAGAGTTAGATGATCATATATTTATTGTTGCTATAAAGTAACAATACAGCACAAAAATCTTTAAAAAATAGTTTTAAGAAAAGTAAATTGGATAATTATTTAATTATTGTTGCAAAAAAGTTATCTGTAGAAGGGTAAAAAAATCAAGTCTTTATAGTGGCACTGGGGGGATTAATTTAGATGGTTATTTAAATATTGTTACAACAAAACCACAAATAGAGCTGAAAACAATTAAGAATTTTAAATATTTTTAATTTTAGGAGATGTATTTGGAGGGAAGAGAGTCTTCATGAGATAATGTTGGGAAGGGGGGGGGGGGGGAGAAGCAGAGATTTTAGGAAGAAAGATAATTTACATGGTGGATTAGGTTTATTTATTGGTTAGTGTAGAGCAGCCATACTGAACCTTTTTTTTCGCGGGACGCAAACATATGTTTGGAACGTTCGGCGGGCCGCAACACAATTATAATGTAAAATGGGGATGGGCATTTCGACTCCTTTTGAGGAGTCGAGTCTGAGTAGAAACCCTTGCTTCAGGAGTCTACTCTCGACTCACTTGATGAAGTACGGTTGGTTGGTTAGTTGGTTGGAAAGAAATTCAAATTAACATTTATGATGGAGCAATATTTATTGCAATTATTAAAAACTAGCAAATATATACTTTTTAATCAGCAACAGCTTTTCGCACATTTAGCATAAATAAATCCAATATAGATCCTGTGACTAGATTAATTTTAACACATTTACAACTCGTAGATCATGTGCTTCTAAAACAGTCATTTGCATATAAAGATCGATAGGAAGGACTCTTGTGACATTGCATAAATTGAAGTAAAATGTGTTCTAAAAGAAAAAATCCTCAGATTGTCATTGTGGATTTTTCTGACATGTTTGCGAGATTAATTTTTTTTCCCACATTCGATAAAATTTCAAATATTCTCAGTGCAGCAATAAAAATTCTAATAATATATTTCCTTTTTCAATAAATGTAATATATATTTCATTTTTGTTAATTGTTTTCTTGTGCTCACTTTGTTGATTGCCGTGACCTGAAAAATAGGTTTAAACATAAATTAAAGGTTGTCTTTTAATTTTATTTCTATGTACTTTATTTTAAGATGCATTTTCTTTTATAGAAAAATTAAAAACGCTGTTTGATGTGATAAATAAAATATCTGCATTTATGAATGAAAATAATTTAGTGAATGTATAAAAATGTAAGATAAAAACTGTGAATAATTAAAAATAATAATAATAATGAGGGTTGCCCCCTTACAAAAATTTCTTCATATTTGTTGTTTATACAATGTAGAGTCAAAAAGTTCCCGGAATAGGTCAATTACAAATTATAAAAAAATAGAACACTAATTTTACCTTATTGGCCTTCAAAGTACTATCCTCCTGCATCCACACACTTCTTCCAGCATTCGTAGAACTATTCAAAACACTCCTTGAATCCATTTTTTGAGAGGTCCTTCAGAAGCTTCGTCGCATTTTCGATCATCTCATCTGAATCCATAAAACTGTGTCCCTTCAATTTCATTTTCAGCACTGGAAACAGGTAAAAATCTGCTGGTGCTAGGTAGGGAGAATGATAATGTTCCAGAGTAATGACACTGTGTCTGGCAAGGTAATTTTCACAATCGGAGCACGATGTGGTGGAGCATTGTTGTGTAAAAGAAACCAGTCATTTGTTGCCCATTTTTCAGGTCGTTTTCGTCTGATTGCATATCGTAGTCTTTAAGGATCTCCAGGTAAAGTTCTTTTTTGACAGTTTGGCCTTCAGGAATAAATTCGTAGTGAATGACACCCTCGTAATCGAAAAACATCTCCAACATCACTTTCCCTCGGCTTTCGTCCAAGCAAAAATTTTCCTTCCTTGGTGATGTTTTAGCTGACCTTTACGAAAACGCTTATGCCATCGTTTCCGTATGCTTTCTTCAGCATCTGGAGCGTCTTAGAAGACGATTTCTTGAGCAAAACGCAGAATTTGATGCGTGCACGTTGCTCAAAAGACGACATTTCAAAATCCGACGAATGAAAAATTCGCTTTGTCAGAAATGATCTGCAGCTAACGCCAACAGTACTGGAAATGAATTCCAGATGCCTGTGTGTTTCCCTTATTAATGCTTCCAACCTCCAAAAAAGATTTCCCCACCAACAAACATCTGCATGAATGTAAGCGACCATTCCGGGAATTTATTGACTCTACCTCGTATTTTGCATTTCACCCACTTCCCAAAGTTAATCTCTAAAACCATGATAGATATGGAGATACGTATTTATGCCCCTCCTCTTCTCCTGGCGCAAAATTTTATTTAAAAAAATGGGGCTGACTTTAAAAATATCATCCGAATCTTATCTTTATATTCTGACAGTATGTCGCCAAATTTCATCGCAAAAACTAAGATTTATTTTTGCTCCCGCTCACCTTCAGTGAGTTGGGAGCTGAAGATAGAAAAAATTCTTCACATCAGATGTTTTCATTATGTGATTCATCCTCTTTAAAAATTTAATCCCTAACGTCATGATAGATTTTAATTTTGCAGCCGCCCTCGCTGGGGAGGGAAATGACAGAGTTTGAAAAAAGTCATCCATATCTTATTTTTATATTGTGACACCGAGCATCTTGGGAAAATTTTATAATGAAATCTGATAGAGATCCAAAGAGGCATTTTTGCTCCCTCATCGCTCTTCTAAACACACAAACACACACTGAGGGGCAAGGGCACGTAATTTCCAAAGAAAATTCTTCATATCTGGTTTCTATATTCTGTGATTCACCTCCTTTCAAATGTTCATTTCTAAATCAGTCATAGATCTTGAGATACATCTTAATCCCGCCCTCTTCCAACCCACCTGAATGAGGAAAATGATGATGAAGTTGAATTCTGAAAATAACCTCCGTATCTGGTTTCAAATATGAAACATTAAAAAAATCGACAGATTGAACGTTTTAAAAATTTTGTATAACCTTTTTTAAAGTTATCTGCGAATAATTCTTTTTATGAAAATGAATTACAATAACTATATACACGCAAATCAAATAAAGGATATCTATTTTCATGTAAAATACATCGATTATAAAATAAATAACAAACATACATATTTATAATAGCCTGTTACTAAAGTAAAATTTCAGTTATTCTTCTAATTTTTTTTTTCTATATTACTTGAAGTGAAAGAACTTGAAAACATTCCACTATTCAATCCTACTTCCTCATTTTTAGAAAAATTCACAGATAACTGCTTTATCGTCTATCTGGTGTCCAGCATAACGCAAATTCAATTAATCATTCACGAAGCACCTCGCTCACTTGTCCCTCTCCTTCACTTCATACAATCATCCTCCTAATAATCCCCCTATACTGAGTCGAGGAATCAAAATATCAGAGATTCGAAATCCAACTCTGTGTTCAACTCTCGACTCTTCCTTTCTACTCTTTTGATGACTGAGTCGAAAGTTCGACTCCGAATCCCACTGTGAGTTGAAATTAAAGTTCAACTCTTTAAAGTCGAGTTAGTTCAGTAGCAAGGAGTCGACAATTCGATTAACTTAGGAGTCGAGATTCTGAGTCGACTCTTCAGCCAACTCTAATGTAAACAAGAACGAAAAATCATGCGTCAAGCATAAATTATGTAACACTTTCCAACGCTTCCAAAATAATTGTACAAATCATACCGTTTAATAAGCTAAAAGATGACATCTAAGTAAACAATTTGGAAAACGCATAATATATTTAAAAACATAATTTCAGGAATTTCCAACATATACAATACTCAGAAAAATATCCGAATACTTTTATTCAGCCCTGTATAGGATCTATAGATCTGTATATATACTACATAGAATGCTAAATTTTAGTTCAGTTAGGAAACGTGTAGCACAGTTTAAAATTCTCAGTCTGGAGTTTCTGTCACTAAACGGAAATGTGTCCGCGAACTTTTGTGCTTCCCTGTATAGGATCTACAGAATTTATACACATCACATAATAGACAAAAAGCGAGTTAAAATTAAAATCGTGTTCAGTAACTTAAAACGCACTTCCAGGAATTATTGTTAACAGACAGTTGAGAATTCTTTTGTGTGTCCCTGTAAATGAACGATGACTGCTATACACACAATATTATGTTGTAAGCCTCTTGTAATGCACCTTAGTGAAATATATAAATTTCAATGCGTTTAAAATAGTGAAACATTATTTAAATAAACTGCAGACGATTTTTCTCCATAGATGTAATGTAACTGAATTCTTTTGACTGTCCCTGTAAAGTAACTATAAGTTCTATGCACACCCTATTCCATATTAAGCTTCGTCTAATGCACCTTAGTGATATATATAAATTTCAATGCGTTTAAAATAGTGAAACATTATTTAAATATAATCAGTAGGATTGAACGTTTGTCGAAAGAAATATTACCAAAACTTTTAACCCCACTATTTCCAAACAATAAACTTTGTGGTAAATTTCAATTGCAAATGATGTACAAATAGTGGTATAAAATATTTTGCTGCCAATATTTTCCATGGTAAACATTCAACCCTAATAAGCATTATTAGTTAAACGTAAATAATATAACAATGTAGCAGTTCCAAGTTCTAAAGAAAAAAATAAGGTGATTTGCTTTAGTAAATTAATAGATTTCTCAATACAAAAACTTTTTTTTTTAAGTGTAGAAATGTATAGTGCAAATATAATAAATTTGGAATAATATTGGATTAGTGTTGAAGATTAAGAAATATATACACCACTATAGCACAAATAGAACTACATGTAAAAAGAACTTTTGACTAAGGAAACAGGATTTAAGATAATTTTAAAGTAGTTATTTCAAATAACAGGACAGTTTTTGTCTTCTCATGAAAATAAGAACTTTCATCATACACATTTCAATTAATGTAATAAATAGAGGTTATTGATTATGTATCTCGGGTCGCACATAAAAGGTCTCTGGGCCACATGCGGCCCACAGGTTAAGTATGACTGGTGTAGAATATTAAATAAGTTGGAAAATAAATTTAAGATTACAGGGATCTAAAGGTTAAACTAATGCATTTTTGGTATCAGAGGAGGAGGGGAAGCAGTAATTTTGAGGGGGGGGGGATTTAGATGATTATTTATTGTTACAATAAAATAACAAATAAAGAAATGTATGAGAAAAAAAGATTTTGAATTTTATGTGGAGGGGGCGTGATTTTTAGGAGAGGATATTTAAATGATTCTTCGTTTTTTTATTTTACTTTTTTTTTCATATATGGAAAAATGCTAAAGTACGGAAAATTCTCACCCATTTTTTACTTCTAAATTAATGATGAAACTAATTTTTAAATATTTATATATTTTTTAATCCTACTCCCAAATTTAATCCTTTTTGTTTTTGAAAAAAAAAGGGGGGGGGGTTATATATACAATCGGGATTTTATGGTACAGTCTAAAGTTCCTTTAAAAAAAAAAAATGTGTGATTTTATAATACAAATACAAAAGGTGGCAAATTTGGGTGGTAGCAAAATAATATACAATAAAGTGTGGATTTTCATGAAACAGTTTTTGTTATTTTTATGGCAAATAAGAATTCTCCCCCTCTTCCTTTTTTTTTTTTTTTTTTTTTAAGCAAGCATGTAGCTATTTTGGCTAATATTTCTTTTTTCGTAGGCTACTAAAGTAGCAATTTTTTTTATGCCATTAAGCAGTGGCATCCCTGTACACATTTCTTGAATGTTTGGCATTCATCTGCTAAGATAATCATAAGGCTCCTTCAATATTTCTTGTAATTTTATGCTTTTTATGATTCTTATTATTTTATGCCCCCACCCCCCACCCACTGAACCTCTTTCCCATAACCCTAAACACTGATCTGACTGAGCATGGTGAACTGGAATTGTATTGTTTCGTTATTGTTTGTATTTTGGGAAATGTACAATTACAGTATAGGATGTATTATCCGGATTCCTTCGGGACCCTAGGGTATTCTAGATAAGGGGTTTTTCCGTAACTCTTTATTATAAGCATAAGAAACTTGCAAAATAACTAATTTCATAACTAGTGATAAAAATGAATAATATATGTAAAGACATACTTACAATTTTGTTAATTCGATAACTTATTTACGTAGAATAAAAAACATTTTGAATTCCAATTCAAATTATAAAAATATTGCATTATCAATTAAGAATTAGTTTTGGGACTTGGGAGCCGCATCCTCTGATGTGGATTTTTGAAAAACACTTCTATTAAACTTGATTACTTATAGCCCAAGTTGCAGAAACAGTGCAGCGCGGCAGTGGCACTGCAGATTTTTTTTTATTATGCCTTGCAGATCAATTTAACAGCTTTAAAAAAACTCTGGACTAAGAAAAATTTCTAAAATTTAATTTTGGTCTCTATATTTACTGTATTTTTTTTTCTCATTTTCTTTGTAAATGAAAATTCTGCTTATTTTATGAACTAATATAATTTCTTATGATAGTAAGCTTGGTCCAGCATTCTTGAGTTGCAGATAAATTTTGGTTTGCTGCAGATTAACACAGAAAATTCTGCTATGGGCTTATAGAATGTCTCTTGCACTAACTGTTCTTGTATCCTGTACATTGACATCATTTTCTGTTCATGGAAGTAGCTTGAATTGTATCGTTTAAAATCCATTTTTGTCAATAGAATTCTGCAACATTTTTTTTTTTTTTTTGCAATTTTTTTTTTTCTTGTGAACAATTAATGAATTTTAATTGTTATATCTGAGTTTATTCCTCAATTTCCAGACAAATTTTGAAATTTTTTCGCATAACCAATCAAAGAATTTTACAAATTTTTTTTATGATCTACTGACTAATTTAAGTTCCCCCCGCCCCCTGCATACAATTGATGAATTTTACAATATTTTGCTTCTATCAATTTTGCAGCTTTTGTAAATTGCACATTTGTAAATGCAAATAATTTTGCAAATATTTTACAAATGGACATTTTTGCAAAAATCGTGATTTTTTTTTTTTTCCTTAACTACTTGACAAGTTTTGCATTTTTGCCACAACTGACTGAGGAATTTTGCAATATTTTCCAACGATTGAATGATGAATTTTGCAACTTTATCCCCTGCAAGCAACTGACGAATTTTGCGATATTTTCCTGCTAACGATGGACGAATTTCATGTGTTCCCTTCAGGCCCGTAGCTAGAGGGCGGCCAGGTCGAGCAATGCCCGACCTGGAAAAGCTTTTGCCCGTCCTAGCGCGTGATTGGCCCAATGCCCCTTCCTTGATCAATATGAAGATACATTTCCAAATTTCCTTTTCAGTTTTTAAAAAATATTTTTATAAGGCAATGTTGTATCCAAAGATGCCCCCCTTCCCCACATCCACCCTTAGCTCTTTGGTCAACTTTTAGAAATGAAAGCAAAAGCAACAAAATTTTCATTTATAAAGCTTAACTTTTTCTTCTCATTGCTTTTTGTGACTGGACCATAGACCTTCTGACAAAAGTAGATTCTTTCTCTGAGGACTGGACAGAACACAGTTTCTGACATTTCCCCCTTTGTCTATCTTTTCTCTACCCCACCACCATTACAAAGGGCTGAAACTGATAAGTTGTTATTTGTAAAGTTAGCTTTTTTGTACAAATCTCATGCCACAATATTTTCGCAAACAGGTGCAGTCCATTGTGAACCCAAAGTCTTCTGTCAAGACTGAAGTACACATGGATATTGTTAACTCTCGGTTACTACCTCCACAAAACCAGTGCCTGTCATGCATTAGAATTACAAAGACTGCAAATGACATGCCTTTGTACTCCTTGTGTTTCCGTCCTTTCCGTTATTGTAAACTTCAATAAAAGCTTTTTTGACCAGACCACTTCAAACGTTGTAAACGTTGTCTCTTTTCATCTAGGCCGTACAACTGACAATAATTTATAAAATCGGTGTCACAGAAAATTTTAAGAAAGCATCTTACAAAGTAAAGAATTGATTTGAAATGTAAATGTCATGCATTTATGACCATTTTTAGGCGCGTTTGTAATTATATAAATACGTAACACCTATTGTCGTCTGGTCCGTCCGTCTGTCCGCCCGTCCGCAAATAACAACGCAAAAACTACCCAATCGAATGGTTTGAAATTTAAGATATATTATCTTTGCAGAATTTTGTCGAGAAATTTCAAATTTTATGAAAATTGAATAAAAACTTTAGAAGATATTAATAAAAATATTTATTAAGAAATTTGAATTTTTTAAAAAGAAATCACTGCTTTCTTGTTATAGGAGCTTCCGAGGTTTAACCATCAAACGACAGAGATACTTATTTTATTACAGAAAATTAATCTGCAGACAATATAATTCATTTCGCAATAGTACGAACACACCTCATTTGTCATGTTTGACATACAATTTCCAACTTGTTATATTAATTAAAGCTATAAAATTAATTTAAAACTACAATATAAAGTAAATTATCCCCTAAATCTTTGGAATATAAATTTCGCAACAAATAATGAAAAAACTATACGACCACTATTATAAATCTTAAAGAGGTGAAAGATAAACCATGAACACTAATTTAAAAAAAATGGTTTAATTTTTTATTTTAATTTTTAAGCTCAGAAAGCAACGTTTTCCGTAGAATAACCAATATATGTGTCTTTTCAAATTTTTAATATTTTTACATGATTTATTAGTAGCAACTTAGCGATTAATCGAGGAGACTAATCAAGTAACTGTTTTATATGTATTGTAATTTAAACAACCTTTATACATCTTAACTTTCAAAAACTTCATTTCAAATTTAAAATATTTTCAATCGTAAAAAATCAAATGATTTAAATAAAAAATATGCAATAAAGTTCTTATTAATTGTACTTAAGATTTTTTTTTTCATGAAATCTGTCTTTTCTCATAAAAAGTTTTTTATTAATATTCTTTAAAAGAATGCTTTATGCACAGATATCACGTGGTAGATAGTTTTTTTAAGTTTAAATTTTAACTTAAATATTGAAAACTGTTTACCAATTAACAAAATAATAATAAATTAAACAATCCCTTGTTAGAATTTTGAACAATAAAATAAATCAGTATAATTACAGTTTATTTTTAAGGGCTGCTCTGATGAGGGCTGCTTATTTTTAAGGGCTGCTCTGATGAGGGCTGTATGTTTTTAAGGGCTGCTCTCCCACCCTCCTATTGAGAACTAAAAGTTGTGACATAGTTGCGAAATAATTTTTATAGGATCCTCATCCTTTACATAACCTGATTGAGATTCTAAAGAATTGAATAGCACTTTCCATTTTCTTATAAATGGGTATATTTTTTTACTGAAATTGATGGCTAACTGATGAATCTTTTCATGATTTTATTCAGCAAAAATCAGTTTGAATCATTGATTTTGATAGAAATTTTTGAAAGATACTTTTTTTTATTGGAAAAACAAGAGGTATCAATTGTTATACATTTCATATATATATATATTATACAAATATAAAGAAGAATTCAAGGACACGTGTGAACGTTTGCCTACAATAAATATGTTTGCTTGTAGCACTGCTACCTAGGAATCTACTTGCTATACAACTAATAATTTTGCTTGGCGTTTCTTGGGTCAGGCCCGGTCCGAGTCTGCCAACAGAAAGTATGTCCGTGCCTGGATCCATCCCCAGTCTAATAAAAAAGAAAGAAAGAATAAAATAAATAATGACAATAAAAAAAAAGACCGGTCCGGTCCTCCAGTGTAATGAGATAAAAATAACAGGCCTCACAAATTCGAGTTATTTAATTTCGAAAAAGTCGTAATGCAGTTTTTTTTCCATATCGCCACTTAAAAAAAAAAAAAAAAAAAACTGCTATAAGGTAAAAGGTTCCGTTGTCATAGCAACAAGCTTTGGCGATAAAGATTTTCTCCATACAGAGATATAAATTATAGCACTGGATAGATGAGGCATAGGTAAGAAATTGGTTGATCAATAACAAAGTCCCCATTTTCGAAGAAATGGGGACTTTAAAACAGCTTAAAATTTCAAAAACAGCTGTACGAATACCCTTTATTAAAAAGAAAACAAATTTTCCATATTGGGCTAAAAGGTTGAAATTGGACTGCTTTTATGAGTGACTCAAAGTTGAAGGCAAACTTTGAAAATTGTGACATACGGTAATCTCTCCATTTAATAATAAAAAAAATAGCAAAAAATTTAATAAAGAAGAATTTCTCTATTTTCTCAAACTCTTTTTAGATATCGAAATGCTACTAACTGCTGATTGTTGCCAGAATTACCATTTATAAATCTTAATTAGACCTTTCAATCATCGTAAGGTTCCTTAAAATTGATCAATTAGTTCCCAAGTTTTTGAGTGTTGAAAGATTGGTTGATTTATTAATTCTTCCGGTTTTTCCCTGTTTTCTCAAAAACTGCTTTAGTAAACGGAGTGCGATATACTGCAGATTGTAGCCAGAAACATTCTCTATCTACCTTTGATAAGTTTTGTGTTTGTTATGCAACCATTTCTGAACCTATTCCTAACAAACACACATAAAAAAAATTTAAACGTTATTGTTTTACTATTCGTCGTCTAAGTAGTTAAATGCACTTAGAAATAGGCATTTTTATGAAAATCACACACACTCCAATTTTATATATTAGTATAGATAGAGATGATACTATTAGTTTTCGAACAAACGTTAAAAATTTAATTCTTGCTTCGAAAATATTTTTTATAAGTGAAAAAAAATATACAAAATAACATACGCTTCAAGGTATTGTAAACATTAGAAAAACAATTTTAAAAAAAAAGTTTGCCCCCGTAGATAAAGATTTGCCCGCCCTGGAACCTTAGCCTAGCTACGGGCCTGGTTCCCTTGTTACTGATTGCCAAATTTTGCATTTTTCCCACAGTCGATTGATCGCCATATTTTCCCATGAACAATTAGTGATTTTCTGGATTTTTCTCACAATTTACTGGCGAAACTCGTGGGGTTTTATCACATGATTGATCGACAAATTTCAGGATTTTTTTTTTTTACATTTTTGAAATGAAAGAAATTAAGCTGTGGTAATTGCTATACATTCCGGATAGGGGGATGCCGGATAATGGCTCCCACTCTGTATTTTGATTTTTTTTCATCTAGTAATAACCAATTTACACTGCATTTTGATACATTGTTTTATATTTAAAAAAAAACATTTGCTGTGAAAATATTAAAAGAAGAAAGTAAAAAAAAAAATGTAATAAATTAGTACATTTAAAATTCCTTTTTGTTGTATTTTCATATTTTGATTGTTCTATGCTTAACAGACCAAAAAATTTCAAGATTCAACCTGACCATTTCAGATTTCAGTGAAATTTGCAGATATATTGTTCTCTCGAATGATATAAATGAGAAAGGTTTTTTTTATAATACTAGCTAATCCGCCCGGCGTTGCCCAGGCCCGTAATATTAATAATCTGTTCTATACGAATATGACTGAAATCTGTAAGGCTATCGAAATCAAGTCGAATGAGGCAAACCCCGTCATAATCGGGCTCATAAAACCCAAGACAGGGCTCGAAAAATAGCGTTCCCGGGATCCTGGGGAACCTAGAAATCATTTCTGGGAATGTATTTTTTTCTACTCAGGTTCCCGGCCGGGTACCTAAACAGAAGTGTACGCAAGTCGCCGTGGCCGCCACAATCAGCGATGAATTTCTATTCTCCTAAGGACCGCAGCGATTTTCAGAAGGGGAAGATGGGACAAATAACGCATGGAATGCCGAGCACACACGGGAAAATTTAAAAATTATATATTGTATGTATATATTAATTATTTGTTCTGTATACGCTTAAATAAATTGGTAAATGCAATATGTAATGCTTAATTTTAGTGGGCAAATGCAACATTCCAATTTTAAGTTATGCATCTATAAGAATATGAAGGGAGAAGGAGGTGCTTTTGGATAGAGAACAGTCAAAACATTAATTGATAAACCATAAAACTAATATTTTTGTTTATTATTGAAAACTGTGTCTATGTGACACAATATCTTCATTCATTATGCTCTGAATTTATTAGGAAACTGGGAACACATAAATTTTTCTGGGAACCTATCCTTTTTAATTTTTAGAATTTTCGAGCCCTGCCCAAGATCGGAAAGCGCATCCTGGCGTTCGAAAGTGCAGCTAAAATATTTAAGGCTATAGATATCAAGTCGAATGAGTCTGACCCCGTCGTAATTGGGTCCATAGAACCAGATATACTCCTATAGTTCCACTTTCTACTGCCAGGGGGTGCAGTCTGTTCTGGAAGAGGCCTTTTCAGAACACTTGACCCAACCAAATTTCCTAGTAGAATTGAAATTTAACTATGGGTAAGCATTGCCAAAATAGCGGAAATCTCAAAACTGGGTTACGTAATCGATCGGTTTCTAAAGGGTTAATGTAGATATTTTTTAAAACCCAACCGTGCATTTTGAAGAAAATGAAACGTGTCTATGATCTGGAGTCTACTGTTTGTCTGTACTTGCATTTCCCGAGTCAATGCCAATTTTTAAATCTGGACCAAAAAAAGGAAATTCACGTGAGTGAGTTTTGGAAAGGATTTTTTTTTTTCGGAGGGTTCAAATTAATATTTTTCAAAACGGATACCAGATTTTAAAAAACAAAGGGATATAGGTTAGGCACGGTATTTTTAGTTTTTCGTATCTTGTTTCTAAACGCCAATTCGGATTTTTAAAGATAGGAGAAATAGTTAAAAAAGCGAAGTTGACTTACGGTTAAAAACGTTTTCGAAAGGGTTTACGTGATTTATTTTTTAAACTAAAGGTTTCTGCCTAAACCCGATAGAACGTAGATGTCTTTAGGTGTGTTTGCTTTTTGTTTGGTTATTTTAGAAAGCAGATGCCAGATTTAATATATAGCAGAAAATCTGAATTCGCAAAAGAGAGTCCTGTGCACGAATTTTTTTTAAAGGGTTAGTATTCGTATTTTTCAAAATCAAATACAGATGTCCAAAAAGGAATAAATGTAGATATTGTCTGGTATTTTTAGTTTTTCGTACCTGTCTCTGAATCGCCGATGCGAAATTTTAAAAATTGCAAAAAATTCAAAATGGCATATAGAAAATATACTTTTTCGAAGGGTTAATTTTTGTATTTTTTAAAACCAAAGGTGGCTTTGAAAAGGACAAAAACAGTTCTTTAATTTGGTGACCTTTGTTTTTCCGTATCTTTTGTATTCTGGTAAATGTAAGGCTCAGAAAACGGGAGAAAATAAACACTAATCCGATGCTTTTTGATTTTTTTTTTAAAGGGTTAAATGTAAAATTGAAACACTGAATCAGACGTTTAGGGAATTCATATCAAAGCACCCAGTGGCAGAAAGTTCTGTAGCTGTCTGCGACAAACTTTTAAAATTTCATAATCTGTCTGCAAATTCTGCGTGTAATTTTAATGAATGAATAATACAGTAAACTAGGAAATTTTCATCTTTTTATTTAAAATAGGGTAAGATTGATGCATTCTCATTAATTTTGCTTAACTTTTGATGTTACATATTGTTTCATCTCACTTTTTGTGGGATTTCTAAAATGGGAAGGGGGGGGGGAGAGAATTCCCTCCCCTGATGCAGCTACAGAAATTCCTTCTGGAGAAAAATGTCTTAATTAAAGTCCTACATCAGCTGCAGATCGGGTTAACACAGTTTTCAGTTCGAGCTAAGTTTAGATTCCTGCAGGTTGGATTACAGTTAACCCAATTTTTTAAAAGTTGGTTCTGTATATTGTTTCAGATTTAAAAATTTATGTATTAAACATGGATGTTTGTCTGTGTGTGATGTTTTCTGAAGAGACTGCTAAGTGCACAGCTGCAAGATTTGGCAGGAAGAATCTGAAGTTATGCACCTCAAAGCCCCCTTTTGGACTAGTTTTCTTAATTTTTCATGTTTTTTTTTTTGTTTTTTTTTTTTTTTTTCAGGGAATTTTCTACATTAGTAAAAGGAATCAGGAATTCCATCTATTTTTGAATTTTTTATGCATTTTTTATTATTTCTTCTCGTTTTGCGACGATCTTTAGACATTAGTAAAAGAAACTGGGTTTCAATATTTTAGCAGTCTTTTAATGCAGTAAATTTTAACGATACTCGCGATTATTTTTTTCCAAAATCGTTTGAAAATCACTTTTTTGCTTTTTAGGAAATTCGCGTGCTTTTACCGCGATCCTTTGACGAAAATCGCGTGTTTTTACTGCGATCTTTTGACGAAATCGCATGATTTTACCACGATCTTTTACAGAAAATCTGCGTGTTTTTACCGCGATCCATTGTCAAAAATCGCGTGTTTTTACCGCGATCTTTTGACGAAATTCGCGTGTTTCTACCGCGATCCCCTGCCGATATTGACAGGTTTTTACCGCGATCCTTTGCCGATATTGACAGGTTTTTACCGCGATCCTTTGTCGATATTGACGGGTTTTCACCGCGATCCTTTGCCGATATTGACGGGTTTTTATTGCGATCCTTTGACGAAAAGCGCGTGTTTTTACTGCAATCCTTTGCCGAAAATCGCGTGTTTTTACCGCGATCTTTTGACAAAATTCGCATGTTTTACCCCGATCTTTTGACGAAATTTGCGTGTTTTTACCGCGATCCTTTGTGTTGTCGAAATTGACGTGTTTTTACCGCGATCCTTTTCAGAAATTCGGGTGTTTTTACCGCGATCCTTTGTCGAAAATCGCATGTTTAGCCGCGATCTTTTGACGAAATTCCGTGCTTATACTGCGATCCTCTGCCGAAATTCGTGTGTTTTTACCGCGATCCTTTGACGAAAATCGCGTGTTTTTGCCGCGATCTTTTGACGAAATTCCGTGCTTTTACCGCGATCCTTTGCCGAAATTCACAAGTTGCGGACAGTTTTTTAAATTAATTTTATTAGTGCAGACAAAAATTGTCTGCAAGAGATTTTCTTTGTCCGCGACTACGTCGCCGTGTCGCGGTGTTTCTGCCACTGGGCATAGGCGTAACTAGAGCTATTTTGTGGGGTGGGCACAGGCCACCAACTTCATAAGTCCTTTGTATGTGGCCCCACCAGTGGCTGAGAGGTTGTGCTCTGGAAGCTGGTAGACGGGAGGTGCAGGGTTCGATCCCAATCGCGCCCGTCGGCCTAATCGTTCGAAGTTTTCGTGGTTTTCTTCGAGCCGTGGATTTATCCATGCGTAAATACGGGTTAGGTTCCCTTAGAAAGACCCCCACGAAGGGCACTCCCCCGGGCCTATATCCCTAGTGTAGATAATTGGCCGTCAATAATCAACCAACCAACCAACCAATCAACCAACCTTTGTATGTGTGTATGCGTCCAGTGGCACAGCCCAAAGTGGGGGGGGGGGGGGTAAAACCCCTTCCACAGCTAAAAAAAATATTATAATTGCCGCTTATATGAATCACTAGTTAAGAAAACGCTTTTAGACGCTTTTATGAATCGAAACTAAAGTTAATATTAATTTTTTTTAGTTTATTTGAAATTCGCAGCTTTGTTGAATCAAATTATATTCAACAAAGTGATTAAATTAGACCGCGAATATTATATTTAAACTGTGGAAGCGTATATTAGATCTTAGATGCACTGGGTTAAGTGAAAACTGTCATTTGTTTTGAAAAAGGGTAGCAATTACATTTTTCAGACATCTTACAGTAAAAGAATGATTATTTCGACCGTCATACGCTTTGAGTATTATACAGTGGATAGTTTTTAAATTGAATTTCTGTCTTTGCTCCATGTTCAAAAGGATAGACATCAATTTCCAGGAGAAAAAAGAAAAAAAAAACATAAAATATATGTTTATAGGTCTTTCTCAGTTTCAGACTTTCCGTTAAGGTCTGCACCGGAGAAATTTCTAGGTTCGAGCGCGACCCGACTTGTAGAAATTTTTTTGCCCCTCAGCCGGGTATAAAAGTTAAAAGTTCGATCGAAAAAAAAAAAAAAAAGCTAAAAGTTAGACTCGAATCCGGTCCGGGCCATACACATAGTTTATTGGCTCGACCCAGTATAAAAGCTAGAATCTCGGCCCGAGCCCGGCCCGGCCCGGCTCATACAAAAACGTAATTATGCCTTCCCAGCTCGCCTGAATTTCAACAAAAACATATTTTTACACTGGTATGGTTAAAAATTGTCTTCTACGAGGAGTTCTGACAAAAATATTTATTTTAGTTTTTCTTTTCATGTTGTTTGCATTCTTCGTTTTTTTAAAAAACACTTTGTGCTGAGATATTTATTTTGTTACTGGATCTCGATTTGTATGCAAATGACTAAGTTGTTATTAATAACTTTAATCCGTATTACATGGCTTGGAGACTTAAAAACCTGAAATTTCTTATAGTATAGTAAAAATTTCTAAGACGGAATCGTATAGGAGAACAGAAATATCCGTTATAGGAAAGTTACCTTCTTAGCATATACACTGTTGGTTGTAAATATATTACATTCTTTTCTCACGTATTATTATGTTCATTTTGCATGGATAAATACATTTTTCCGTTTGAAACAGGATTCTGTCATGGACAGGTTCTTTTTCACACGCTTTATTGTACTTTAATTTTATTGCCTAGAAAATGAACTATTCTTTAAAAAGAAAAAATTGAAAATTTTAATATAGAACAATGACGATTTAAAAATATATGCATTTTTTTGCAAAAATTGTTGGGCCGATCGAAATTTTACTGATTTTTGCATGAGTCAGGTCAGGGTAGGCATGGCCAATTATTTTCATATGGGCTTGTTAAAAACAGGACCCGAAAATTTCAACTCGTCTAGACCTTTAGGAAGAATGAATTCCAGTTTCAGCCTGGCCTGGAAAAGAGGAAGCCAGGCCCGGTCCGATTGCCATGAATGAAAATAGGCCGGAGACTGGCCCGTGGGTTGGTCCGGTTTCAGGCCAGGACCGAGCCCAAACAGACCTCTGCATGTGCATCTTGTTTTGTGTTTTTACTATCAGTTATTTCTAAGACCAAGGTATGTGAGTGATGCAGGTAAAAATCTTTGACAAAGTAAGAATTAAGAAAATGTGCTATAAAGATATAAATGTAAAATGTATTTTTGATTGAACAGATTATTGTAGTGTTTCATTCGAACAATTTGTTCCTGAGGGGTGGGGGGGGAACTATATATTTAAAGAGTGTAGTTTATTAGCTAGTAAGGTAGCTCGAAATGTTCTTCAGGCCACGCGTTCCCCGGAGGAAAGAAGCACTGATTGCAATTTTATTGACTTTGACTTACAGATACATGCCTATGAGCAAGGTTTTCAAAAGAAAAGCGTTAAATATGAAGCATTTTCATAGAATTTATAAAATTTACTATAATTACACACAAACTTATGCTAATTATGCTTTAACTGAAATTAATAAGTAATAAATTAGTTATACATTGATCTACACTTATTAAATTTTAAATAATGCTGCCTCTATATCATAAAAATTATGACATATTGTTTTTCATGTGGACAAAATTACAGTCGTGTTTAAATCAGATAAGAAGTAAAAACTGGAATATCTTTTAGAGTTTTAGCTACAATGTATTTCATTTAAATAAATGTATATATAAGTAGATCCTTTCGCCATTACTTACAGGGAGGGGCAGAGAAAGTTAAAAAGTACCCTCTTTTTTCAAAATTGTTATTATAATGTATTTTTTTTTCCACAGCCGAAGGCAGGTACAACCTATCTTTCATTCTGAATAGGTGTTTCTAACAGAAAACTAAATATAGATAAATATTCATACACGCAAACATTATACACACATACAAACTAGAAATACAATAAACCCAACAAGTGTGAAAAATTAGAGCCAGAGCCAGGAATCGAACCTAGGACCACAGCATACAAGACTCATGCTCTAACCACTGAGCTACCCCGGCCAATACATGGGTCTGCAATTTCTCACTAATAAATTGCAGACTCAGGTGGCCGGGGTAGCTCAGTGGTTAGAGCATAAGTCTTGTATGCTGTGGTCCCAGGTTCGACTCCTGGCTCTGGCTAATTTTTCACACTTGTTGGGTTTATTGTATTTGTAGCTTGTATGTGTGTATAATATTTGTGTGTATGTTTAGACTTGAATGCAGGCGTTATTTTTGTGTGATTTAATAGATAAATATTCTCCAACATCATGAAAAAGGTTAAAAACAAATAATATTTAGAAAGCACACATACTTAACACATAAACAATGTGTTTAAAAAAAAGTAGAACAATCTGTAAAAGGTGGTAGAGCACACTACAATTAAAGATTTTTGTATAGGAAACCAGGTCGCGATCCATTTATTTAGTGAAAAATATAGGATATAAGAAGTCAAGTCGAATCCAAGTATTTTTAGAGAACTTTAATAATAATGAAGATATTTTAACAAAATTTTCAGTACACTGTATACGAAATTAGATGTCAAATAAAGTGCTGGAAGTGCACAGTAATTCAGTCAACGGTACCGCGTTTAATGTCAACTACATCCTAAAATATGGAATACTTAATTTGGCATTGTTTGGACGCGGATTATAATAAATTCTACCTCTTCTCGTGTTATTTTACATCTGACACAAAGCAAAGTAAAGTCTATTGGAAATTTTGCTAAAATTGCTTTATTATTACTAAAGTTAAGAACAAGAATTCGGGATTGTCTTGGAATGAAATCCTATGTATTTCTGATTTAAAAATCGATTCCTGATTTTCTGTACAAAAAATTGTTTGCTGTTCCCTTCCATTTCTTAAGTTTGCCTCCTCATTTTTCAAACACTATATTAATCTAACAATTTTTTGTTATTCAATTGGTGCATTTCATGTTTTCTAACTCTTATATAGTAAACGTTGCTGAAATGAATTATGGTCAATGTAACTATTGATTCTACTCTTCGAGGGAAAAAAATGATTATCACTTCATTAGCTAAACTGATTCGATTAGCCGGTGATTCAAGTAACCAGCGACCACCATTATCAACAATTCAACCTCTCCTCCCCATAGAGCAGAATTCTGGCTGCACCACTGATGCGTGCAAGGTGCAAGAATATTTAAAAAAACTGCATTGAGACCAAAATCGTTAATTTAATGAAAATTTTGACTTAAAATTAGAAACAATTTATTATCAAGGTTATTATTTAGGAATGCCATTGATCAATGGAACCAATTTTGAAATATATTGTATGGGCCCAAATTTTTTAAGCAAAATAGCACGGCACGTTTTATTATTTGCTTATGTTATTCGTGAATTCTTTTGCATAATAATGTTATATTTACTATAATATCATAAATATCAATACAAATTAAAAACACAAGAAGCAAAGCATTTCAGTCATTTATGAGCTTTATAATTATTAAGATTGGGACACTAAAATATAGATAATATTCACTCACTGATTTATACTCACTGATCAAAAGGGGTATAGTGGAGGGCATACGAAGTTACTCGCCGTATGCATTTTAGAATCTTTTTTTTTTTTAAATGCTCCGTATACATTCTCTTTCTCAAACAAATCTATAGCATAGTCATTAAAGTTCACATGATTCTAGCATTTACCCTTTGGTTTACATACGACAACGATACTGCTGATCAAGTATATAGGAAATTGAACTGTTGAGAGAAATTTAATAATTATATGTGTACTGAAGAACATTTAGTGCTCTTGATGTCTCTGTTACGGATGTCAATGCTATTTTTCAACGTCAACAAAATGAAATTTTCATAATGAACTGAGGAAAGTATATTCATCTAAGTAAATTATATCCAAGGCACAGGACTAACGCCCAGGACTCGAACCTGGGTACTTTGGTTTGCCGTACCAACGCTCTCCTACTGAGCTATCCCGACGATATCCTGGGCTGGCATATTTCACTCTTATTTGTTGTCCAACAAATAGAAAATGAAATTTTGTTTCAGAGATTTAAACATTTAAATAAATACGTAGTGAAATAAAACAAGGGGAATTAGGTGGGTCAGGGGAACAAATTATTGGGCGGGCTCGACGCTAAAGCCCCACGGGCCCATATAACTCGTCACCACTGCTATTCTTTGTGCCATTGAAATTTTTAAGATGACTAGAAGTTCCGAGAGAGACCCAATTTTAGGCATAATGTCTGGGTGTCCCAATACATCTCTTTAATGTCTCGGTTTTAAACACAGCACTTAGATTATCACTTCTCCAAAATTCATTTTAAAAAAAAATGAATGTTTTAATTCTTACCGAATTCCACTTCTCCAACAGCAAAATGTTGAATTGTGTCTATTACAGAAAACTGTCTTGAGAAAAATTTTGTGGTTCCGATAGAACGAATACCATATAGATATAATTTATACATGTCTGAAAAATGTATACTACTGAAACCTGTCTAAAATGTAGAAGTTTTCCGATCACTGTAATTTTATACAGGTAAAGTAAACTGAATCTATTTATTTTAAGAATGAATAAACGGAAAAATTACAGAATTTTTTTCTTGAAATCATTAATGTAAACTCTAACTTTGTTTAAAAATTCTAAGAAATGTAAGAATGTAAAAAAGAATATTTTGAGGAGCGGAAGGAAAAGATTAGTTTTTATTTTGAGGGACGAATACATTTAAATAAGCAAAAGACAATTAATGTTTCCTTTAACTGCAGTAAAAATGATACGTCAGCCTGAGATTCTGACAAGAAAAATTAAAATATGACTTCAATTTGACTCACCTTTAATTTACAGTATTCACATAAATCGTTTATTTTAAATGAAAAGGGAGGTTGTATGATTGAGCTCTTAAGGAGATTGGGGGGTGGGGGGGTACTTCACTTACGCGAAAACATCCAATATTTAGTTTGCATTTTCATATTTTTAAAATGATTTTCTATTTTATTTTTTGCATTGGATAGTTGAGGTCAATCTCTACATAGACCGCATTTTACTTTTTCTTATGTTTTTTTTTTTTTTTTTTTTTAATCTTCGAAACCGGTACTGAAAACGATGCGTTTTTTATTTAAAATTCAGTGGATACTCCACTGTTTTATTGCATAAAATCCTCAATTTTTAATATGTGCAAAATATGTTTATAAGAACACAATTCTTAAATTCGATACTGTATAAGTAATAGTCCTTTCAAAAGTTGACATATCACATAAAATAGTGTATAAAATCTTTAAAAAAAAAAAAAAAAGAAAGAAAAAGAAATCAGAAGTATTTTAAAGTTTAAAAAATATATATACATTCTTAAATTTTAATAGTACATTATAATTTTAAAACTACGATGATTTCTATAGTAGTGGATTGATTTTAAATTTAATTAGCTCCATCAGCATTCAGCAGAAAGAGATTTGATTAAAGAGAACTCACATGGAAAACACCTTTTTTACCTAAAATAATTTTCGCCCAAAATAAGTAAATAAAAAAGCTTAAGTTTTACCTTTTTTTCATGGGAAAACAAAAGTATTCTTCAAAATTATTTCTATCACATTTGAAAGGTGCTTATAGAGATGCATCGATTAGTGATTTTGGTCCAATAGCGAATATTCGACATCTGTAAACCAGATGCTGAAAATTCGGTAGGCCTAATATTAATGTATTTTAAGATTTAAAAGTATTCAAAAATAAACTTTAAAGTAAATTGTACACCATATTTAACACAAATACTTGTGTTTTGAGGAATGAGTACAGCAATGAGTTATTTTACAAGTAAACTTTACACACAAAAATAAAAAATAAAAGCTTTCAGTTTGTTTTCTTTTAAGAAAAGGATGATCTTAAAAATTATTAATTAATGAAACGTTAAATTCCATAATTCCTTCTCTAAATTAAAATAAATTTATAAGAGCTCCTTTATTTTAAAATAAATATTAGAATATTGAAAAGAAATTTTTAAGGACATAGAAGGAAAATTTTACTGTTATATAGTGTTATTTGTCAGAAAGAAACAGTAAGTCAGTAAGAAAAAAAAAATTCTATTCAATTGGCAACTCGGCAAAAAAAAAACTTATTGCTCCTTTTGATTTATCAATGAAATTTTTAAATGCACCACAGCGAGCGATCATTTTTAGAAGTTGCAAACATAAAGGATTTTCCTAAAATTTTGAAAAAAAAATTTAAGGTTAAATTTGACAATTTCAAAAATAAATTTCTGTCTTTACCAAATAGTTTTTTTTTTTTTAAATAATAAATGACATTAATTAAAGAGGTTTGAGCAAGAACCTGTTATGTTACATTTTCTCAAAATACAGTTTATTTTTTCGATGAGGGTGTTATGAGATAATGTCATATGGTAAAGATAAAATACCAATATTTTAATTAATCTTTAAAATCTGATATATTATTTATTAAAAGTTAATATTTTAATAAAAATAACTTAAATATTATTAATAATTTTTATATTAGATAATTAAATGTTGCTAAGTTTTCCTGAGAGAGCTTAGTACTACTCGTTAACTTACTAAATACAAGGTACAAGAAGAAAAATAAAATAAAAATTGCAACTAAAAGCTTTCATTTAATTGTTTCAGAATTTTATTTTTGTTGCGTAACATCTTATTTCACTAAGCTCTTCTATTTATTCAGAATATCAAAGATTGATAAGGAAAAATTTACTCACAAAAAGTACATTCAGAAACATGAAGCAAAGAGCCTCGATCCATGAAGCAGCATGCAGCAATACAAACAAAAATTTCCAAAACTACAGAGTTTATTTGAGCACTGATAATTACGCATGCAAACTTGGAAAAGGGAAATAATCCCACACGCTTACAGCCGCAGGCAAATTGCAAAAAATTCGCCCTACCTTAACCCTCAAAGTAAAGCCCCCCTGCAATGATGTTCTCATTTACGACTTTTGCCGTATCTCATCACTCAGACAATTACATCCTGTTTTTTAAATTGGTCATTATTTTGTAAGAAAAAAACCGTTCGAGCACCTGTGCCCCCTACTATCCCCTTCTCTCTCTTATCGTCTCTCACCACAGCAGATGATATTTTTTGACTTAGTTGAAAGAATACGGAACTGGACATCTGGAACTGATTTTTTCCCCATCACCTCGTGACAAAAAAGAAAACCCTCGTTCAGATTTAGAGCTTTCAGATAATGTTTCACTTTGTTCCTTTTGGAACCCTATAGACTCCGGGTCATATAACTGTTGCAAAGAATGTAGAAGACTAATAGGATTTTCTTTGTCTGTTGCTTCTTTTATACCTCATACACACACATTTACATATGCGTGCGCGCCATTTTCGTTACATTAGTTCTCAAATCAGAAGTATATAGTATAATTTATTGATATGATCATTCAAATATTTGAAAATTAAAATTTTGACCATATCGCAGTCATAAAATTTTCACGTGAACTTGAAATTCTGGGGTGGGCACTGGAACTACCTGGGGTGGGCACGGCCCACCCGGCCCCCCCACTAGTTACGCCTATGCCACTGGGTAAAAGCATTTCCTCATATTTTGCAAAACTGTTCCAAAAATGTCTTAAATACATAAATCAATATTTGGTACACCACTTTTTTGCAAGCCTATGGGAACTTAAACATGGGATGTTCAAACTTTTTGGTTCAGCAGTCATTTAAGTGACGTCAGAAATATTAATGTAATATTAAAAAATAAATACTTACAATTTTTGTGAATCCTAATGAACTGTATATCTAAATGGAAGATAATCCTTAAATTACATAATCTACTGGTGCTCCGATACAGTACGCATATACACAGCCATGATTAAACAAATAAACAATAGCGTAAAAATTAAATTAAAACCCGATTAAAAGCTCAATATTTTTGCAAAAAGTACATGCAAGAAATAAATTAGCAATCGTATTTTAATTGCATTATAGGATGACGTCATCTGATAATGCAGTATTTTATTTTTGTGGCAACACTGATTTGAGGAAAATCTTTTTAGTTTCATTTATGAAAACAATGCCGATTTAATTAAAATTTTCTGTTTTCTTCTGAATTTGTCTTAACTACATCTGCTTTTTTGGTATAGAGGTTGACAGACATTTAAAAGCCCAAACACAACACACATTCATATTTCTTGTTAAGCTGTTTTTGAATTATTAATAAATGATGTGATTATTAAAATTTTGTACAGAATTTTTTTTTTCCCCATCACAATTAGAATCCACATTATTATAAAAACCTCCGGTGGACTCATTGAATGCATGTCTCATGACTGATGGTGCTGCACCTTAAACAATTTTAGTTAAGAAAACTGCAGTCATACTCTTTCAGTTTATTTGTGACAGCTGTAAAATAGTTTAAAAATATTCTTAAAGAAAACTGGTATTTTATAAACATCCTTATTCCTGTATTTTAACTAATCTATACCAATGTCTGCATGTTTAAGATTATGTAAGATACAATACATTTTAATCACATAATCACAAAAATAGCCATTCAACTGGAAATTTTGTAGTTTCAATTTATGTAAAAAATAAAAAAGTTTAGGGTGTTGTCTTCATACTGATATAGCACCAAACTCTGGTATTTTCAGTACAACCACATAATTTTTAGCTTTTTTCTGTAAATTTTACTTTGATACCAAACAAGAAGTCATACGGTGAAATAGTTTAGTAATTATGAAGGTTTAAAGTTTGCATCTTGTGATGTTAAATTCCTCTTAAATCGTTGCATAACGGACATTGCAGTGCAGGCAGTTTTTTTTTTTTTTTTTTTTTTTTTAAGTTTAACTGAAAACTACCTGACAAAATGAGTGGTAACTTTGGATTGGTGTATTTGAAGCTTTTAGAAATTAATTTCTGTTAAGAAATTAATTCTAGAAACCTCAAATGCGTGAATCGAAAATTATAGCTCATTCTGGCAAGTAGTTTTTGCGTTGTTTAAAAATCTACCTGAAGTTTCAATCTGTTTTTCAATGATTAAAAAGGAATTTAATATTACCCAATCTAAAAATTAAGTTTTCATAATTCCTGAACTATCTGACCAAGTGCCTTCCTGTTTGAAAAACGAAGGTAAAAATGTACTGGAAAATCCAAATACTATCAAAATTGGGTATTTGTTTTGAAAATTTCAAACTTAACTAAAACTTTCAAACTTTTTAAACTTAATGTTTTTAAAGGTTTTTTGATCAAGCAATTTATTTGATTAACCCTTTGACTACAAATTTATTTTTTATTAGAAATTGCTGCAACTGGCGTTTTTTCTATTTCTACTCGGAAGTTTTTTTTTCTTTCAAAAATAATTTTTGCCGTAGATTTTTATGTCAATTTCAAGAGAAATCTACTGAAAATAAAAATTGCAAATACAGTAATATGACTAGAATATCAAAATATTCGATAGTGGCAGCCCTGCTGTCGTTGCGTGGGACGTATCTATTTCGCCGATGTCAAATGCATAAATATATTAACAATTATATTAGATATGTGTCTCTATTTAAATTAATGCATTTTTTTAATTAACACTCGGCTGATCACTGATCGCTTGTTCACGAATGTCACGTATATATACTGGAGGTCTGCATAATCCAAAAATTTCAGCCCCTGGTCTTGCCCGGGCCAGAGAAAGCTATCCTGACCCAGTATAAAACCTAAAAGTTCGGTCCCAGTCTGAGCCGAGTAAAAATCTTAAAAATCAGGCCTGACCTGACTCAATTGCTACAAAAATCTTCGAATTTCTCAACCAGTATTATCCTACATTTAAAATTCTTTAAAAGAATATTATATAAATATTTGAACAAACATTTTAAAGTGCTACAATTTTCAGATTATGCGTTCGCAACCCATGGTATGCGGAATTACAATATTAAGGATCAGATGAGACAAATATATTCAAATGAAGGCTTATTAAAATTAAATAGGGGAAAAAAAGATGATATAAAAGTCATAATTTTGAAGCTCTAAAAGAAAAAAGTAGATTTTTAAAAATATTTCTCTAATTTATTAAGCCAAAATGAATATCTAAAGATTCTGTTAACGAATGTACAGTCGTCAAAAAAGAAAGAAAAAAAGGAGAGAGAGAGAGAGAGAAAATACCCCATACATTTTATTCTTCAAATTGTCCCAGAGACATGCGAGAGGTACCTTTCGACTTGGAATTTTGTCTGCTTTTCGAATATGAATATAAATTTCGCAATAAAGGTCATCTAAAGATTAAAAATTGTGCTAACTTTAATTTTTTAAATGGTAACACCCACTTTTGACACCATATTTCAGTTCCTTGAATCAAGGCAGCCCGGAAAAAAAGTATTGCTTATGCACCTTTTCTTAAATCTTCATAGAGTTATAAAATAAAATGTGTTAAGGGTTTATTCATAAATTTAAAAATAAAGTTAATTCCTTACAAGGCGCTGTATCGGGAACATTCAGTTACTAGAAAAATTATGTAAATACTTTTAGTGAAAAACAAACTCAAATTTATATGTAAGAAAATACCATAAATTTTTTCTGGTTTATATGTAATATTTTCTTTTCAGCCGTAATTTTCTTTTCTATGGATGCTTTCATAAAAGCAGACCGTCCCTAGGCCGTTAAAATGTATAAATTATATCTCAAAACTGATTGGAATGCCCTGTTCACCATCATATTCATGTTTTTTACAATTGTGGTTTGTCTTCTGTAAAAGTTAATGTAGATCATAATTCCAAATTGTCTTAATATGAATTTCTTAGTATTTTTCACGATTCAAAATTAGATTTTGAATGGAAAAAAAAAATCTTTGGATCTATGCATTGTACCTCACTTTAAAGAAATCAATCTGATTATTTTTTGGGAAGAAAATAATCAGATTGTTGCCACGTGAATTAACATTAACATCCTTAAACTTTGAATTCATCTAACTCTACGAAGATTTAAGAAAAAGTATACAATTGATGCCTTTTTCTGGTCTATTTTGATCAAAGAAACTAAAAAATGGTGTCAAAGTATACCAACCTTCTCTCAACCCCCCCCCCTCTTTTTTACTTTCAAATTTAATATACATATTTCCAACGAGAAATTTTACCTAAAGGAAATCTAATAAATACCACATAAAAATGACACATTTTATTAAATGAATTTTCGGGACCAGAATATGTTTATTCGACTTTAAAACCCTGAAAGGTTTGCAGCTATATACTGTTTATACCATTTTCTCACAGATAAATTGTTTTCTTTATATTTTAGTGTTCCACATTTTTATTAAATGATATTTAACTTATTCTTCCAGGTCACATTCCTTCTGTGTGCCTTTCAGTAATTCAACAATATTTCCATCAAACTTCTAACCAGTCATAGAGCTTCTGGTTACTCCAGCTAAATACCCTGATGAAGCACAATTGCTGTCGATGATACTCATGGAAGCATCATTCCCTGCCTTACCATCTTACTTGTGTTACTGACTTTCTACAATATGTATTGCAACCTTCAGCTTCAAACTTATTTTAACATTTCTTAAACTTCTGTATTTATCAGTACTCACTGATTTTTTTTTTTTTTTTTTAATCAAGTGTCAGAATGCCTTCTGCTTGCTTATATCTCACCGAAGTCAATTTAACTTCAAAGACTAGTATCAGATTGGTAGTATCGTAGTAGTAGTAGATTGGTGTCAACTCAATTGGAGATTACTAAAAAAAAAAAATGCAAATTTATGGCAAAGAAATATACTCAAAAAAATTTCTTTAACATTATAACTCATGATTTTTTACTGTTCTCCTTCTTAAATCAATGAAGTTCTTACAGCCACATCAAATATTTCTCTTAGTTTAATCATGAATTTAGTCCTAAACCCCCCCTCACTTCAGCATAGGTGTCTTGTTAAGATCGTTGTTACATTGTGGAATCAGAAAGATGTCAGGGCTTTGATAGCAAAATTTTGTTTTGATAATTCTTTCAGTCCCATAGATCAGGAATGGAAGACAGTCGAAGAAAGGGTCATTCAGAAAGTACTACAGCTTTCACTACCCCAACGCTTACGAGAGGTGGTGTTAGGTTTCATCAAGACTTTTGGTTCACAAATTATGGAATGGATAAAATTTCATTGCATACACTTCCGTCTCCGTGTAGGTCTACCATCTGAATTTATTTGGACTGCAGATGGTACGATAGACAGAAAGAGAACAGCGGAGGTGTTAGTTGAAGATGAGAATTTGGAGTTTTCTAGCCGCTACAAACTAGCGTGTCTTTATTGCCTGAAAGATGCTATTAAAAAACTTTGGAACAACATGGTTGTGCCTAGTGATGTCTCAAAAAATCTGAGAAATATATTTTTCAACAATTAGTCACGTACTATGAAGAGAAGAAGGTTGGCCAATGATGAGCATACTTCTTACAAAGATGAACTTGAAAAGTGTACATGGGAGGGTAGTAAAGCAGCATCTGAATACTTCCTTCGAAAACTAACCCCATCGGAAAGAAGAGTCCTTGGTAGAGACTACAAACTGTGTAGAAGATGCTTATGTTTTCTGTTATCAGAAATGGATGAAGAACAACAAATGGAAGTTTTTAAATATCCAATTTTTAAAGCCCCAATGCTCTAAAAAGTTTGATTATGAATGATAATGATAACAGTGCTCTACTACGGTTTTTGATTTCTATTAAAGATAAGCAAAACATCAGAGTAATTTTTAATGATGCAAACTTTGCAGCAAAAAAGAAACTTATTTTCAGTGATCTAGTGCTTGGTAGTCTCGACATTTGCATTCATGATAATGGATGGGATTTTGTTGAATTCTTTATTCGAGAATGCTTACCATCAAAAGATGAAATGTTAATATTTAAAAGAGGTGTTTGAGGAGCGGAAGTGTGTTGAAGATGCTCTTGTGGAGAACAAACTCAAATGGGAGCAATTGTTTCGCTTCTCTGATGACTCTGTTTGTAGGTACGACAAGAGGAGTGCCAAAGAAGGTGAAAGTGGTTCATCTAAGCGATTTCGGAACCTTCAATAAATAACACATGCCCAAAGCAGGCGTAGGAATTGACCTAATTATCACAAAATTTGGATTATTTATTAAAATGTCCTAAAGTGTCTGTTTTCTAATCATTGTCAGCCTCTGCTGACTTTCTAGGGGGGAAAAAAAAATTCCTTTTTAGAAATCAACAATTACTTTGCAGTATGAATTTAAAAATAAACAGTAAAAGTGTTAGGAGAATCTATTTAAAGTATTACGAAACAATCTGTAAGTGTTTTTTTTTTCTTAAAAACAATTTTATTTATGCAATTTAGAAATTTTTTTTTGTCTTTTTTTTTTTTTTTTTTTTTTAAATTATTGGGATAATAGAAAATTATAATTGCCAAAAAAATAAAAATAAATTAAAATTATAATTTAACAAATTACAATAACAATTGGGAAAATGTTCCAAAAGCTTTTAAAAAAAAAATGCCATACTTTCGTGTTATAGTGGCTCCCACAATTATGATTATGCCAAGGTTGCAGTTATGATTTCACCAAGCTTATGTAGACATCCTATATACACATATATATATATTCCAAGCACTTTTATATGTGCCATATACATCATTATAGATATATTATTTACGTCTTATATGTCGTATTTACATCATATATACATGTCATATATATACATCATATATGACTATAACTTGACCACATACGTCAAGAAATGTTATATAACATATTATTATAATGTCATACATGCTATATAATTTGGAGATTCATCCTTGAGGGCAGATAACATGAAAGTACCAAATTTACAATATATTAATAAAAACAGAAGCAAAGTTGAAGACACCATTTTTTGCTTCATAAGACGAATTCTCATCCGACATCCATTTTTGTATATTCGGCTTTTTTTTCATATCTGATAATTTGCATCTGTCCTTTTTGTAACTTTAACATTTTTGTAAATATTTTATGCATTTCTATTGCCTTTTAAAAGAAAAATTCTAAAGTTATAGAATTTTGTTAAAAATTCTTCTAAAATTACGCAATTTCATTAAAAGCACTTAAAAAAATAAAGTGACGACGTCAATAAAATGATGACGTCAAGATGTCCGTTCTCGACCGAAACCAACAATCATTTTCCCAATGGTTAAAAAAAATACAATGTTTTTTTAATTTATTTAACTGAGTAAAATTCTTATTAAATATGTGTAAATAATTTCAAGTAAAAGAATAATTTTGAGAACTATAGAAATATAAAATATATACTTTTTTTTGTTGTTGTTTCATTATATCTTTCATAATTGAAACTGTATAGATAATATCATATGCACTAAAACATTTACTTTATAATTTTCTTAAAGTTAAATGATTTTTTTTCAATTCTTAAAAATTATTGGATCCATATTTATGTTAAAAAAAAATAAAACAAATTTTACAACCTGTAAAGTACACTTTTTGTCTTATTTACTCATAGAATTGTTCTTTTCAACTTTCATCTGTTTATCTGTTGAATGTACTACTCTCTTTTTTCCAACCGCATATCTTCCCCTTTTTAATTGTTGAAAAATAATAAAATTTCTCTTTAAATTTTATATTGTGTATATATATATACACATTCTCAGCCCTGGCGTGAAGGAAAGTTAAAAGTAAAAGTGGTAAAGACAGAAAATAACAGTAAATGAACCAACAGATTTATTGGTCAAGCAGAGCTGCCACCGGCGACTATTTTCTATTTTGTCTATCACCACTATTTCCAAAGAATAATCTTCATGGTAGATTACTATTGTTTTTACATAGTGTTAGACAAAAAAGAAAGAAAAATAGTTGCTATTAGTATCAATGAAACTACCTTTTCAAATATTAACAATATTAACATTAACCCTGTCAAGTTAACTAATCCAAGAAAGCCAGTAGAATTTCGGTGAAGAGTTTTTTTTATTTTTATTTTTTTCCACTGTATATGACTTTGATCATTGGATCAACTTCTAACGTTAAAGATGAAGGGAATGGGAAAAAAAAAAGATTGATTTTTGTCTCAACATTGTGTTTCAATTTCAAAAGTTGATGCACTCCGTTTAAATAGGGTGCACAATCGCTAATGAAGAGGTGAGAAAATGTAAAGTTAATGTCGTAAATTCTTTGCATTTTCTTTTGTAAAGATGGAAAGAGAGATATACACCGTAAGATTTTTCAAAATGAACGTATTAAGGATGATGAAAATCTATAACGTAGATGTTGCTATATTACAGATGAGCTTCAGGAAATGACCAAAAAAACTCATTTACATATTTTATAAAAATGAAACTGAAGGTTTCAGTTATTCAGTCATTTTCAATTTCATGCCATTATTTCTCTGAAAAATGATACATTGGTTGGATAAAATGTTGTATTTTGTATTTAATTTTTTTATATTCATTTTTTTACTTTTAACTGTTTCTATTGTTCTACTTAAGAATTTTTTTATTTTTATTTTACATCCAAAACAAGAAATTCCTGTGTATTGTTTCTATACATTTTTTTTTTTTTAAATGAAACTTTATTCTTCATGTCAGTTATTCAGTCATTTTCATGTTCACATCTTTTTCCTGAAAGATGATAGATTGAATGAAATTGTTTTTCGGATCTTGGTAATTTTAATAATAATATTTAATTGCAGTATTGTTAAGTAATTATTATTGAAAATATTTTTTTTTTTAATCTAAAGATACAATGCTTCAGTTTTAAAAAGAATCCTATTAAGTAATATTTAAAGAAAGCAGAGTGGATAAAGAGAAAAGATTAGTAGAAATTAACGTATGTGTTGTGCTAGCAAAAAAGATAAAGAAAACAAGGCTATTTTTGCATTTTATTCTTCTAATTATATTGCTAATTACAACTTGCAAAGAAAGAGTGTAAAATATTTTTTTATTGTAAATTTTTTATTCTACTTCTGATATATTTCTGAGTTTCTTTTTTGAAACAAAATGAGACATGTCAACATTTCATCAAATAAAATTTATCACGACATGGCTTCTAGATGCATTTTCCTGAGAGTTGTTTTCATCTACATTCTCATAAAAATGATACCTATGTATTATCTGGGCCATGTAGATAGAACGTCAAAAAGGGTTGTCAATTGCCAATTTTGTTTATCGTTGTCAATTGCCAAAAATGTTCAAAATGTTAATTTAATGTTCATTTAATAATTGTGTAGCATTGTTAAGAAATGATAAATATAAAGGCAAGCTAAAATATTACAAAATAATTTACTGTACATTTATTAAATACATAATATCCAATGGATGGCTTTTAGCAATAAACTAAATTAACGATGGTAGTTTTATTTCCAGTGGTTTGTTATGACCACCAGAATGAATACAATATATATATATATATATATATATATAATGTATTATGCAATGTAAATGTACTGTATCAGTGAATATGGTAATGTATCATATTTAGTTATGCATATATAAATACTTCTGCCACTGACTTCAGTGTGGCAACAATATAATATTAGGTGTGCTGTTAAAATGAAGAAAGTTAAAAAAAGAAATGGGTTGCTGTAATTAATATTTTTGATGCCATTGTTGGCCCAGTGAATAGGACCTCCCCCAGATAATATGTAAGTACCATAAAAAATAATTCAGATTGCATCTGTAATCCTTACCACGTGTAATTCAACTTCAATTAACTTTTGTAAACTGAGATTCAATAAAATTTTGTATATTTGTAGTTTTAAGGTAATCTTTATTTGGAGTATAATTCAATTATTTAGAATCAGCAAATTATGTTTCCTTTTATTTATAATTTTAATGTGTAAGCTGTCCTACTAGAAGATAGTCCCCAAAAACTGTTTGTTTTAGAGAAAAAATACAGCAGCCAATAAAACGACTGCATGTCAAATGCATGTGTGTTTAAGAAATGAAGTGAACACATGAGACAGCTGGATATGTCCTTCCTCTGCTTTCCAAACACAATTAAAATTCCAGAGTTTCTTTGAGACAAATTCAAGAGTTGCTACACCCCATGGGTGCAAGACCTCAAGACTGAGAGATTTTCGATTGACAATTATTTATACTTTATATCTTACTTATAATAAAATCCAAAGGCGAGAAAGTGTCTGTAACGGTACCGGGCTGTACCACTCTGGTCTGCGAGTCGATCATAGTTAACCCGTAACAGGGGAGGTGAAAAAGTAGGACATAACAGTGGACGTGCGGTCTCAGAGACCGTGAACTATTATAATTATCATATGTTACAGTAAATTCTCTAAAATTAAAACTAAAAACGTATGTATTATGAATCAAATATTAATTTTATTTTGTTTAATATATAAATCCAATTTTAATGTATGAAAATTTTATGTAGCACAATACAGAAAATTTTTGACAGTATCTGAAGTATCGGTATCTCATTGATTTTATGAATGCAAAAAAGTTAGTCCTCGTCACAGAAATCTTCTTCGCAGTCATCTTCTTCACTAAAATCACTACCAATATCGTTTAAAATGTTTTGCAATTCTTCCACATAATGCGGATCAGAAGGATAAGTGCATCTCCATGGACCTAACATCAAAGCCATCGGTACTACCTACTGCCGAAAATTGTAATACTGAGAGGGAGGTGAGGTCTCACAGACCGCTTTAGAAGAATGTGATATAATTTCACCCAGATACAGCTGCCAGAGCATTCTGATAATAAAGCATCAAGGCGAAGGTCACGAAACATGAAGCTAGTGGAAGAATCCATTAAATTGGAGGAAGCATGAAATAGAGGTGATGGGAGAAAGATGGTATGCGGTCTGTGAGACCGCACGTCCCCTGTTACGGGTTAAATGCCATGTTAGGCTTAATGAAAAACATATACTAACATATGACAACTAAATGTTAATTTCTTCTACGTGAAATCATGACTGTTCTTCATATTTTCACATATAACATGTATATCTTATCCAATTATAATGTATTAAATTCCAAATTAAAAATAAGCTGTTATAGACATCAGATTACTAAATATAAACAAACAAGCACTGTTGCCATTCGGAATTTCCGAATCGTGAAACAAATGAATGACTCTTTGAACGCTTCAGTAAAAAAATATAGGTTAATTATCTGATTCTGTTCTTAAAATATTTGTAGAAGCATATTAAAGTCTTTAAATATTTTAATTTTGTTTAAAACCTTCAAAAACTATTTTTGCAGTCATCTTTCGTCAATTAATATAAACAGTCGAACTTTGGTAAAAATACAAGTTAATACAGTCGAACCTCGTTAACGCGAACACTCAAGGGGAAACTTTTTTTGTTCTTGTTAAAAGTAGTTCGTGTTATCCGAACTTAAATACATTACATACAACTGGATGGGGAAATCAGAAACAGTTCGTGCTAAAAGTAATTCGCGTTAAGCGTGTTCGTGTTAACGAGGTTTGACTGTATTTGCTTTAATTAGCATATTAAAATTTAATGTGAATTTTTCAGAAATTACATTTCACTTTGCTAAATTATTATTATTATTATTTGGGAAAAAAAAGTGGCGAGTCATTCACTTTTGAGAATCATTCATCAAAATTATTTGTACTGTACAGATTGCCAATTGGCAACGTGTGTTTTACTGTTTTAACGTCTTTGTTGATCTTTTAAATGCTGTTTTAAACACGCGGTTGTGGATCATTCGGGACTACAGCCGTGCAGCTATAGGTCTCAAAGTTCAAACATGCGGTGGATTTGAATCTGTTCAATCAAATCAGTTTTTATTGTTTTTTGTATAGTTTAAAGATCGTTTTAGCGATGCCTGATGAAAATGATGAAACGCCGATTGAACGTAGACGGCGAATTATTAGAGAAAGACAGTCAAGGTGGTTTGCTTGGCAATCACAAGCAACATTGGACCGCATAAGGGAAGATGGCGCCATCTACTGGTAGATAATGCAAACAAAGTTTGAAATTTTGTTTCCATTGTAAATAAAATTATTTTTTTTCTTATGAAACGTAATTAAAACATAAGGAATAAATAGTACCGAGTAATTTCCATTTAGTTTTGCTTATATAATCAAAAAATGAGCTATGTGGTGAGTCAAGCTCTTTAGAAACTCATTGATAACACTTTTTTTTACTGAAAATTTCACTCATGGAATTTTTATTTATTTATTTTTTAATGTTTAATTTGAATGTTTTGTCCATTCGTTGAACTATTTCAAAAATTGAATATTGAGTCAATATCCTGTCATTTTTGACGGGGGGTATATACTAGTATTGAAATAATGACAAGCAAAAACTTTTAATCTCTTTCTGTTATTGTTAGGTATCCATTTTTGGACGCCGAAATCGTCTAGCCCATCTCCATTGGGCTATTCCTAATACTTGAAAAACTTTTCATTCTTGGTTTGGAATGGACTTCTTGCACCCATATTCCTTATCTGTCCTTTGGATTAAAAATTAGCAACCTTCTTGCTCCTCATTCATAAATAGCTGCCTTCTTCTCCTTAACCCTATCACTATCTCCTATCAAAACGACCAATATGCTATCTATGTGCTTGGGGACCCCAGGACATAGTGATAGGGTTAATTAAAAATATATATATTTCCCATTACTGCACTTTATATTGTAAAATTTTGCTTGCATAGTTAAAACTGATTTGTTGTGCCCTGGTTTTTAAATATTAAAAGTGTCTTTAAAAATCAAATGAATGTTTTTAACAAGAACGAAAAATCATGCGTCAAGCATAGATTATGTAACACTTTCCAACGCTTCCAAAATAATTTTGCAAATCATTACTGTTTAATAAGCTGAAAGATAACATCTAAGTAAACAATTTGGAAAGCGCCTAACATATTTAAAAACGTAATTTCAGGAATTTCCAACATATACAATATTCGGAAAAATATCTGAATACTTTTATTCAGCCCTGTTTATGATCTATAGATTTGTATTTATACTACATAGGATGCTAAATTTTAGTTCAGTTAGGAAACACGTAGCACAGTTTAAAATTCTCCTTCTGGAGTTTGTCAATAAACAGAAATGTGTTCGTGGACTTTTGTGCTGCCCTGTATATGATCTACAGAATTTATACACACCAAGTAATAGACAAAAAGTGAGTTAAATTTAAAATCGCGTTCAGCAACTTAAAACGCACTTCCAGGAATTATTGTTAACAGACAGTAGAGAATTCTTTTGTGTGTCCCTGTAAATGAACGATGACTGCTATACACACAATATTCTGTAGTAAGCCTCTTGTAATGCACCTTAGGGATATATATAAATTTAAATGCGTTTAAAATAGTGAAACATTATTTAATTAAACCACTAACGATTTTTCTCCATAAACGTAATGTAACGGAATTCTTTTGACTGTCCCTGTAAAGTAACTATAAGTGCTATGCACGCCCTATACCATATTAAGCTTCTTGTAATGCACCTTAGTGATATATATCAATTACAATGTGTTTGAAATTGTGTAACATCATTAAAATAAACCGCAAATGATTTTTCCCCATAGACCATAATGTAACGGAATTCTTTTGAGTGTCCCTGTAAAAAAAACTAAGTGCTACACACTTCAGTTGAAATAGGGATCATGCTATAGATAACGACAATAACATATAAAAATTGCAGGGCAATC
The DNA here is from genome assembly GCA_963931845.1 of Maratus michaelseni. Classification (NCBI taxonomy): domain Eukaryota; kingdom Metazoa; phylum Arthropoda; class Arachnida; order Araneae; family Salticidae; genus Maratus; species Maratus michaelseni. Next base: position 147,128,819 of record OZ007599.1, on the reverse strand, counting down.
TGAGCATATTTACGGGAGTTAGAGCACGGACAGACAAATCGAAGTCACTTTTCAATTTGGTTGGAAAGTGTTAAAAAATAAAGGTGTCGACGTAAAACATTCCTGTTTTTTTTCTTTCTTCACTAAAAATTACATTTTCCAGTCTACTTTCTTGTGGAATCCCCTGTATATGTTTCTATTTTCTCCTCACTTCTCAGATATCTGCACATTCTGATAATTAAAAGTAAGATGTTTTGTGGATTCCAGTTAAAGACACAGCTTTTAATGCAAGAAGTGGCATTACCATTATTGATCCAAATAAGATTACAAGAGATCCAATAAGATTACAAGAAAATTAAAAAAATATTTCTGAAATTTTGAAAATGTTAAATACAAGTTTTTGAAATGTACACGTTTGAGTGATAAGCATCGTGTCACTAGTTTTTTAATAATTTAAGGCTGGATTCTCAAAACCACACTAGCTACATCGACACATTTTAAAAATCTTTTGGAAATGCATGAAATTGGCAGAAGTGTTGTTATTCTATGCTTTGTAATACATAAAAGTTTTTCATTTTTTGGTAAAGGGGACCTTTCAGAAAATACTGTCAAAGTCGACGTTTTTGAACCGAATACCCAACCCCAAAAACACGAGAAGGGAGAAAAGCATTTCGTCACTTGACACGAAACACTAATAACTAAATAAGTAATTTATTGATGAAAAAAAGGAAAAATTTGGATTCCAAATTGCTTCAATAGTCAGGCCTGCCAATATCATTCCTTTGTGTTTAAAAAATGTGTCAGAAAGTTTCACGTTGTTCAGCAGGTCATTTGAGAACCACCTTAAATTAAATTTGATAATATTTGCAATATCGAGAAATCATTCTATTTGCATGCTCTTAAAAGAATCTGGTGACACTTAATCGAAAACTGAGTTCTGCAAATAAATTTCAAGGTCCCAAATATTTATTGATGAAACGATCTTGAAGGGGTGTCCTTCTATTTATTTGTTCACCCATCGCAAAATCCCATCTTATGCTTTGTGATAATTTTAACATTGCTCATTACCTAATACATTTTTTTAAAATTTGTATATCATCATTAGACAGTTAGTCTAATACCAACATACTACATTTTCAAAAAAATAATTTAATAAGTTTAGAGCACTTATGTCAAAATTAATTACATTTTTCAAAATACTTAAAATTTAGAGAGAATGTTTAAAAATATTGTATGTTGGGTATTACAATTATGAAGGTGAAAATTAAGTTTTGAGCATTGTAATTATATAATGTATAAACCAGGGTTGAAATTCTTCTCACCATAGCACCGAATTTTGCACCAATAGAAGTGCAGAATTTATTGTTGGGTCGTTTTTATGATAGTGAAAAGCAAATTAGAGAAAGACTGATTGTGACAAATTGAAAATTTTCTGAGTTTATAGTTTTGTCCAGTGTGTTAATTATGTGCATTTTTCAGCAGCATTTTAGAGAGTAACATTTGTGGAATGCTGAAATGAAAATGTTTCATGTGCTAAATGCAATCTTAAATGAAGTACAAAGGTGCATGGCAATACATGGTTCAGATTTCCTCTAAAAATAAGAAGTTCAGGAAAATCCCAAGGACAAGATATTCACAAGACCCCTACGCTCTTGATTTCATTTCCTGCCGATCTGAACTTTGAAAGACTAGTAGGAAAGGAGGAAAAAATTACATATAAAACAAGTTCGGAATGCTTAAATTCATCTTTGTCGAATTAAAATAAAAAAGTGCACACAAAAACATGCGATTCACATTACCTAAAAGATGTGGTGTTGTGAATGTACCGTTGGTGAATGTGAATGATTTGAACTCTTCTGCAGTCTCGCAGTACAGAGACATACTGTTATATAAATGGGATCTAGACGTTTGTGCTTTAACATCTGTTTTTATAAATCCTGATGAAGGCTGGGTTCACAGCCGAAAGTGCTCGATTTTAATGTTTTAAAATTTAAAATCTAATTAAAGTTTTAATCATCTTTTTAGGAAAAAATTACATTCTTCTAATCACTTAATCATAACTCGCTTTTTTTCCCTCAAAATGTGTTCTGTGTAACAATTTGCTAATGTAAGCGACAAATCTCAGTTGCTGTGTCAGATTTTTCCACTGACTCTTGCTGATAAAATAAACCTAAGTGCTAACTCTCAAAAAGAATAAATTTTCTTAATGTTAACCCTTTAGCTACTAACGCATTATTATTGGAGATTGACCGAAGTTTCGGTTTCGGTTTTGGCGCAAAATCAGAGTTTCGCTGAATATTCATTTTTGGCGAAACTGCTGCCAAAATTTCGGCCTGACCGAACTGTCTGTATTTCAAAATCTCGTAAAAAAAATTATCTAAAGTACAAAATAACGTTAAACATGTCTCACTTTCAGAATATTGAAATGGAAAATAAAGATTATAATGAATAATTTCTATGCTTAAAATATTGTGTTAAAGCTAATTTTCCTTTTTCAGTCAAATTGAATAAATTATTTTAGCTTTTGTACCTTTTACTTAAACTGTTACTTAACTAATACTTAACCCTTTACCTAAACAATTTAAATGCAAAATATTAATGAACTGAAAATATGAATATATTTAAAAATTAAATATTCATTATTGAATTTGTTTTACATTATTTAACTACATTGTTAATTAATTATTGATAAATGCCTATAATTATTGGTTGTTATAAAATAATAAAATATAAAAGTTTTATTATTCGTGTTTCATTTTTGTTTGAAACTTATACACACACATATATATGCAGGGCTGTAGCTAGAAGTAAACACTAGGGGATGCTCAAGAAAATGTAGGGGGGGCTCATACTATTTCTCTGACACATGCACGCACAAACACAGATATATAGGATCAAAGTATTATATAGAAAAATAAATTAGTGCATATTCATAGTGTAGGCACTATGTTTCTTATTAAATTGTTTATAACTTTATTTGATGCTAAGAAAAGTAAAAGCTGCAGACAAGGAGGTAATACCTTGATTATTTTAAGGAATACCGTATACCCTCTTCAGAAAACACTATAGCATATACTTTTTAGGTTATACCCTCTGCCTAAAGTGGATGCCCTCTGTTTTTTTTTTTACTACTACATCACTGGCTGCAGAATGAAAATTTTCAGTGTATACTTATACTAGTGAAATAATAAGTGATGATGTCAAAAAGTAAATAAAAAGCTGTTTCGCCTGTTTCAAAAGAGTTGCCACCTTTAATTTTTTTCTGAATATTCCCTGCCTTTCAGGATTCTAAAGTTATGTTGTTATATGATAAAAAAACATTAGAATAATCAAGGGTGTATTTTGCATTTTAAAATTATTTTGGGTCTAGTCAAAAGCTAAAACCTTTTAAATTGGCTATAACTCATTAGAATAACTTTGTTTTATGCTAATAATGGAAAACGCTGCAAAATGAAAAATTTCAGTATATAACTAATGCAAAAGTCAATGTTTGCATCAGCAAAAGGTTGCATATTCTGAGGATGTGCGCCTGTTGAAGCACTTATTTGCAGTTTTTAAACAAATACTACAATTTAGTATTTATGCAAAACTGTAAAGAGCCCCCAAAACTAAGTTCAATTTTTGAAGAGTTTCATTTGGATTTTTGAAACCGAATTTCATTTGGCAGCCTTGCCAACTTTTCCAGGGGGAGCTCAAAAGTTTTCAGGGGGTGCTGAGCCCCCCCTGGCACCCCCCCTAGCTACGGCCCTGTATATATGTACATTTGTTTGTTATAAACGTGGTTCAATACACTCATAATTAATAAATTAATTAGTAATGTAATTAGCTATTATTAAGTAATTTTTAATTATTTGTTTTTAATTAACTAACAATTATATGCAGTTATGTATGTATTAATCAGTTTTTACATTTTTTGACACTTTCGGTTTCGACTTCGGCCGAAAGTGGAAAGATCACCAAAATTTGGTTTAGGTTTCGGTCTTAAAAACCTGTTCCGGTCGATCTATAATTATATCTAAATTTTTAATACCGGGTATCTTCTTTTGCAATTAACATTATGAAAGAGAAAAATGAAATTGAGCTGCCTGGTCGACATATAATAAGTATTTTAAAGTTATTGAACAACAAGTCTTTGGTAATTACACTGTAACTTGTAAACTTTGCCCATTTAATAAAAAAAATGTCACTTTCAAAATCGCACGCTTTCACATAGAGGTGAGTTAGCATTTTCATTATTAATGATAATTACTGGATTGCATCTCGCACCGAATATCTAAAGCCTATAAACATTGAAAGGAATATTTCAAATTAAGATTTCTCGTTAAGAAAATATTTTCATCCAATTGTTAATATCGTAAAAATTCATCTTATTAACATGACTTTTGATCGCTGTGAAGTATTTGTTCCATTCATGCATAAAAATTAATTGAAAGCATATTCGCTTCTTCCAGATTCCAGCCAGTAGGTAAAAAAAGTGCTTAGGCGAAAAAAAAAAGCAGAATACTTAACTTTATTTTTATTAGCTAGTTATAAATTTTTGCGAAGTGTCTAAAATCAGTTCTCGATATATTCAATATTAAAAATTGTGTTAATTTTAGAGAAGAGGTCATCTATACAAATTGAAATCATTACAAAATCATGTAATACTTTTCAACAGTAAATATTAGTATTAAAAAAAACTTAAATAAATCAATTAACAATTCCATTAAATAAAATAATTAACACTGCTACTACATCTATTAACAGTTTTCTGAGATTAGTTACTTTTTTGATAAATTACGATCTCCCAAACTGTAGTTCAGCTTTTTTCAAGTATAACTCAACAATTATTTGGCAGAATATGCTGAAATTTTGTAAAGAAGTTTCTAGTAACCGATTTCTAAAATATTTATAGGTTATAATTTACAGTTTCTTTGAATATTAATTTCCGATTTTTTATCATACAGATACAGAAATTAGATAAAGAGAAGCTAAAACTTTCAGTCAATGTTACTTGAAATTTCGTATACGGGCATAAATTTCAAAGTAAATTAAAAATATTTTTTTTCCAATTAGTGTTGTCATTGAAAGTTACCATTGATCGAACATTTCAAAAGAAAGTCCTGTTTTTTTTTTGTTTTTTTTTTTTTTTTTACAAAAATACTTATAAATATTACACAAAAATGTTTGAAAATATTTGAAAATTAATGAGTGTGTATGTGTCCATTTTTATACAAAATGATAACTGATATTACAGATATAATTGTGGACTACTTTTTCATAATTCTATTGAAATATGTATTAATTTTCTCTTTTGGATTCGAGGATAAATATTTTGGGGGTTTGGGTTGGTTTCAAGTTGACTTTAAGCAGAATTTTCAAGTTTGGTGCAGAATTCTAATTCTGTGTTTTCAATTTCGAGTGTAGTTTGAATCTTTCGACAAAATCTAAAAGTAGCGAAATAGTGACTGCTTTTAAAAAGTAGTTTGTAGTCGCTACTTTTTAAAACTAGTAGTTGTAGTTAGCTACACTTTTGATAAAGTAGTTGTAGTTGTCTACTAAAAAAAAAAGTAATTTTTTCGACCCTTGACTTATTCATATTCAAATACGTATTTATTTTCATCTGAAACATACTTTTTGTGAAAATCCCAACAATCAGACATGCTAAAACCTAAATATGAGCCGAAAGAATTATTCAAGGTTGAACGTTGAACCAAAGTATATAGAATAGATAAGAAGTTTTACTTCGACCTTTGGGTAAAGTCGGTAGAACATTTCAGGACGGAAAAACAAACTTTACAGGGTGCGCCGCCAATAACGCGCATGCGCCAATCTGTCACATACTTCTCACCCTTCGTTCCAACCAAACAACATTCCCCTGTTCCCGCTCTTTTTTTTTTTTTTTAAGAGATCGTATATTTTGCAGAATTTCCATCGCTTCATAGCTATTTATTAATGGGGGGAAAATTCCAAGATATTATTCCAATTGACACAAAAGACTAAAATTTTAATAATAGTGGAATTTTAGAAATATATCTTTTTTAAAAAGTCTGAGAAAGGTTTTAATAATGTTAGAATTCATTTCAAAACATCACTTATACAAATTATTTTTTTGTTGTATTTCCTTTTAAATATGTGTGAAATTAGTATATTCACAATATCTACTAATAATCAAATATAGATTTACAAAAGCTTTGTTTTAAAAATATAATTTCCCTCATTTCGAAAAAACAATAAGCTTTCACAAATTAATATTGTTTTGTGATACATATTATTGGCTGATTTAAAAAAAAAAAAAAATACCTGTCTTTGTCATTTAATTAAAATTAGAAAAACAAATTTAAAGGATATGGTGCAAAAATGGAATGGGGTTAATAACAAAGGTGAAGTTATTCGTTTCAGAAATACAAAAGTGAAATATGCTTTACTTTTCATAAATCATTCTTATACATACAGGAAAAAGTATTGTTAAAATATATGAAATGAATCTTCTAAAAATACAAACTTTGTTAACGATTATAATTCCACTTGCAATAAAAAAGAAAGAAAAAAATCGATGTGGTGTAATTATTTTTTCAATTAAGTTGTAAATAATCATTTACTACAACTTAAGAATGGGGGGGAAAATGCAAAATATTATTCCAATTGACACAAAAGACTAAAATTTTAAGAATAGTGGAATTTTACAAATATATCTTTTTTAAAATTCTGAGAAAGGTTTTAATAATGTTAGAATTCAATTCATGGTTATTAAGTATGGCTAAACATGAAAGAAAACTTTGTTATTTTAAGATTTTGATGTGAATTATTAGTGCACATTTATAAGGCGAGTTTCACTGAATAATTCAAGAAAAAATTATCTCATAATTATGCATATTTGTATTTAGTCATGCATTATTAATTATTTTTATTATTTACTTGACCTTTATTTTTAATTTTTTTATTTTATTTAACTATTTTACTTTATTGTAAGCATTCATTATAATTTTGAGTACATTGTTAAATTCAAATTATTGTTTAAAAAATGTAAACAGTGACCAGAAATCCGCAAAATTCTAAAATCTGCATAACCTCCGGTTTTAAGCTATGCAGATTTACGGCAGTGTAGTGTATTATTGGAGTAATACCTTAATGAAAAATTTAATAACTTAAATTAACTGCAAATTTATAGACACAACACACATAGATATAATCTTATCTATAACAATTTAATAGTAGAATAATATTTTAAGTTTTAAGTAAATCTGAATTTGTTTGCAACAATTTATTTAAATTATTTTGAAATTTATCTAGGAACTGTAATAAAATTAATGGAAATGTGTCTATCTATGCAGAGAAAATAAAATAAATACATGCACAGTACACAAATAATTTTAATTAAAAAAAATCTGATTTAAATAAAAAAAATCCGATTTAAATCAAATAAATCAGATATTTTTTATTTAAAAAAAAAAAATCATGATTTTTATCAACCCTGTCTACTAATAATCAAATGTAGGTTTACAAAAGCCTTGTTTTAAAATATATATATATCATTTCCCTCATTTCGAAGAAACAATAAGCTTTCACACATTATTATTTTGTGATATATATTATTGGCTGATTTAAAAAAAAAAAAAAAAAAAAAACCTGTTTTTTTTTAGAAATATTTTAGCTATTTAAGCATTTAAATTGTAAATATTATCTGATGTTTTGAAAGGAGTTTATACTTAAATGAAGTAATTATCTCCGTACTTTAGAATAACAGAATAAAAAATGACGAAAAGCAAAATGACCGAAAAAAAAAAGAAGTTAAAACCACCGGTTGGTTTGCGCTTACTCCCCTGTAAAGTTGTCTATCGCGCATTACTGTTCATTCTGCCGACTTGACTCGATGCGTTTTACATTACGCCTATGGGAGTGAGTCTTCTTTACAGAGTAAATATTCTTTGGCTTGACCTTGTATTTGATTGGTCGAAACATGTTAACTGGCAAGCACAGAGTTTGAAAGTCACTCGTGAATCTCGTTAACGTTTGGTTCCGAGCATTGGCGCACCCACGGGGGGGGGGGGGCTGAAGCCCCCCCCCCCAGACCCTGAAACTTAATAATGAAGTAACTATATAAAGCTTTCTATAAAATTATAAAAAGTTTTTTTTTTTTTTTTAAAGGTTTTTAGAAACTGTTTAAAACCTTTGTATCTCATTTCATCTTTATTCTGAAATCGTTTTCGACTTACGTTAAGCGTAAAGACTTATAGCGGTACTCTGAAAGATTCTCTCAGTTCTGAGTACACATCCATCATCTATATTTTTAGCACGGTCAAGCGGATTCAAGTGCAAACGAAGGTGGTATATTTCGTCTACGTTGTACATCTATGTAATGGACAATACGACCCATTCAAGGTCTATAAACGATTGGCACTATCCATTTTGCAAAACATTGAAGTGTGTGTGTGTTGGGGGGGGGGGGGGGGGGCTGGAGAAGTGGCAGCCCCATACTAAAATCTTTTTATTACTGTAGTACAAATGAGGTGTAAACTAAAACATTGTTGGTACAAACGAGTATAAACGATTGGCCCTATCCATTTTGTAAAACACTGAAGTGGGGGGGGGGGAGGGGCTGGAGAAATGGCAGCCCTACACTAAAATCTTTTTATTACTCTAGTACAAATGAGGTGCAAACGAAAAGATTGTTGATACACACGGGGTATAACTGATTGGCACTATCCATTTTCTAAAACATTGAAGTGGGAGGGCTGGAGAAGCGGCAACCCTACACTAATAATCTTTTATTACTCTAGTACAAATGAGGTACGAACGAAAAGATTGTTGGTATAAACGATTGGCACTATCCATTTTGTAAAACATTGAGTTGGCGAGCTGCCTTTTCTCCAGCCCCAACATTACCCTAGTACAAATGAAATGATTGTTGGTACAAACGAGGTATAAACGTTTGGCAGTAGATGGAAAGTGGGGGTTCAACGGCCACAGGCGCATTCGCAATGTGCAGCTGCACATCCTATGTGCAGCGGACTCCTACGTTTTAGAATTTATTTTTTAAAGTGTTTTAAATTAGTTTCGACTTTTTTTTTCTTTAGTAGCGCCATCTATGAGATGTTTTTGAAGTATTTTGGAAAATATTGTCATTATTTGTTTAGGCTTGGTTCGATTTGAGATCTTTTAGTTTAGATGGCGTGAAATAAGTTTAGAATTTATTTTTTAAAGTGTTTTAAATTAGTTTCGTTTTTTTTCTCTTTAGTAGCGCCATCTATGAGATGTTTTTGAAGTATTTTGGAAAATGTTTTTATTATTTGTTTAGGCTTTGGTTCGATTTGAGATCTTTTAATTTAGGAAGCGTAGGCGTCTAGTGAGTGTTTCTCGGATATAGGTTTAGACATGAGTAGTGGGGAAAGACTGATTCAGTCGTGTGTTAGTATTTTTAACGGTGGATTATTTAGTATCTTTATAATTTTTTTTTTAGTTTTAATGAGTGGGATAAATTAATTGTTCAGATTTTTTTCTTCGTCTTTGAGAATTTTTGTTTTCGTTTTATAGTTTAAGATTGAAAGCGCCATCTATGAGATGTTTTTGAAGTATTTTGGAAAATATAGGGCAGTTTCAATCAGCTGTTTTGCAGCATGGCAACGGTATCTGGCAACAGCTTGGTAACCGCTTGGAGGTCAAGCAGTCCACAGCATCGCCATTATTTTCAATCTGAAATTCCTGAACGTGTTCAAAAAAATATGTTTTCCGAATATTTTAATTCGTTAAACGGCCAGAACAAGGCAAGGTATCAAGAGAAAAGTATGCTGATTAACAGTATACATCTGTATGTATTATCGATTAATGAATTTTCCTCTAAATTAGAAGTTTTATTTAGTGTACGGGATTAGCGCTTACACTTTCGATGAATTCAAATCTTACAAAAGTTTAAAAGCATATACTATCTTTCAGTGTGACTGGGTGTTCGACGTTTATATCAAACAAGAATGTGGAATACCCTTAGTGATAGGAAAGGTAAGTGTACTTTTGCTTACAATGACTGCAAAATATAAATATATTTTGTGATTTATTTCTTTTCAAGCTGCAAATGCAACCTTTCAGTAAGCATGTCTTCTTAAATTTTCCCTCAAACGTAATTTTTCTTATACTTTTTTCTGATATTATGCCGAAATTATTGCTATATATATATATTAATTTCTGTTATGCATAATTGCCTTCCTAATATGTTGTTGCTATTATGAAATACAAAACATTTGAAACAGCTTGTCTTTTATGCTCCAAAAATACTCGTATCAAACATTATAGCTTGCTTGCTCAAAGGTTTATTACGTGGTCAAAATAAATTATTTTTATTTTTTTAACACATTGTAAAATTAGTTAAAAGATTTTTTAAATAATGAAAAATAAATTATAATTTATGATTTGCTCTAAAGGATAGTAATATAATTTGTAGGTTACTTGTGTTAACATTCGACACGGTTGTTATTTTTATATTCTGATACAGTGATTAGAAAAAATTAATTTTCTACTGCTAAATTCAGGGAAATATACTGATATTTGATCCAAGAAGAATGGAGGGGTAATATTTGGTATTTTCTACCTTTTATGAAATGAAACAATGTCAGTGTTTTGTGGTAGGTCAGATTTCACTTTAAAATGATTAAATTTATGAAAGTTTCAGTTTGGAGATGGAAATGTTTTGTGAAAGGTTTCATGAATTTTGCGAAGAGAGTTGTTTTAATGTGAAAACTTTGGTGAAGGGTCCTTTAACATACCTAATTATTTCCTAAGCATACCTCTGAATGTATAATGGAATATTAACAATTCTACAAGTTTATTGATTAACATGTCTTTTTTTTTTATAATTTCAAAGCTTAAAAAATGTAATCTGAATGATGTGCATGACTTATGCATGTAAATATTAATTTTTCACTAAAGTAATTTTGCAGTTTATCAATGCTAAATGTATTCAAAGATAGAAAATAATTTGTTTATTCTTGAATTAAAAAAAAAGTGTTTAAGGCTATATTCTTAAGTTTAGATTAAGTCAGATTACTTTCTGAGGTACTTCTCTATTATCCCGTCGACCACTTTTCATAACAAAAACTATCGCCAAACTGTAACGCCAAATAAACGAGAGAACGTTGCCATTGGAATATCAAAATAAATAAATAAAATATAAGAATTTAAGGACACAATTGTTATTTTAATTAATGAAATAACTAATAAATCAGTAAAACATAATGAAAAATACACGCAAATGTCGAATTAAAAACCACTTGATGACATAAAAAACACGTATAATGCTTCTGACATCAAGTAAATGGGACTGCATTTTTGGCGTTTAATCTTACAGTTTGGCGATAGTTTTTTGTTATGAAAAGTGGTCGACAGGACAACAGAGAAGTACCTCAGAAAGTAATCTGACTTAGTCTAAACTTAAGAATATAGCCTTAAACACTTTTTTTTTTTTTAATTCAAGAATAAACAAATTATTTTCTATCTTTGAATACATTTAGCATTGATAAACTGCAAAATTACTTTAGTGAAAAATTAATATTTACATGCATAAGTCATGCACATCATTCAGATTACATTTTTTAAGCTTTGAAATTATTAAAAAAAAAAAAAAGACATGTTAATCAATAAACTTGTAGAATTGTTAATATTCCATTATACATTCAGAGGTATGCTTAGGAAATAATTAGGTATGTTAAAGGACCCTTCACCAAAGTTTTCACATTAAAACAACTCTCTTCGCAAAATTCATGAAACCTTTCACAAAACATGTCCATCTCCAAACTGAAACTTTCATAAATTTAATCATTTTAAAGTGAAATCTGACCTACCACAAAACACTGACATTGTTTCATTTCATAAAAGGTACAAAATACCAAATATTACCCCTCCATTCTTCTTGGATCAAATATCAGTATATTTCCCTGAATTTAGCAGTAGAAAATTAATTTTTTCTAATCACTGTATCAGAATATAAAAATAACAACCATGTCGAATGTTAACACAAGTAACCTACAAATTATATTACTATCCTTTAGAGCAAATCATAAATTATAATTTATTTTTCATTATTTAAAAGATCTTTTAACTAATTTTACAATATGTTAAAAAAATAAAAATAATTTATTTTGACCACGTAATAAACCTTTGAGCAAGCAAGCTATAATGTTTGATACGAGTATTTCTGGAGCATACAAGACAAGCTGTTTCAAATGTTTTGTATTTCATAATAGCAACAACATATTAGGAAGGCAATTATGCATAACAGAAATTAATATATATATATAGCAATAATTTCGGCATAATATCAGAAAAAAGTATAAGAAAAATTACGTTTGAGGGAAAATTTAAGAAGACATGCTTACTGAAAGGTTGCATTTGCAGCTTGAAAAGAAATAAATCACAAAATATATTTATATTTTGCAGTCATTGTAAGCAAAAGCACACTTACCTTTCCTATCACTAAGTGTATTCCACATTCTTGTTTGATATAAACATCGAACACCCAGTCACACTGAAAGATAGTATATGCTTTTAAACTTTTGTAAGATTTGAATTCATCGAAAGTGTAAGTGCTAATCCCGTACACTAAATAAAACTTCTAATTTAGAGGAAAATTCATTAATCGATAATACATACAGATGTATACTGTTAATCAGCATACTTTTCTCTTGATACCTTGCCTTGTTCTGGCCGTTTAACGAATTAAAATATTCGGAAAACATATTTTTTTGAACACGTTCAGGAATTTCAGATTGAAAATAATGGCGATGCTGTGGACTGCTTGACCTCCAAGCGGTTACCAAGCTGTTGCCAGATACCGTTGCTATGCTGCAAAACAGCTGATTGAAACTGCCCTATATTTTCCAAAATACTTCAAAAACATCTCATAGATGGCGCTTTCAATCTTAAACTATAAAACGAAAAAAAAATTCTCAAAGACGAAGAAAAAAATCTGAACAATTAATTTATCCCACTCATTAAAACTAAAAAAAAAATTATAAAGATACTAAATAATCCACCGTTAAAAATACTAACACACGACTGAATCATTCTTTCCCCACTACTCATGTCTAAACCTATATCCGAGAAACACTCACTAGACGCCTACGCTTCCTAAATTAAAAGATCTCAAATCGAACCCAGCCTAAACAAATAATAAAAACATTTTCCAAAATACTTCAAAAACATCTCATAGATGGCGCTTTCAATCTTAAACTATAAAACGAAAAAAAAATTCTCAAAGACGAAGAAAAAAATCTGAACAATTAATTTATCCCACTCATTAAAACTAAAAAAAAAATTATAAAGATACTAAATAATCCACCGTTAAAAATACTAACACACGACTGAATCAGTCTTTCCCCACTACTCATGTCTAAACCTATATCCGAGAAACACTCACTAGACGCCTACGCTTCCTAAATTAAAAGATCTCAAATCGAACCCAGCCTAAACAAATAATAAAAACATTTTCCAAAATACTTCAAAAACATCTCATAGATGGCGCTACTAAAGAGAAAAAAACGAAACTAGTTTAAAACACTTTAAAAAATAAATTCTAAACTTATTTCACGCCATCTAAACTAAAAGATCTCAAATCGAACCAAGCCTAAACAAATAATGACAATATTTTCCAAAATACTTCAAAAACATCTCATAGATGGCGCTACTAAAGAAAAAAAAAGTCGAAACTAATTTAAAACACTTTAAAAAATAAATTCTAAAACGTAGGAGTCAGCTGCACATCGGATGTGCAGCTGCACATTGCGAATGCGCCTGTGGCCGTTGAACCCCCACTTTCCATCTACTTTTGGCACTATCAGTTTTGTAAAACATTGAGGTGGGGGGGAACTGGCCGTTTCCCCCCCCCACACACACACACACTAAAAACCTTTTATTACTCTAGTACAAATGAGATACAAACGGGTACAAACGAGGTATAAACGATTGGTAATATTAAAAAAAAAATCTGAGTGCTGGGGGGGCTGGCGAAATGTACCTCTATTTTATTAGTACTTCTGGTTATACATTTTTTTTTAGCATCATTCGTGTTAAAATATTTAACTCAACGTATAAAAAAATAGCTATAGTTTTAAATTTTATATTTGGAGAATTTATATCATCAAAACTCGAGAAAATCATCTAAGATTAGAATAATTCACCAGCACTTCATCACTAGAATGGGAAGCATACATAATAATTTTTTTCTAAGGATAATTACACTAGTATACTCGTAAGCATAAAGTTTCAAATTTATTAATAGCTGCAAGAGAGGGCATATCCCGCGGTCTGCCCCACCCTCCTGTGCCGAAAAAGGTACTAATTTACTGAATCATGGACACAAACAAAAATAAAAAATGCAAAGACAAAATTGCAATGAATCGGTGAAGAATTCCGTTTTATACAGGTTTTTGCTTTAGCAGGTAAACTTTCAAGGTGTTTCTTTTGCTGAGACCATGGGATGTTTGCGATCAAGACAGTATTACGTTATAGACAAGTTTCATTTACACAAGTTAAACAGTATGGGGTTATTTACACAAGTTTTACGTATACATTTTAACCAGTGTAAATGAGACCTGTCTTTAACGGAATATTACCTTAATCGCAAACATTCCATGGTCCCATCGAAAGAAACACCTTTACAGTTTACCAGCTAAGACGAAAACCTGTCTAAAGCGGAATTTCTCACCGATTTATTGCAATTCCATCTTAGCATTTTTTACTGTTTTTGTATCCATTGTATCCAAGCCAAAGAAGACTCCATATTATAAAATTGACCTGTTTTCCTATTCACAATAGATGTAAATTGTCATGTTAACGGTTTTAGCTCACGGGCTATCAAAGCCTGGAGAGCGAATGGCCGCCGGTTCTGTATGTACGTAACGCGATTACTCTTGATAGAACTAACCGCTTTGCTTCAAATTTTGTTTATAGGTTCATTGTAATAAGGTGCTTCCCTGATTAGTTTTGGGGGTTCATTAGTTAATTATAAGGAGGTACGGGGGATGATCCCCCTGTTAATATATTGTCAAATTCTTTGAAAGAAGAGTATAATACAATTAGTGTGAATAGCCTGTGAGCTCAATGCCCTCAGTTTAACTGGGCAGTTTTCTCTTTATTTATTAGCTCACAAGTGATCAAAGCCTGAGACCTAATGTGCCCACAGGTAATGTGCCCACAGGCCCATAAGTAGATAACATTTTCTGTCATTCATATCAAAGTTCTATTTATAGTAACAAGCTAACTATTTTATTATAAAATTATATCCCTCTGTTTTCTTCACAAAATGTTTCATTCTGTTCATTTATGATAAATAATATACGTTTTAGCATATGTTCAAATTCAAGCGATGTCGAATTATACTGATGATAAAGCAGAGACTCACAAGAGCAATCATCGTAATTTCATTACGTTGCTGCACTGAAACGAATAGCGTACTATTACATTACATAAAATATTATATTACAGAATATGTCAGCTTTATATCGTAAAATAAAGCATTTTTGTAACCTTTTTCAGTAATCGTAAAGTATAAAGGAAAAAATCTGCACATATCCATAAATAATTAACAAATTTTGTATCACTGATGGATATCAGAAGTGATTATAGTAAATTTCAGCTACTGTTGCAGTGCGCAAATGCAGATGGTCACTTGATCACTTGGTCACTTGATTGAATGTCATGCAAATGCATTAGAGGTCTGCACAGGCCAGAATTTTGAGGCCAGGCCCGAACGAAATCTATCTTTTCCGTTGTAAAAGTTAAAAGTTTGGCCCGGCAAGTACAAAAATCAAAGAAAACAGGCCCAACCCGGCCAGTGACAAAATCAGTTAAATCATGGCCTATCCAGTCCGCTCAATTTGTATTAAAAAAATTCCGATTTTACTAAACATAAAATTAAGGTTCTTTTAAAGAATATTGCATGCATATTTTTGGAGAAATTTTACAATATATTTTAACTTATTATATGTTTACAAGACAGAAAAAAAACAGAATAGCAACATTAATGATTACTCAGATTTTTCAGCCTTCAAATAAAGATTCAATCTAAGAATTAATGTAGTTTAGAATAAAAGAGAAAAAGAGGGTTAAAAAATCATAACTTTTAAGCTGTATAAAAAAGTAGATTTTTGAAAATATTTCTTCGTTATTTATTAAGGCTCTTCTCAAATCGAATGGCGCTACTTTCTGACACATTTATGAAATCAATTTTCTTCAGGAATGCATGAAATTGACAGGTGTTCTTATTCAGAAACTATGTAATCGAATAGCGTTTTTCTTTTTCTGATAAATGCAAAAAATCTTTCAGAAAATACTATCAGAATTGGCGTTTTGAATAAAATTTCCTGACGCGATAGCACGGTAAAGAAGAAAAACCTATCGTCACAAGAAAGGAATACTTATATCTCAATAGGTTATTTATTTATCAAAAAATGGAAAACAGTACTCGTTTCCAAATCGCTTCAAAAGTCAGACCTGCCAACTTTATGCCTTTACAGTTAAAAATAAATGTCAAAAAATGTTTCGGAGAGTTTTATGTTGTTAAACTGGGAATTTGAGAATCATTTAAGACCTATTTTCACTGAATCCGTTAACAGCAATTTATTATTTCTATTACTATTTTGACAAAACAAACTGTTTGGGCACTATTAAGTCCAGTTCCGACAAGGCTCGACTGTATATAAAAGAATTTAAGCCTGATCTCGGCTCGGCCCCATTGAATTTTTTTGTTAGCCCGTTTATTTTGTCAGTCGGCCCGGTACGGCCTATCAAAAATCTTCTAATTTTGGCAGCCCGGCCTATTTTAAAGTTTACCTTCATTTTGCCGGATACGGGCCGAGCCGGACCTGTGCAGACCTCTAAAATGCATTAGCCCCCCCCCCCCCCCAAAGGGAAATCCTGGGTGCGCCACTGGTTCCGAGTCGGTTTCTTCCGTTCAGGGCAGAATACTGCCCCCTGAACCCACAAATTCCATTTGAAGTCAACCTGCAACCTGACCCGAACCAGACAAAAAAAATTTCCTTAACCAACAACCGGCAAAAATTTTTGACAAATCGCAACCCAACATATTTTAACCCGCACCCGACCAGAATCCCCAGTACCTCGACCTACAATGAAAGGACAATAAATCCTGTTTTAATTTTTTTATAAAAAGTAATGCACAATTATATCTCTGATACAAATTTTATATAGAAAAATGAACAAATCTATATTCTTTAATATTCAAATATAGTGAAACCTCGGAATAGCAGATACCTCGAGATCGTTGAATGGAGTCCTGCAGTGGGTTGGGTTGTTTCCATTTATTTTTTGGGTCGCGATGACTAATTTCCTTTCTACGAGTCAGGTTCAACCAAAGAATATTTACTCTGTAAAGAAGATTCACTCCCATAGGCGTAATGTAAAACGCAGTTAAAATTTTTGTCTGTCCCCTCCCACACTCCCTGAACTAAAGTTGAAAATCTTTTATAATTGTTAAGCTCTAAGTTTTGCTCAATTTCTTAATAGGGTTTTGCTGTAGTTGTTTTATTTGTTACTAAATTCTAGTTTCCCTCTCTTTGCACTCCCCCCCCCTTTTCTCTCCAGTATCATCATATATTCTAATACTACGAGCAAATCTTGTGTGTGGTTATATATGTATATATATATATATATATATGCAAATTTTATCTTAAAAACGGCTGTAACGATTTTGACGAAATTTTGTACCCTACGAGTTTCGGGCACGAGAAAATCATTGGGCTAGGTCACATGTTCAAGAAAATTCGATTAGTGAGTCATTTTTGGGTCACTGTGGGTCAAGCTAATTTTATCTAAAAAACGTCTCAGACTATTTAGACTAAAATTTACATCCCATGGTTTTCGGGCACGAGAAGCCTGTTGGGCTAGGTCACATGTTCGAGAATTTTCGATTAGTGGGTCATTTTGGTCATGGGTCATTATGGGTCAAGCTACTTTTATCTTAAAAACGGCTCAGACGATTTGAACTAAATTTTGTATCCTACGGTTTTTGGGCTCGATAAAATCATTGGGCTAGGTCACATGCTCGCAAAAACCCGATTAGTGGGTCAAGCTAATTTTATCTAAAAACGGCTCAGACTATTTTGACTAAATTTGATATCCTACGGGTTTCGGGCACGAGAAGACTTGGTCACATGTTCGAGAAAATTTGATTAGTGGGTCATTGCTCATGATATTTGAACTCAAAGCTAATTTAGACCAAGCATAGCTCAGTCTTCCCTGCTCATATTTTCTAATACGAGCAAATCTTGTGTGTGTGTGGTTATATATATATATATATATATATATATATATGCAAATTTTATCTTAAAAACGGCTCTAACGATTTTGTATCCTACCATTTTGGGACACCAGAAAAGCATTGGGCTAGGTCACATGTTCGAGAAAATTTGATTAGTGGGTCATTTTGGGTCACCATGGGTCAGGGTCAAGCTAATTGTATCAAAAAAGCGGTTCAAACGATTTTGACTATATTTTGTATCCTACCATTTTCGGGCACGAGAAGACTGTTGGACTGGGTCACATGTTCAAGAACTTTCGATTAGTGGGTCATTTTGGGTTCACTGTAGGTCAAGCTAATTTTATCTAAAAAACAGCTCTGATTATTTTGAATAAATTTTATATCCTACGGATTTCGGGCAGGAGAAGACAATTGGGCTTGGTCACATGTTCGAGAAAATTTTATTAGTGGGTCATTTTGGTCATGGTTCATGATATTTGAACTCAAAGCTAATTTTGACCGAGCATAGCTCGGTCTTCCCTGCTCGTTAACGCTTAACTGCTGTGACAAACACTGTTGCATAAGATACTGTGAGCGATCTCTCAGACTGCTTGATCGAAAAGTGAAAATAAAGCTCTCTTTACACATTGCCGAAATGTCAGTTGAGGCTCACTGTATACAGACCCGAAAAGTTTTGTTTTCCGTCTGTCTGTCGTGTTCCACGATAATGGTGCAAAGATGATCCGATTAGGTTGATTTTTGGTAGGCATGTTTGCGAGTTATCCGGAATTAGCTGTATAGTTTTTGGTTAAATTTGGTTCATTCGTTCGAAAAATATAGAACATTTTCTTTTAAGTCATAACTAGCTGACCCCCGTCTGGCGTTGCCCGGGCCCGTGATAATAAAAAAAAATATAAAAAAAATAAAAAATCAAGTTTTTATTATTTTATATCTTTAACCCGATTTTGTATGAAATTATTTTTTTAAATGAAAAATTCGCGAAAAAATATTGATATTTAGTGATAAAAGCGCTCATTTTCTTCTTCTTTTTTTTTTTTTTTTAAACCAGGGTCGTTTCATAGTTTTAAAATAAAAAGTTCTTTTTGTCCGAACTCTTTGAAATCTTTATTGGTGATAAATAAAATGGTTTTACAGACCGTGTAAAATTTTCGTGAAAAAATATTGTTATTATTGTTATTCTTATATGTTTTCTTCTCGCTTTTTTGTTTGTTTGTTTGTTTTCGCGTCGGCTCCTTCAACATAGCAATAAAAAAATAGTTCTCATCTTCCGAACTCTCTGACATTTCAATCGGTTATAAATGTAACTATATCCAAGCCGTTTTTAAAATTTTGCGAAAAAATGTGTATATTTAGTAACGAAAACATCTTTAATAAAAAGCTTTAGCTTTCAACCTCAGAGCAAAAATAAATTAGAAGGTCTATGCTATGAAGGTATTGCAATGAATAGTACGGCTTCATCCGTTTTCAATCAACCCTTTTCAATCCCCTTGCTAAACAGGTGAAGGTTGGGTTAATCAATCAGGTTTCCCCGTTTCTGAGGGTAGAAGCCTTAAAAAAAAAACGTTGACTTTGAGCATGCGCAAAGAGACAATTTTCATGTGGATTTGACAGAATGCTCTTTTCGTTGTAAATATATAGATGCTTTTCAATGGGAAGTCAGACGATTTTTTAATTTTTAACATTCACCGAAAAGAAAATAACGCGTTGGGTTAATTCTAAATGCTAAATTTATGAAATGGAGATCTTAATTTAATCCGATGGCTTTGAAAATTTGCCAATATATCTATATTAGAATTTCTATATTAATTGTATTATTGGGAAATTTTACGCATTAATTTGAAAGATATGACACATTTTAATTTCTCATTTTTTACAAAAATTTTCAAGACGCATTTCTTTTTTTTTTTTTCTGTTTCAGTAAATTGTGTCCAAGAAACTATATTTCAAAGAATATCAATAAAAGAAAATTTAAGTGAATCGCATTATTTTGACGAGAAATTTTATTAACAAATTTGCTAATTTTCGGGTGGTTTAAGTTTTTAATATGCTTTTTCTAATGAAATATACATGAAGATTTATTTTAATTACTAAATAAAGATTACCAAATCGGTTTTCCAAACGAAAATTATAAAAACGTTGAATTTTTAAATGAATAAGTCTCATAAGAGAAATTTACATTTGTATAAGTATATTTAATACACGAAATTTTATTCAATTTCAGCAACATATGATGTTTAGTGATTGAAAAATAAGTATTATTTTAAGGATAGGATAAAATCTCCTGTACAAAAAGATGGTTAATCTAATGAAATTACAATAGTAAATGCATTCAGATATATACTGGAACTGGAATAATGAAATAGCACAATTACTGGAAATTGAGAATATAAAATTAAAGCGAGAACGAAGGACTCAGGGGGGTCAGATCCCCTTGAAGGAATGTATTCTTATTCTGAAAAAAAAAAAAAAAAAAAAAAAAAAACACATACAGTAATAAGTAGTTTAACCTTAACATTGCATAAAATTGTGTTTAATGTGCTACTTCTAAAATTTCCGAAGTTTCGATAAATCTTACATTCTTATAAATGTATAAATAACTTTAAAATTTTGTATTTTAGGATATCAAATATTATGCAAATAATATTAAAAAAATAGTGAGATTAATGAACAATGATTCGTAGAGCTGACATTGAGGCCTCTGATCTGTAGATTTACTAGTACGATACTGTTTATATACTAAACTTTCAGAACTATTATAATTAAAATCCACCTATTCAGAATTCTGTTGCAATAGTACTAGGGCTCCAAACGAAACATAATTTCGCTTTAGTTAAATCATAGTATCTATAGCTAAACTACGAAAATTGAAAAAAAAATATATATATATGTGTGTGTGTGTGTGTGTGTAGCAGCCTGTGAGACAGCTAACAACAGTTAAGTGTTAACGTTGTTATCTTAAAAAGTCTCAAGTTTTTATTTTAAAAAATGTGTCCTTTTTTAGGTAGATTTCGTAAGAAATACTATACCTATTACATTCTCTCCTAAGTTGGAATTTTTGAAAAAAAATTTCAGATCTACGCCGATCACGACTCCCAGAACCCAAAACCACCCCCAGTTCAAAACTTTATATATCTATCTATGTCATTTTTTACGGACACGATAACTCCCATAATTCTGCACAGATCTCTTCCAAACTGATACATAAAATCAAGGGGCATAAAATCTCGGTCAAGTTCGTAAATGGTCAACATCGAACCAAGGGGGGGGGGGGGTTGTGAAAACAGAAAAAAAAACATTATTTCTTAATTATGATGCGTATCGAATCCGTTTAAAGTTATTATTACTTCTAGGAAAAGGGCCGAAAATTTATGTATGACAGATTTTTGATATCATTTAAAATGGCCCCAGGGGGGGGGGGGGTTAAAAGAAAAAAATTCATAACTTCGTCCATTCAGAAGATATCAAATCCGCTTAAATTTATCATAAATCCTCTTAATATTATCTAAAACTTTTATATTGACAAGTTTTTTTATAGGACCAACCCGTATAACCAAAAAAGAAAAAAAAATCCCTGCCGGCTTCCGCCTTCAAACAAGTTAGCGTTCACAGTGGGCGTTTCCAAATGCCGCATCATTACAAAAAGGTCATTTCTTCTGCAATTCCCAACAAACAGGCACTACATGGCCTGCGTCTTCGAAATCTACCTGTGCTTGTAGGCTGAGCCGTCAGGGATTTTTTTTATGTTGTTTTGCTTTAGTTCCTTTAGTTTGAAATACTTGTTACTTTTGCCTTAGTTCTTGTTACTTTAAAATACTAATACATAAATATCCATCTAATCCCCCCCCCCCCATTTTGCTCCATCATCACAGTTTAAAAACAATCATCTTTTAAAACAATTTCATAAAAAAAGACACAAATCTGCTGCATTTATTACTTTGAAATAAATGATCACCAACCCCCCCAAATTTGTTACTTCCCTGCCCCCTAACACACAAATTTTAAAGTATTTAAAATTATTTCTTTATTTTTTTTTTTTAAGTTCCCTTGTGTTACTTTACATAAACGTTAAATAAATATATTTTTTAATTGTTCTCTGAAATGTCTACTGCTTGTTTGTCCCCTCCCCTCCCCCCAACAGCAGCATACAAAGTAAAAAATATTTTTGGCAACAAAAAATAATCATTCTATACTTTCCAAGGGGAATTTCTAAGTATGGGGGAGGTGCAAAGTATTTCAACTTTTTTGTAGTTTGGCCTAATATCACTCTGGTATGACTTCAGGACTGTTCCTGCAGAAAGATTTTGCTGTTGATCAAGTTTGTCGCAGAACGCAGAAAGCAAAGTAATTTTCTGCCCTACAACATTATATAAAAATAATCAAAATATGCTATTACCAAGCTTGGCCTTCCCATGTCTTAACATACAACTGTTTCAGGGCTTCATAATAGAAGGCCCTTCATTGGTGACAATGAATAAAAGAAAAAAAAAACAATAGTAGCAAAGTATGTGTGCTACAGCTTCTGCTTTTTATTATTTTTCTTTTCTTTTATTGTAATGTTAAGATTGGACCTTTTATGAAGGCTTGGAATATCTGAATTCTAAATTTGTTTTTGACTGTTTTTGCTTTTCACAACATCAGCAAAAGCATGATCTGTAGATTATAATGAATATTTTTCTGAAAACTTAGCATACACAAGTTTCAAGAATTTTCTGATACAAAATTTGCTAAATCGGAAAAATTAATACCGATTATTTTGATTTCAAATTAATTACAAAAATGAATTTGTTGAATGATTAAAATTTATTAAATACTAGCTGATCCACCCGGCGGTGTCCGAGCCGGTGTAATAAACTTAAATCTCTTAAAAAACGTAACTCTGGCCATGGTCTCCGATGGCTTCGGCATCGTATACCGGGCATGCTCGTACGCCTGGAAAATCTTTTATTTCTCCCTTCCACCGCCAGGGGAGCATTCTGTTCTAAAAAAAACCTCTTTCCGAACGAACCAACGAACCTATCTGAGACAGATCTCCTCTGCCTACGGTACTGTATAGTAGGTGTGCTACAATATTGAGCTGGTTTCGAAAAGATGGAAACATTATTAGCCGAGTTATTGAACTAAGGCACAGTTAGAGAAAATAACCTTGAGAGAGGTGCCGGGGGGCATGGGGATGTTCAAGTGTCTTTCAGAAAATGACTAATTAGGAGGACCACTATGCATTTTTAAAAATTCGTTCGTTTGGTTAAGCTGATTACAAATTTGGATTAAACTATTATTCCAAAATAGTGGTAACCGCTGCTCATAAATTTAGTTTAATATTATAAAGGGTGATTATTAAGTTAAATAGCTGACATACCCGGCGTTGCCCGGGCCCGTGATAATAACGTTAAAAATACCTAAAGTCAATGTTGAATGATTTTATATTTTTAAATGAAAATATATCCAAACGAACTGAAAGACAGTCGTTATAGTTATTGCCGATTTAATTTCTGACGTTCTGATATATTAAACTTTCAATTCTGACCGAAAGTTCCTGAGGAAACCTAAATAATATAAAGGGCTGCCCCATCTTTCCTCTTTTAAACTCAAAATAATATACAGTATTGGCCAATTTATTAGTCCCATTCGAAAAAAAATTCCAAAACCTTGTTTATAAGATGATTATATTAAAATTAATTAAAAATCATGCACTCGTGGCAGCATAATTCACTTTTATATTTTAACAGAATAGTAAGGCTACTATAATTTGTGATTCGTCCTATAGCCCAGATAGCAAGCAGGGTTCCGAAAACGGTCTTTTTTCATTTTCTTTCAATTTTTCTGCAAAGGTATATTATCTTTACCTTATATCACGGTCACAGTAATGTTTTCAATATTAGATTTTTGAAATAACCGTCAGAAAACCTACGTTCTAAAATCATCTTTACTCATTCATTTTTCGCGCATGCGCAACTTATTTCGAGCTACCAATTATCCATGTGCTTGCGTTCACTCACTCATGACTCATTGAAGGTGATATTGGCGTGCGAGCAGGTCACTATAGCGTCTCTCTGCCAGTGCCGGCTTTGCATTTGGTGCAATCATGTTCCATCTAAAGTATGTTAAGCTATTTTGTATATATTTAATTTCATAAAGATGTACCTTATTGTAAGAACTACATACATACGCATATTTCTGTTGTAGTTCTTGAAATTTCCATTTATAATATGTTTTTTATTCTTAACGAATTAATGCGAGTTCTTTAACCATATTTTCATTGCAAAATACGATAGATAGAGAATAGCATTTGTTTATGTTTATCTTTTACAATATATTATTATCGTTTATGTTATCTATTGATGCTCCCCAATTTTAAAATATTCATCTTATAGTTCATGTGCTTAAAAATTACCGTCAAAAGTTTTTAATTTTGCGTAATAATAATAATAATAGATTTTGTACTAGTATTTAAACTGTAATTTAGTCAAAGTTAATTATTTTTATGCATACGTTTTATTTTCTTATATTTTAGTAATTTATGTTGTATAAAATTTCATTTTAAAATATTCAATGACAATTGTTTTTATATTATGTACGTTTAAGATATAAAATTTTTATTGCGCTGCTACAAAAGTTTTAAATATTGTTATTTTTATTACTTTGTTTAATACATTTTATTTTCATGGAGTTTAAAAAAATGAGTTTTAATGAAATCAAACTATTTAAAACTTTAACGTTTCAATATACATACTAATAATTATGAAAGATTTTGAAAATGAATTTTTATATTTTAAAGAAAAAAGGGAAAAAGAAAAGTCTAAATAATCTTAACCGATTATTATTATTTATTTTTAATTATGGAGCATAAATAGATTTAATTCAGAGATAAATCATTCTGAAAAATTATTGTTCTTCTGTTTTAAGTAAAATGAAAACATGCTTAAAGTAGACTAAAAATAAACAAATTGGTAATATGCATATGATATAAAAATGTTATAAATGGAAATTGCATATTTGTTTCTAATTTTTCTCAGTAATTATATAAACACCAAAATTTGGTTTTATATAGTTCTTAAATGAAGTTCTTAAATATTTATGAAATTAAATTATGCAGTAATGTTTAACTTACTTCAGTTTGTCAATAAACTAATAAATAACAGTAATTGATAGTGGGCTGACCATTATCACTTTCCAAATATAAAAACAATAAATAAAGACAACATAAAAACCAAGACATAAACAATTCCAAACTCAGAAATTTAAACTATTGTGAAACTTTCAGGATAATGTAGTAGGGCTTAAGCAAAAATATACTATACAAATTTTCTTGTTGCCCGAATTCACTTTAAAAAGAAAATATTATCCCCCGTATATTTTAGACTTTATTTTTAAAACTAATTAGTTGTAAGAGATACAAGGAAAAAAAAAAGTTATCTATTTTAATTAGTTATGTCAAATTCAAACAAAAGTTAGAAAACTTTCGTAAAATTTATCGTCACAGTTCATTCTAACAAAATGCATATTAGTTTAAAAAATTTTTAATGTTATCAACAAGTAATATTTTTTTTTAGAAGCAGTATATTAGTTAAAATATAGAAAATAAAATATATTCAAATTTTAGCAATTACATAGGAAAGGAATTTTAGCAAATAAAAAAAGAAATATATTAATTAAAATATGTAACTTACTATGATTTCTTAAATATAATGTGGGCTAATAAAAATCCTTATTTTCCATTTTTTTTCTTCAGTATATAAAAATTAAGCTAAAATTTAGTTTCCCACAGCAACAAAGGAAATTTCTAAGTCAGGTTATTTTGATGAAAATCTAATGCCTCTGTCAGTTAAGATTTAAAACTAACAGATTAATCAAAACCTTTCTGATTTCCTTTATAGATGCATATAATAAAAGCATTATTATCTACCTTTGATTGTAATTCTTGTTACAATGGCTAATAAGAAATACTGTAACTAGCCTTACATTTCTACCTTTTGGTATGCTTGTCCTAAAACACTTACAAAGTACCTCGGATTGTGTCAACTAGCAACCTTTTATAATCCTTTTTACAATGTTTGCACACTTTTCAGACAAAGCCTTTAAAAAGCATCTAGTCATTTACATGTTAAGGTTAGAAAAATGTTTTAAAAATCAAAAATTGTTATCTGGGTAGCCAGTATACGTCAGGACAGATGGCCGTTATCATTATCTTTTTACGTGTGAAGATTTCGCTATTGTTCGATCACGGACCTCAGTTTAATAGTTCGTGATTTGGGAACGACTCATATACTCTTTACAGGATTTTAAAGTATCGCAACCATATTTATTTAATAGATAAATTCTCAATTATTTTTCTAAAAAGAAGTTTAAACATAGAAAAATCATTCTATCTCAATCAATAATAGAACCATGGAGATAGAGAGAAGGAGAACAACGATAATGTTTCTACTTATGGAACTAAAAGCGGTACCTAGTATGGCGACGTTTCCGTTTTTTTTTGGCCTTTGGGGAGTGTAGTGCCCTCTGTTTCCGGTTTCGACTGATAACTCTTTACCATGCTCAAAACCAAAATGCAGGAAGAGCAGACGACAATTTGTCATGTTTGACATGTCACATGACCGGCCTTTGGGAGCACCAGCGCCACGAACCGGGTACTAATCTCCGGTCCATGTTCTGATTTTGAAAGCCTATCTTCACTGTTCTCCTTCTTATTTCTATCTCCATGAATAGAACACTCATATCAACAACAACATTTATTATCTGAAACTCACAAAAAACAGTTGCCACACAGAATTAACAAAAACATTTGTCAATTTCTAAAATGTGACAACCATGGCAACCAAATTTAACAACCATGGAGTTAAAATACTTACTATTGCAAATAGTAGAAAACTCGTAATATAATGGAATCTGCAACATATTCCCACCTAGCAATGTCAATTTACAAATGCAACATTGCAACTCATAAAGAATAAATGGACTAAATAATTAATAAAATGTTATTAGAGTACATACAGTTCACAAGTCCAAACGTTCAGGTATTTTGATTGTTCTTCCTGTTCGGGACATTTTGGGAAGGAACTCAGAGTCCTTAGAACTGGAGGCATTAACTTCTTTAATCTTAGATGGAGACTTCCGAGATGGTACAGATAAAGATGCATCATTCTCCGCAGATCCTTTTTCCATGCTCGAGGGCAGTTGCAAACTATTTTTATCGTCAGCGGATATCTCCAATGGATATAGCCTCTAGAAAGGCCGCAGCCTCTCACCTTGGTGTGTTTGCACTCTTGCTACCCTAGAAACACCGTCTCTACCAGGATGCGAATTTGGAAAGTTCCCTCGATTGGTGCACTTTTGGCGATAATTTTTGGCGAGAAACGCATTTTGAGATAAAATACAAAATATGGTACTGATCTCTCAAATGTGGCATCAAGCTTAGCGTTGTTTGCAAAACTAGTTGCTTGTATTATTTATCTGGCTCCTCTGTTTCTGTTTATATTTAGGAAATGAAATGTAACAATATGATAAAAGTAAGTTTTAAGATATTTATTATTTATCACTGTAGTATATATATGTATATATATTTGGCTTATTATAATTAATATTGTTACCGAACTTTAACATCGATCAAAATAGTCGTACCAATTATATAAATAAAATTGCTAATCGCGTTTGTTTATACTAGAATTTATACGTTCAGAGAGTTTCTTTCTTTTATTCTACTTATTACCAAGATTGCAATTTTAACAAAAATATTTTTCTCTGTATAAATTCATGTATAACTTTAAAAACTTCAAAGGCTGCATTTTCTTTCACACACACAAAATAATAATAATAATTATACTACCATGAACTGTGTAAATGTAAATCTTTTTTTAAGTGATTTATCTAGAAAATAATTTGCATGATTAATTTTATAGTATTCCCGTGTCACTCTTAAAATAAGCTTGGGTTATATTTTTAATAAACTCTGTATTTCATATATTTTTCTGCATTCTTTTAAAATATGGATTATTTTTTTCAGTGACAGCTCCTGCTCACTACTATTAACAACACCAGCACATTAATTGAATGAGTATTGTCTGTGCTGTATGATTTGTTATGCTCATCATATCATTGACAATACTTGCTCAATTACACTTAATTCTGTATGGATATGGTTGTGAAAATGTAACAGTTTGAATTTTCTGCAAAGCTTGGAATGGGAGTTATTGAATCAACATTCTACTTCAGCGTTAATTCAAGGTATAATTTTTGTTTCATGACATTATTGATTAAGTAATACCAGTTTTTGTCCATCTTTCTAAATATCCCTGCAGTTATTTTTTTTTAGAGTACTTCATTTTTCAATAAAATTCTATCTCTTTATAAGCTTTCAATTTATAAAAGAATAAATTAACATCCTTTCTATTTAGGGCTAACCATGAGTTAGCCCTAAATACTTGTGCAGATTACTTTTTAATGTATATTTGGTTGATTTTATTATTTTATTTACTTATATATCTTAATCAAAATTCCTACAAATTTTGTATATAATTATTTATAATTTTTTATTACAGAATAATACACAATTATTCATATTTAGAAATAAGAATTAAAATTAGACTGAATATATATATATAAAATAATATTTCATGAAATTAGATTATTAGTGATTGTGTATTATAAATTGTTTAAAAATATTAAACAGCCATTGAATAATACTTAAAAAATCAATGTAGGCGACCAAGAATTAAGAAAAAATACCTGTTTTCAGCATTACTGTTATAGAATTTGGTTTAAATAAACAATAACTGTGTTTATTGTTGCTTTATTTATAAATAGGAATAGCTGTTTATATATACTGTGAAGTGCATACTAAGATATTTTTAAACAGTTAAATTTTGATAAAATCTTTTGCCTATCTAACATGAAAGTAACATGAACCGGTATACGTTTCAAGAACTTGCAGATATGCATCTAACTTACGGTGCCGCAGGAGAAAGCTGTCTTAGAGCTAGGAAAATGTATGCAGAGCGCTACCCCAACCGGCGCGTGCCACAGCATCAAATGTTTTCACGTGTTCATCGACAACTGTACGAAACTGGATCATTTGCTGGTATTAATGTTGATCGAGGCAGCCGCCGATCAACACGGACAGTTTCAGTCGAGGAAGCTGTCCTACAGTCTATCGAAGAACAGCCAAGTTCTAGCACACGAGGTATGGCTCGCCAGTTTGGAGTTTCACAATCAACAGTGTGTCTGATACTAAACGAGGAACGTTTACATCCTTTTCATTTGCAAAGAGTGCAGTTACTGGAAGCAGAGGACTATCCCAAGCGTGTTACTTTTTGTCAGTGGTTCATGCAGAGAACAGCCGTTGATCCCAATTTCCCAACGTATGTTCTTTTCACAGATGAAGCGTCCTTCACTCGTGAAGGTGTCTTCAACACACACAATTCGCATGTGTGGGCTAATCAGAATCCACACGGTACGAGAGTTAGAGCTGCGCAACAACGCTTTGCAGTAAATGTGTGGACTGGGATCGTCGGCGACTGTTTGCTGGGACCGTATTTACTACCATCCCGTTTAGATTGCGCAAACTACCTCATATTTCTTCAGACTGTGTTACCGGGTCTTATGAACGAGGTTCCTGCTGTTATTCTCCGGCGAATGTGGTTCCAGCATGACGGCGCTCCAGCACATTTCGCAAATGATGTGCGTTGTTACCTGACCAGAAAATTTGGAGCTCAATGGATTGGTCGCTGTGGACCGGTTTGTTGGCCACCACGGTCACCGGATTTATCTCCAATAGACTTCTTTGTATGGGGTGCCATGAAAAACATGGTGTACGAGACCCCTGTTGCCAGTGCTATGGACCTTGTAGCACGCATATCGGTTGCCGCCGCAAACATCCGGGAAACGCCAGGCATATTCCAGAAAGTTCGGTTGTCCATACAACGTCGTTGTGAGGCATGTACTCTATCAAATGGTCAGTATTTCAAGCACCTCTTGTAAGTCTGTACAAAAGATGCACAAATAAATGTTTTTTCTCTTACCACTTTCTTGTTATGTTTTCTTTCCATCATTTAACCGGATTCATATTGCCCTACTACATGACGTCTGCGCCCATGCTTTCCTATGTGAAATAGTGTTCTTTTCCTATTCCCTACCTCCCCACCAAATATTGATGATGAATTCAGAATCACCCTGTATTTAATAATAAAAGTTAAAAAATGTTTTAATTTTACACACACATTTATTTTTTTTATAAAACACACATTTATTTTTTGATAAAACATATATAATTTTTATTGTAAATACATACAAGTTTTTTGTATTATTATAAACATGATTTTAATTTTATTGACTAATTTTATTTATATTTAATAATAAAAGTTAAAATGTTTTGATTTAAAAAACACGATGGCTGACTGCGGGCAAATCCCAAAGCTTAGTCAAAAAAAAAAAAAAAATATGTACATAAAGAAGCAGTATAAATATTGAATTAAATTTCTAATGTGTAAATCTGTAGATCAGATGCCTTAAATGTCAGCTCTTCAAGTCACATTTTTTTTAAACTTATTATGTTTAACATTAGACATTTTCGTTTAAACCAAGTCCTTTTTTTCATGTAACTTTTAATTACTTTTAATTTGTTAGGCCTTATATTTATTCCGTACTAAAATTTGGGATGAAAATTTGACAAAGCCTCCTTATAATATAAAATTTGAACAGGTTTCAATAATTAGATCTGAAGCACTGTCGAAAATAGAGGGAGACGAAGGAGATGCAAAATTAAGATTTGGTTTGCCATTTGATACAATATATATATATGGTGTGGGATCTGTTATCTGACGTTTTCGTATCCAGAACCGAAATTGAAAACCGAAATGCAATATAATAACCAAGGCTCAATTTGTCAAAAACGTTTCAGAAACGTTAAAAAAAATTGCAAAATTCGTCCGTCAAATGCATGAATAAACACCCGCGAGTAGTGGGGAACCCAGTAAGTCATGGGGGAAAATATCGCCGTCAGTCGGTAAAACTCGAAATTTGGCAGCCAGTCACGGGCAAAAAATGTGAAATTCGTCGGTCGGTCACAGTAAAAACCATAAAATTTGTCCACTGATAGAAGGAAAATATTGCAAAATTTGTCAATCAATTGTGGGGAAAAAGTTGCGAATTCATCAGTCAAATGTTGAAAAAAAAATCTTTTAACAACCGCAATAAGTTGCAGGAAAATTATCATGAAATTCTTTGATCGGTCACAGAAAAAAATCACAAATTTGTGCGTGTATCGAGGGCAAAAGCTAAAAAATATTGCGAAATTCTATTGATAAAAGGGGACTTTAAACAATCTAGTTCAAAATGTGTTTTCGGAACAGGGTGCAAGAATGCCCATTTTGAGAACAGTGTGCACTTTTTTGAGAATTTCAACTTGGCGGTGCTTTCATTCTAGCGACCACACAAATAAAAAAAAAATATTATTGCATGCATTCGATAAATAAATATTAACAAATAGTGAAATTAGTTATTTTGTACATTTTTTATACCTATAATAAAGTGTTGCGAATTACGGAAAAAACCCTTATCCAGACTTTTACTTTTAAACAAATCTAATGTTGGGGGCCCCACTACCTTAGCCAGCATACACTGGGCATGCCATGCACACTCACATATGTTACTGTAAGTCGAGTCGAAAAAGCTATACCCCGCCATGATCCAGCCCATAGAACAAGAGATAGGAAAGCACCCCCTGGTGGTCAAAATCCAAACTAAAATCAGTAAGCTCTATCGATGTTGAGTGGAAAGAGTCATATCCTGTCATGATTCAGCCCATAGAAACAGAGATAGCAAAGCGCCCCCTTGTGGTGAGTGCAAGTTTATGTAGAATAAATACGATATTTAATAAAAAGTCATTCCACATCCCCCCTCATCTCGACATTTTCGCAAAAGTATTACAAATATACAGATGTTTCTTAATTACATCTAATGTCCCAATCTGATAGCGGGCGAAGCTCGCTTTTCCCTATCATAATACCTGGCTGGCACTCTAACAGAAAAACTTTAATTACCTATAATGCAGTTTAAACATCTTAGCTCAGGTTCTTTGATTATCATTAGGCTTTTAATTTATTTATTATTTTAATCTGGGAGATAGAGTCGCCTTTATGTCTGACATTGAAAGTACATGTTTAAAAGACTGTTCGAAAACGATGGGATTAATTAAAAATTTTGTGATTTTCCATTCAGTTCTTTTTCGTTTACTAATCTTTTCTCTCCACTTTCCCATATATTATGAATTTGATAAGAAATCTTAATGAAAACGTATGTATTGCACTATACTGAATGTTTTGATAGTAATATCAGTTCAAAGTTAATTCAATGAAGCGAAAATTTTGAGTATTTATTGTCATTTACTATCTTTCTTCCTGTTGTTTTCGACTACATTTTTAGTTCCCAAGAATGGTGAACTGATAACATGTGATAAATTGTAGAACTGAATGGGAAAGACTGTTTCATCAATAAATCACGGAAAAAAACATATTTTATCATAGAATCGCTGAAAAAAACATGAATTTTGTCAAAGGATCGTTGAAAAAACATGAATCTCGTTAAAAGGCAGCAGACAAAACATAGATATAGTCAAAGGATCACAGAAAAAGCAAATTTTGTCAAAGGATTGCTGAAAAAAACACGAATTTTGTCGAAGAATTGTTGAAAAAACATGAATCTCGTCAAAAGGCAGCAGACAAAACGTGAATATCATCAAAGGATCGCAGGAAAAACGCGAATTTTATCAAAGGATCACAGGAACATGAATTTTGTCAAAGGATCGCACGAAAAACGTGAATTTCATCGGAGGATCGCTGAAAAAAACAAGAATCGCGACAAAAAGATGCGGAAAAAACTTGAATTTCATTAAAGGATCACAGAAAAAGCAAATTTCGTCAAATGATTGCAAGAAAAACTTTAATTTTGTCAAAGAATTGCAGAAAAAAATGCAAATTTCGTCAAAGGATCGTGGAAAAAATGCGATTTTTGTGAAAGGGTCATGGAAAAAATGCAACTGTCTTTATTATAAACAGCACACACACAAACATCTATACAAACCTCAGTACACACAAACATATTATAATAGGTATAGTTTTAATCTGAAATGATATACTGAACTAACTTTTGCAAAAACGGGTTAACCCGAATCCAAATTGCAGAAATCTACACTCAGTCTGAAATCGACCTGAAACACAGTTAACCCAACTTGCAACAAAAATAATTATTGCCGAAGGGATTTATCCCCTCACCCTGTGCTGTAACCTTTCAGAAATTTTGCTGTGAATTCCAGATTTTTTTTTTCTCAAAATCATCCCTGATATAATAATACTTATAGAACAAAATGAGGTGAAAGCGATGTTTTTCTGAAAAGAACCAAAAGTTCCTCATATTATAAAGTTTTTCAGTTTTTGCTTATCAATTCCAGTATCTGAAGCAACATGCGAAGGCTGGGGTTCTGTGATAAGCAATATAATGCAGAAAAGAACCAGAGCAGATGATGGAAATGCACAAGAAATAGGCACAGCAGATATGCAAGCTTTTATTGAACTCAATAATCCTTCTGCAGGATATAAATCTGTTAGAAAAATTTTAAAAAGCACATTAATAGATATGGCACAAGTTTTTACAACCACTTCAAAAATATTATCAACATTAACTTCATTTGTATCATGCATTAAATCCACAGTTGTGTCAAGAATTTTGGAAAATGATAAAACAATATTGCCTTCTTTTAAATAAAGTATTTTCCAAAGTTCCATTTTTTTATCTAATTTTCTGCCTAATGCCTAATAAAAAACCTCTTTGTGTGTCTCACTTTTTTTTTTAAAATTTATTTATGTAAATGATGCAAACAGTTTGTATATATATATATATCTATCTGTGATGCCATAATTAATTAGCACTACAACAGCAGCAAGAATATATTTATATGATATATTGCATATTGCAGACTATTTTCGAAGACATTACTAGTGTTGCAGACACTTGAAGATAGTTCTGTCACTGGGCTACTCTGTATAGCTGCAAACTATTCATTTTTTGTGTTAACACTATTTCAAAATCATGATCCTGAGCTTATTTAATTGCAGAATTCTGTGATTAATTAACATTAAGATTAGGCAAAGGTTTCTATTTGGAAGTTGTAAAAACTAAAAAGTGGAATATTTGATAGCTTAAGCGCTTAAAATTTTGGTTTTGCTAAACAAAAAAACAATGCTTTAAATTTTGAAAATAATGTATAAAATATAAATATGAAAATTAGAGTGATGGGAGGGGGGAGAGGGGGTGGACGCTACGGGTGTTAGACCTGCAGAATATTAGGTCTTTTTTCTTAGAAATTAAGCCCTGCTAGAGGGGGGGTGAAATAAGAATGCATCAAAATAAATGCAAAAGGTCATTTACAAAAATTTTAAAAACAAAAATTCTCCACGTGATATATGAGCTAAAATCTTAGATGTAGCTGATCAACTATACCATGCATTGGAGGGTTATATTATTCAAATCACTGTCCTAAAACTCCCTTGCAATAATTACAAATCACAATAGCTTCAAAATAAAAACCATCTGTAAGACTTTGTTCATTCAAAGATCATCCCAAGTAAAAGTCGGCCCTTTTTGTTAGATTATATATTTTTTAGCATCATTTTACGCTCGCAAACATTTAAGAAGCGAAGCCATTTTATTTAAACTATTAATTCATAAAATATTTGAACGTGAATTACTTATAAATTATCGAAAAAAGAATGTTTGTTTACACGTTTACAATGCAGTAACGCTATACGCTAGCGGAGAAATGAAAAATTCCCCCGTTTCACGCATCCTGCATGAGTGCAACCCTATTACCGGTTACTCGCGCCAAGACTTTTTCGCCAAATGCGTGAATCGAGGGAACTTTCCAAATTAGCTACCAGGATAGATTTCTAGTATTAATCCGAGAGGCCAGTCGTTACGCTTACTTGTGTCATAGACGCTTTCAGTGTGACGTTTTGCTTGGATACTGACTCCAAACAAACGGTTGCTATGTGTCATTTCTTATTAAATATAAATCGTAGAAAATATTACCACTGCATATAATTATTAAAACGCTTTGCCGTGAGATATAATCATAAGATTTAGGTATAATATACAAACATAATAGAAAATACAACATAGCAACTATTTGTTTGGAGTCAGTTTCCAAGCAAAACGTCATCATTGACGTCACGACTGAAAGCGTCTATTCCCTATAAGAACAATATGTCACCGACCTCCAGCAAATTATTCTTCCTGCTACCTCTATGGATTAGGAGTGCAAGATACTCATTTTTGAATTTGCATCTTAAATATCCTCTCAATTTATTCAAATATTTGGATCTTTTTGTCAAGAAATCTCTATCAACAGTATCTAAATCTGCAGTTCCAAATCTAGTACAGTTATCGTTTACCAGGAAGATAGTTAGTGTTAATGGTCTGAGTTCTTCTGGTGAATTGGAGATATATGTTAAAGGCCTCGAATTTATAACTGCTTCGCAGTCACACAATACTGTTAAGATCTCTTCATAATTAACGGTGGCTTTACCAAGAACTCGTCTTAAAAGTTGTTTGAGCATTCTTACCATTCGTTCCCACCAACCACCCCACCATGCTGCAGTAGGAGGGATGAATTTCCACTTAATTTGTTGTGTTGCAGAAAGAGAAATAACACTATTCCAGTCTATTGCCTTTAGGGCATTATTAGTACCAGTAAAATTCGTTCCGTTGTCTGAGTACAGAACAGACATTCTTCTTCTTCTGGCTATAAACCTTCTCAAGGCTTGAATGAAGGCCTCAGTGGACAACGACTTAACTAATTCAAAATGCACGGCACGATATACTGCGCAAGCGAATAAAACCACCCATGCTTTTTCCTTTGATCGTAAATAAATTTAGCCAGCATAATCTGCTCCCGATACTTCAAATACTTTAGCAGGAATTACTCTATCTTTGGGTAACGGGGTGAATGGCACATCCAAAGGCTTAGCAGTGCGTCGCCTGCAAATTACACACTTAGAAATGATCTGTTTTGCTAATTTTCTAGCACCAAATATCCAATATTTTCCCCTTAGTCTTGCTAGTAATGTTGTAACGTAGACAAACCTGCATGCAAAGATCTCTTATGTAGACCGGGAGGCGGCAGCACAGACAATCACCTCATCGAGTTCACGGCTGAAATTCCAGAGTTAGTTAAAACTCGATTCGCATATTAAAACGCAATCGGTCTGCCAAGTCATATCTTGGTGGAAAACACGTTAAAACCTGATTTTAGCGGTTGACTCGTAGGTTTACCATTGTGTTTTCCTGCACCCAAAAGTATGAAAACATGGAGGACTGGGAGCAGGAACACACAATGGTAAACCTACGAGCCAACCGCTAAAATCAGGTTTTCGGGTGTTTTCCACCAAGATATGACTTGGCAGACCGATTGCATTTTAATATGCGAATTGAGTTTTAACTCATTCTGAAATTTCAGCCGTGAACTCGATGAGGTGATTGTCTGTGCTGCCGCCTCCCGGTCTAATGTTCTTCAGTTACCAACTTCGATATCATCTTATGACTTGATGGCAGCAAAAGAGGATTTTGAAATTCTTCACAATCAAACAATTTTGTTTTTATACGTAGTAAACCATCTTGATCTTTACAGGTTTGCATTTTCTTCAATAACTTACTCTCATGTAATGTTTCCTTTTGTATCAATTTGAAAATTGAAATTGCTGCCCTTTTATATTCATCACAAGTTAATTCCCCTTTTAATTTATTATCTTTATGCAAGGAATTATGGAAAAATCTCAGCATCCATCCAACCATTCTGATTGTTTTTATATAACTGGAAAACCATTGACTGATAAGATTATCGACATCTTGCAGATTGACCATAGATGACACAACTAACTTTTTTCTCTCTTTCAACACTTCCTCTTCATTTATAGAAAATTCTGATTTAGGCCACTCTTCGGGTTCGGGTTCGGGTTGTAAACACAGCCAACTTGGACCTTCCCACCATTTTGTCTTAAGTAGCTGACGGGCAGTACATCCTCTACTTGGAAGATCGGCAGGGTTAACCGAACCTGGGATGTGTCTCCAAGAATCCGTTGGTGTCAACCCATACAACCAAAAGCATCCTCTGGACGTCCCATACAGATCCCAGTGGTCCTACAACCGTCAGATCCTGTACACGCCATAATTCAGACGTTCAGAGAACGTCAGAATCAGGACGAACTATCCATTTTCGTCCAGGGGACATCCGTAGCAGCGGAATTATCAATGCGCATGCCCCAAATCTCAAGTTATCCCGTTTCGAAAAGAAACAACTTCAATTTTCAATTCTTCATCTTCTGTGTTTTATATTGTAGTTTTAATTGTTCATCATATATCGTTTACTATTATATTTTATGGAATTAAAGCTTGTATTTTAGTTTCTAAGGTAAGTAAACTTTTGAATTTTAAGTTTTTAAAGTTAACTTTTGGGTTTTGTTCTGAGTTGTAAGGGTATTTTCTCAATTTATATCGTGAATAAAGCAAACATTCAAACAAGCATGTACACCACACGGAAACTGTTACAGGCATTTTTAATGAAAGTAATTGTAAATTGTAAGCATAATGTGGTATAATCATAAAACAAACCTTTGTTTATTTTATTTTCATCGAAGTTAACGGTATATTTTTAAAGAAAGATCGTTACGTGGTTTGCCAAAACATCGCTTGCGACCCATAGTTTGGGAACCGTTGTGTTAGATATAAAAATACATTAACAATTTTATTGTTGAAGAACAAGTAAAAATATTCATAAAGCTTTAAATTCAACTAATAAAATAATTTACACAATAAAATTATTTAGCTTAACAAAAGTTCATAAAAATTATAATGAAGTATCTTTTTACTTCAAGAATAACATATTTATAAAAATAATTTTGTAAAATTAGGATTTTCAAATCCTAATCCTATATGTGGAGCCCAAGGGTAAAGATCCAGTTGGGGACTACCTATAACACTCTTGTACCTGCAATTTGTACTAATTTTTATTTAAAAAATTACTACCTGGTTTTTAGATCTTTTTAGGGGGCGGTGGGTTTAGGTGTCAGAGTACCCCTGAAAAAAAAAAAGATAAACACTGTTTCATTTCTTAATGTTAAAAAGAAAAATCAGTAGAAACTTCCTTTTTGATTTTTATGTTACATTTCAAAGTTATTTTTTATATTTAATGTGCTTAAAATCTGTCTTGCATGAGGTGTTCCGACAAAAGATTTTTAGTTTAGTTTATTTCGTATTAATGTTCTCCATTTTAAATAACATAGCTTTGGCTAGTGTTCCCTCTAGGTCATTATTTAAACGTGCTGTATTCTGCCGTTTTTAAAATCAGTAAAATGTACCCAGCCTCTTTTTAGCGTAGTGAAATGTAGGGGAGACCGGTACACACTGGACCTATGGGCACAGTGGACCACCCCTAATATTTTATATATTTCAATTTTTTTAAAGCTTCTCTTCTATCCTAATAGACAACAACACTGCACTGATTATTTATAGCCTTCAGAAAATATGTCTATCTCAGATTGAACTATTTTATCCTGATTGGTTGTTTTGAGATTCTAAAAGTAAAATTTTTCATCATCCTACTTTTTATTTTTTTAGTAATTAAAGGTTGTAGATAAATAAGATAAAACAGCTTTTTCCCAAAGCTAAGATACTTGTTTTTATTTAACTTTAAAGTTAATATGTTTAAAAGAAAGCTATAAACAATATTAATATAATTATTTATTGAACTTCAACATGGGGCACAGTGGTTTACAGTCCACTCTTCTCCTGCAATGCAGAATGCTCAAAATATTTAATAATTGCCTATTTTCTATAAAGAAATATTGTTTTAAAGTAATTATTTAACTGTAAAATAAAGTAAACAAAGAAAAATCTCGAATACGCCATCTGGTGGAGAAAAGAGATAACTTCTCGCTTCAGGAAAATGCCCTGCAAGCCCATTGTATTACATGCATTTTTAATTTGTTCATAATGATTATTTTTTTGCACAGTTTCAGATTTCATGTGATATTTACGTTCTGTGTTTCTATGACAATGTAAAAATTATACAATTTTGAATATCTGAGGGGCCTCCGTGGCCGAGTGGTTAAGACACCATTCCGCTAATCGCTTGAGAGCGTAGGAGTCAGGTCGGCGGGTTCGACTCCCGCCAGCTCCATTGCACACACTTTGTGGAGCTCCCGGATGTAACTCTCTGGTGTTTTAAATTTCCTTGTGGCTATCACGTCCCTGTATACTGACGATGACTTATAAGCGGGCACTTGATGTCAAGCACACAAGTCAGATGTATGTTCTCAATAAACATAAACATTGAATATCTAACACTTTCAAACGAGTTTACAATAAATAATGGTTTCAATGGCACTTTAGCATTAGTTAAAGGGACAATTCTCCTGTAGCGACGGCTGCGATCAGCGCCTCTATAGGCCGTTTTAAGTCCCAATAGGGAAAGGGCGAGGCTAACGAAAAAGAAAGGCTACCGCGGTGCTTTACGCGTATCTTTTTTTACAGACCGCGAGGGTCACGTGATGCTCGAATCCACCAATACAAGTGTACGAAAAGAGCAACACGTCACTCTAGCGGTCTGTAAAAAAAGATAAGTGGAATGAACCGCGGTAGCCTGTCTCTTTCGCTAGCCTCGAGGAAAGGGCAATTGACGTCACTGTTGGTTTGGGAGAAAAACCTGTTCGTTCTTTACGACTCCTACAGTACACATGAAATGGAGCGATTTGATTGGTCTACGTTAAACTGCTCTGTGATATGATTGGCCTACGTCGTCATGACGATTCCTGCAATGATAGCTGCGACAAAAATGCAGTGGTAGATTGGTTGATGGAACTGTTTGTTTGTAAACATGCCCTTTCCTTATACAGGTAAAAACAGCTAAACTTCTCACCGGGGCCATGGGCCAAGCATGGAACTATAAATAGGCAGGAATTGACATTTCCCCCGATGACTGCCCGGTCGATTGAAGTAACTGATCTGGATGTCACAAGATGGCTGCCGTTGTTTGTTTACATCCGAATCCAGCTCGTTTGAAATATTCCAATGTCATATTAAAGTGTTTTTAAGGTTTAAATTTCTTTTAGTTGATATTTCTATAAGTTTCATCTGAGTTGCATTTTTTTTGGTGTATTTTTACATAAATTGCTCTGCCGAATAGGAGAGCAAAGGTGATCTTTTAATTTATTTTGGTTGATATTCCTGCAGTTTAAATGTATGACACCAACAACCTCTTCCAGTAGTTCTTTCAGTTTTTAATATTATTGCTTAAAATTACTAAGTAAATATTGTGCATTTAAAAAATATGTATTTATCATCAGGGCTTAGTTTCTAAGAAAAAAAGTACTGAAGCCCTAATATTCTGCAGTACTAACATCTGTAGCGCACCACCCCCCTCCGCCATCACTACAATTTGCATATTTATATTTTATACATCATTTTTAGGTAGATTTCGTAAAAAATACTACCTATTACATTCTCCCCTAAGTTGGAATTTTTGAAAAAATTTTGCAGATCTACGCTGATTATGACTCCCAGAACCCAAAACCACCCCCAGTTTAAAACTTTATATATCTACCTATCTATCTATCTATGTCACTTTTTTATGGACACGATAACTGCAATAATTCTGCACAAATCTCTTCCAAACTGATACAAAAAATAAAAGGGCATAAAATCTTGGTCAAGTTCGTTAATGGGCAAAGTCGAACCAAGAGGGGGGGCTTTTTATGAAAACAGAAACCCCCCATAATTTCTTAACTATGATGCGTATCGAATGCGTTTAAAGTTATTATTACTTCTAGGGTAAGGGCCAAAAATTTAGATATGATAGATTTTTGATATCATTAAAAATGGCCACAAGGGGGGGGGAGGGGTTTTTTAGAAGAAAATAGTTCATAACATCGTCAATTCACAAGATATCAAATCCGCTAAATTTATTATAAATCCTCTTAATATTATCTAAAACTTTTATATTGATAAGTTTTTTTTTATATGTCCAACCCTTATAGCAAAAAAAAAAAAAAATCTCTACCGGCTCCGCCTGCAAACAAGTCAGGTTTCGAAATGGGTGGTTCCAACTAACGCATCATGGTAAAAAGGTCATTTCTTCCGCAATTCCCAACAAACAGGCGCCTCACGGCCTGCGTCCTCGAAATCTACCTGTGCCTGTAGGCCGAGCCGTCAAGGATT
Source organism: Maratus michaelseni (assembly GCA_963931845.1). Classification (NCBI taxonomy): domain Eukaryota; kingdom Metazoa; phylum Arthropoda; class Arachnida; order Araneae; family Salticidae; genus Maratus; species Maratus michaelseni. Next base: position 147,087,340 of record OZ007599.1, on the reverse strand, counting down.
TTTTTTAATTTAATTTAAAGCATTACTTTTCTATTTAGCAGAATACAAATTTTAAATACATCTACTGCGTATACTTATCTATAAACTAATCCACTTTTTAGTTATTACTACAATAGAAACCTTTGCCTAATCTTAATGTTAATTAATCGCGGAATTATCTGATCAAATAAGCTCCGAATTATGATTCGGAAATAGTGTTAACACAAAAATAATAAATAGTTCGCAGCTACGCAGAATAGAAAAAGACTATATCTGTTGACTCTTTATTCTTATCAAAATAGCATTAAAATGATTTGAAATGGAATAAATACAATTTTGAATTTAAGACAGATTGAGCTCAAACCTGCCCAAACCCGAAGACTGATATAAAAATAGAGACCGTTTCATCTCTATATCTTACCTGAGCGAAACATTACGTCACTTAAGTGTTTTGATACAAAAGAAGGAAAAAGATTGGATATATATGAGAAGGAAAGGAAATGGTAATTTAGGATTCGTTTTTCCGAAGCGTTATTACGCTGGGCTCCAGAACGCAGTGTTTATGAGCTCCGGTGAATTCTGGCCAATATTTACATTTTTACTAAAAACAGAGAAGTACCGGAGCTAGGCTCTGCCTCAAATTAAGCCCTGTGTATCAATAAAAGCTAAAGAAGGATTGTCCGATATGAAAAATATCAGTTCGATGTTCGATCACAGGTACCATTTGAGTAGGGTTAGAAGGAACAACCCCCCCCCCAAAAAAAAAAAAAAAAACTTTCCCAGTAGTTCTTTCTGTTTTTAATTTTGTTATTTAAAACTACTAAGTAAATATTGTGCTTTCAATTTTTAACTTATTAATTAACACTTTTGAATTTCTTGAGGAAAAAATAGTTAAAAAAGAAAAATTGTCTACAATCTCTAGGCAATGAAATTTCAGAAATGTTACTATTATATTATTCACAGCTTCATATCATAAAAAGCTTAAAAGGTCAAAATAAAATCCCTGCCTTTTTTTTTTTTTTTTATAGAAGGTACATAAAAAAATTACGCCTGCATACTTTTGATATATTAAAAAAAAAATTGACAAAAAAGATCTAAAAACAAATTTATATAAAAAGCAAAAATTGATAATGGATATCATTTTGGAAATATTAACTACTCAGAAACGTATTTAGAAGCATGAGCAAGCACATAGCTTAATCGCTAATTTCTTAAAATCTTGAGAAATGCTTAGTGATAGAAAAAGAAACAACAAAAGGCTTATAAAAATGTCTATCACTTAAGCATTTCTCATTTTTAATTATATTTAGTGATTACTCTAATTTCTTATCATTTTGTAATTATATTGTTAAAAGTGTCTTTAATTAACATTAAAAATCATTTTTGAAAATTGTATATATTATAGGATAGACCGGGAGGCGGCAGCACAGACAATCACCTCATCGAGTTCACGGCTAAAATTCCAGAGTTAGTTAAAACTCGATTCGCATATTAAAACGCAATCGGTCTGCCAAGTCATATCTTGGTGGAAAACACGTTAAAACCTGATTTTAGCGATTGACTCGTAGGTTTACCATTGTGTTTTCCTGCACCCAAAAGTATGAAAACATGGAGGACTGGGAGCAGGAACACACAATGGTAAACCTACGAGCCAACCGCTAAAATCAGGTTTTCGGGTGTTTTCCACCAAGATATGACTTGGCAGACCGATTGCATTTTAATATATGCGAATTGAGTTTTAACTCATTCTGAAATTTCAGCCGTGAACTCGATGAGGTGATTGTCTGTGCTGCCGCCTCCCGGTCTAGGATAATTTATAATATAGAGTATAAAAATGTATAAAAAATAACATGCAAATTTTTTAACATGTAATGTGTATAATTATTTTTTTCAAAACATCTTCTATCCTTTAGAATATTTTAAATAACTGTTACTTTCAGGATCCTCACATCTGTATATTCTCCGACAATTATATCAACTTTGGCTGTAAGAAATGAAAGTTAATACTAACATAAGCAAAAAACATTTAAAGGCATCTTTAGAGCAATAATATCATAATTTTACACAGAGTAATGACGTTTTTAAATATATAGACAGGCTTGGGGCCCCCTAACAAGACTTCAACTGGCACGGGGCCCTGGGCAGCCTCCCGGCCCAGCATAAAATTATAGAAAAATAGCTCAGTTCACATAACTACTACAAAAATAAAAAACACTTCAGTTGCAGAAATAACAAGTAGACTAAATTAAAACATCAAATTATCTATACGTAAAGAGAGATATATACTTTTTGGTTGACATGTAAACACCATCCCTGTACTCTGATTTAGACGATGTAAACAATCAAGAAAATGAACAAAAAAAAAAACTGCAGAAATGTAGTGCAACTAACGTGAAAATTAACATATACATAACAAAACTGCCAAAACGCGGAATATTCTGATTTACATTCATACACATTACACTCATAGTTTTTAGCAATCCATTTGGATAGCTTTGCATACATCAAGCAATTACGTCTTTAAAAAGTAAATAAATTACTTATCGATGAAATTTTATTCAGGAATCTTCTTGCCAAACCTATTCCACACCACTATTCCAAACCTATGGCTGCACCAAACCGTGTATTGGTGCAGCCATATGCTTCTCACGAGCCCATTGTTTTATAATAATTAAATTAAAACTATGGCTTAAATCTCACTTACTAATACCCTGTTCACATCGGACATTTAAGATATCTTAGACCGCCATTTTTGAGGTGGTACCTCCCCGGAATTGAATACCTGTCCACACCGCCAAACGCATTTAAGATAACTCACTCAACATCACCGTGTCCAGTGCGCATGCGCATATGTTAAAAGCAAACTCAACAGCCAATCGGCCTCCAGAGCCAATCAGAGTGAGCGGTACTGACTGTATCTAGCAATGGAAAGTTCGAACTCACTAAGTGAGTTTCTGGAACTCACTCAGTGAGTTCAGCGGTCTAAGATATCTTAACTATCCGATCTGAACGTAGTATAACGTTGTCAGGGGGAATGTTTTGGTTTTCACAACTTGGTGGAACGGGCAGAACCGCGACCTACGTTATACACGGCCGGTGCATGACGTTTAAAACGTCACATGGAGTGGATCATTTTTAAACGTTGATTGGTGCAAAACGGGGGGTGCGCCGCTTTGCACCAATCGCCGTGTAAAAATGATCCACTCCATGTGACGTTTTAAACGTCATGCACCGGCCGTGTATTGGGACTTAAAACGGCCTATACGCTATCGAAGTGTGACGTAATTTATCACTTGTCGTCTGCTCCGGCCACGCGAGATACGTAGACGCATAGGGAAATTAATTAAAAAAATCATATTAAAACAAATATTATTTATCTAAAACTTTTATCCCTTGATTAGGATACTTTGATATCAGAAGTATCATTTGCGTAAGTGTAATTAACGTATTTTTAGCTCAAATTTGTGTAGTTTAGTTTTAAAATTTCAAAACGGTAATGTCTCGATCTAAGACACCATGAAATACGGTTCAGGAGTGGCGCCATCTATGATCAGTAAAGGTCATCATTCTCTTATTTATGTGATATTATTTTAAAATAACTTATTTAACTAGATTTTTATTTACTAAATATTTATGATTTTCAATCATTTAAAATGTTTTATAGAGTAGTAGAAAATTAATATTTTTATTAATCTGATCATTAAATATAATTTATTTATCTTGTGTACTGTGCAAAATTTGTTGTTTAATAAGAAACTCAGAAAACTAAATAGTGATAATTATATATAGAGACAAAGAGAGTAAGAAAGAAAATAGTTTGATAGTATGTCATAATCTTTAATTAAAAACGTGAAAAAAATCTATTTTATCCAAAATATTCATAAAAAAACTTTATACAGTCAAACCTCGTTAAAATGAACACGCTTAACTTTTAACATGAATTCTTTTCATTGTCCCCTATAAACGCGAGTACAAAGATTTGATACTGATAACATGAATTACTGTTAACATGAACAAAATTTTCATTCCCCTTGAGGTTCATGTTAATGAGGTTCGACTGTATATATATATATATATATTTTAACAAGCAAATTTTTAATTTAGCAATTTAACATGCTAAAAAAAAATCATGTTTGCTTATAAAAAAAATATCTTCGGGATACCTATATCAGATTTGAGCAATAGAAATAATAATTAATTTACAGTACAGAAATATGCCTCAAATGTATGTATATAAACTGCTAAAACATTTTTTAAATCTTCACACTTTAGAACCTCATAAACACTTTATCCCCCTCCCCCTCAAACTACCGTAACATAAAAAATAATTTACTAATGTCGTAATCTTTAATTAAAAAAAAAAAAAAAAAAAAAAAAAAAAAGCTAATAATCTACCCAAAATAACTCTCAAAGGAAATTTCATAAGCAAACGTGATTTTACAAAATATAAAATAATCGCTGAATTTTAACATTCTCACATTTCTAATGTGACTGTCATATTTGTAAATATATGTATGGAAAAGCAATATGACATTAACACTTTTTAGTTCCTAAGGTTTTTACTAAATACAAAATTTTCTATCATTGCAATGTAAATAAATTTGTATTTTATGATTAGATCGTTAAAATATTAATTCTGTTCTATAAAAATTTTAAATGATTCAAAAACTTAAATATTCAGTAAAAAAATATATATGTAAATAAGTTTTTAAAAAATCATTTAAATCGATCATAAACAAATTAATAAATACATATAATGTGTAAAAATATGAAAAATATCCGAGATTGATTGTACTTTCTTTGAGATTACTGATCCTAGATGGCGCCACCCCTAAATCTTAAATTGCTAGGAACTTTGGCGTTTTTAAATTTTAAAACTAAAAAACATAAATTTGAGCTACAAATAATTTAATCACATTTCAGCAAATGATACCTTTTATATCAATGTATGCAAATCAAGAGATGAAAATTTCAGAAACAAAATATTTATTTTAATACGATTTTTTAAAATAATTTCTCATGTTATTTATCACTAGAAACTCAGCCATTTGTGGCCCATAGCAGACGAAAACACACGAGTGACGTAATCACTTCGGTGGCGTATAGAGGTGCTGATCGCAACTGTCGGTACAGGAAAATTGTCCCTTTAACTAATGCTAAAGTGCCATTGAAATCATTATTTATTGTAAACGTGTTTGAAAGTGTTAGATATTCAAATTTCGATAATTTTTACCTTGTCATACAAACACAGAACACAAATATCACATGAAATCTGAAATTGAGCAAAACAGTAATCACTAGGAACAAATTAAAAATGCATGTAATGCAATGGGCTTGCAAGGGATTTTCCTGAAGGGAGAAGTTATAACTTTTCTCCACCAGATGGCGTATTCGAGTGCTTGAATACGCATGTCGCGGCAGAACCGGTCTTCATCATTTGGGGGATATGTCAGTTCCTGTTTTTTCTTAGTTCCATGGGGCCAAGCAACAACAACATGCGCTAGGGGGCGTTGATGAATCGCATATAAATAAGAGCGTTTTGGAAAAAAATGGCATTAGCAAATGTTGAAGGAATGTTCTAGTACCCACTGAAAACAGTGGAGATCTCTAATCATATAAAACTTCTTAAAAGGGGGACTCCCTCACACGGAGTATATACCTGTAATCGGTATGTTTTGCTTTTGTTTATAATCGGTTTTGTGAAGATTTAGAGATATAATTTTATGAATTTCATGAAAATGTCATTTTTTAATTAGTGTTTAGAATTACTTTTTAATTTTAGCATTTTTAAAAAAAAACTTGTTAAATTTATTTGAACATTAATGATGACAATCGGTTGGGGAATTACAGAATTTTACTCGTCCCTGGCGTCCTGGGGAGTGGATTTTTAAGCTGTCTTTTAAAAACTGCAGGATATAGAAGATATGTTTTGTACTTGTTATATTTTGCAACTCTCCAAGTTACCGCGATGTAAATATGATGATACCATGTTTTGTCCTATACTAAACTTTTCTCTGTTGCATATATTTCTTAATAGAAAAAAAATTGCGAAAATGTATTGTAGTAATAGTAATAAATTATTTTTGAATTTGTTTAAATTCTGTCATAACAGGTTTAAACTGTATACGTTGCTTCTTGTTGGCTGGTAAGATTTTCTGAAAATTCCCAACCTCAGATGACTATTTTAAACTAATACATTCTCCCCTTTTTTTTTGGGGGGGGGGGTTAAAAGATTTTTAATTCATAATATAAATTCCAAAAAAATAAACGGAAATAAACGGAATCTTGGAAAAAATTTCATGTCGCCAAAACGGCATTTTGGCGAAAAAAATTTCGCCAAGTTCGCCAAGCAGCACAGGATAGGGAACTCTTCCCAAATTCTGTCATAACAGTTTTAAACTGTATACGTTGCTTCTTGTTGGCTGGTAAGATTTTCTGAAAATTGGCAACCTCTGATGACTATTTCAAACTAATACATTCTCCCTTTTTTTTGGGGGGGGGGGGGGGGTTAAAAGATTTTTAATTCATAATATAATTTCCAAAAAAATAAACTTTTCCAAGCTTTATGTTTGAAGCTGAATTTTTAAATATAGAACTGATAATTATGTGGGCCAATATTTACTTAGAACACCCGTCCAGGGATAAAGTGTCTGACTTAGATAAATAATTTACAGCTTTATTTGAAAGAATTTTTTCTGGTTTAAATTTAAACTTGCATAACAGGTTATAGAATGAAAAAAGACAAGCTTATATTTATGTTCAAATTTTCCTAAAAAGAAAACTAAATTTTTTGCAGTTTTTTAAATTTTGTTGCAGTAAACATAAAATTTTATTGATTTTGTTTTTTGTGAAAAAAAAAGCAAATTATATCTGCTTTCAATTTAGTTGATCTTCAATTGTTAAATAAGTTAAGAAAAAAAAATTCTAAAACAAAGGAGACTGTAGTGTTGACTCTAAGCCATTTTAGCAGGGCGCAGCGCCCGGCGTTCCTTTTTATTTCTTTTATGCGCACGGCGTCCCTTTTTATTTCTTTTATGCGCCCGGCGGCCCTTATTAATACTTCCTATGCATCCCGTGGCCTTTAAGAGAGTTTCACAGCACCCAATTGCTTTTCTTTATAATCAAATTCCGCCATTTTCTTTCCTTTTATCAGCATTTGCACGAAAGCAAGTGTATGTTTTTCTGCCCGGTCCCATTTTTAGCAATGTGTTAACGAGAATTTCGAGCATGGAATGTGAACTAATCGGGAATTGGATCGGATTCGGATTATTAGGGGACTCTAAACAAGCCAGTTAAAAATCTTTTTTGTGAACAAGGTACAAGTGTGCCTTTTTTGAAAAAATATGCCATTTTTTGAGAATAGTGTTCCCTTTTTGAAAAATTTCCACCCGGCGGCCCTTCTTTTCTAGAGTCAACACTAGACTGGTTTTAATTTATTCATTATTTATTATCAAAACAATAACTATTTCATTTCTCTTTTCCAAATAAACAAATTCACTTGTTCCTTTAAAATATGAATTTGAATTATTATGAATGGGGACCCGCTTTTATAAAAAAGGGACCCAGATATTTGAAAATCCTGGGACCCAGGATTTTTAGGATCCAGTGACATCACTGCTGTATTTACAAACCCTAAATGTGGTGTGTATAGATCCACATGCTACACAAAAAATGTCATGTTACCTTCTATAGGCATTAAGTGCTGAAATTAACTTTTCTAATGTGTTGTGTTTTACAGCTTAATCAAATTTTAATAAATCATGTGGCGTGTATACAAATCTATAGATTACATAGATGCTCAAAAGAATTGGACTATGGGCACTAATTGCAAAAATTGTTCAACTATGTCAGTTTTCTAAATTACTTATTTAGATATATTTTTACCTTATTAAATAGTTAGATTATGAAACACTTTCTGAATACTGTAACCTGAAAAGGCTTTTTATTCCATTCATTTAAATGATTCAGAGTTGCAATCTTTAAATTCATCTTTCTGAGTTTGTGTTTTTCAGTATATCGGTTGTTTTAAGTGACACAACTTCAAGAAATATTTTTCAATTCACTCCCCATTTCTTTTTGGACAATCGTTGATGAGACTAAAGATTGGATTTTCAGTAGTATAGTTTATTTTTGAAAAATTAAAATGTTAAGTCATATTTACAGTATTTATTAGGTGTGTTCATAATTATATAAATACGTAACACCTGGAGTCGTCGTATGGTCCATCCGTCCGCATATAACAGCGCAGAAACTACCCAACAGAATGGTTTGAAATTTAATATGGAATCGTTGCAGGATTTTGTCGAGTCATTTAAAATTTTATGAAAATCAAATCAAAACTTAAAGGTATTAATAAAAGTTTTCTTCATGCTATTAAATCCTATCATACGTTATTAATACAATGATATCCCATGATGGGTAATGATTTTAAGTTGCATTGGTGATTACATCCTATTTAACATGGAGATATTATTTCCGTATTATGGATTTTTTTAATCTAATCTGAATACTAAAATTGTTTAATTATAGCAATCCTATAATCTTACCAACAGTTTTTTTTATAGATGTTTCCGGAGAAATAGAAATTAAATGGAAAAAGAGTTTAAATATGGATTTAAAGTTCTGAAATTTTCAAAGTTAGGCTTAAGTTTCCCATTGGAATTTTCAGTAAATGTCAATAAAAGATAAAATGTTGCAAACTTAAAATGTACTTATATTACTGAAATTAATCGTATCATAATAAAAGACTATATAATTCATTTCGCTGAAATAATAACAGTACGAACGCACCTCATTTGCCACGTTTGAGGTTTGACGTACAATCTCCAACTACTTGTTTACAGATGTCATGGCATTTTTTTTTTCTTAAACTAATTAACTTTTTAGAAATCTGATCGAAAATAACGGTTTTATGTGATTTTGTTTTAATATGGTGCCATTTTTTAATTTATTAAGTAATTTGTGCCAGTAATTTTAATTTATGTAACAAAAATTGAGCATGTTTCTAAGAAAAGTATGACACAAAAAGCATTTCAAAATGTATAAAATAGAAGTATAGTTTTTTTTTTTTTTTTTTTTTCAAATTTTACTTCAAAAATCTCATTTTTGCTTGATAAATCAGTTTCCCCAATAAAACTTGTTAAGAATGTCAATAAGATATTATTATAAAATACTCAAATAATGAAATAGTTCAAAGGATATCCTTAAAATTTTTAAATACTTGAAACATTTTACAATATGATGGCCAAAATGAAATGGCACATTTGAGATTTGAAATATAAAGAAAATACCACGGCTGATCCAAGATAAGAAATGAATAGTTTTGGATTAAATTGTGGATTTTAATTACTTATTTAAACTTCTACACTATGACTTCTGTATGGAGAGTTAAGTCAAAATGAATTTATTTCTTTAACACTGACAACCATTTTGCTTCAAACTTTTTGAAGATATTTCACAATATTGAAACACATTGGTGAGGTTATAAAACTATTTAGATTTTCGTTTTTAGGAAACCTTTTGGAAGCAAATAAAATAATTTGTATTACTATTATCGTATCATTTGTAGAAACATAATATATGAAAAATGAGATGTTGTATTATTTCGAAGAAACTAATTATTTTACTTCAAATTTTACAAAAGATTTTCAAAGAGATTGAATCGTGCTATTATTTCCTGTTTTAGAAAAATCACTCTAAGATAATGAAATCCTGCAATTGTATTGGCGACATAGTATGTTCAAACTAGTTTAATTTACCTAAAATTTTACAAAAAAATATTAAGGTCACAAGAGTTTAGTCAAGTTCATGCTATTCTTTCTTGTTTTTATTCTAGATTATGAAATCCTGCAATTGTATTGGTGTCATAGTATGTTCAAACTCTCATTTACTGAGACAGAATGCATAAAATTCTGAAGAGATTCTAACTGCAGTCTACGTCTGCATTCGGCTGTTAAAGACAGAAAAAGTTCAGTGCATCATTAATAGAATAAGGTAAGTTATTCATTTTATTCAGTTGGTTTTTCTTAATGAGATAATATGAAAATGCAACTTAATTTGAACTTAGTTTGTTCTTTCTGAAAGCTGTATTTAAGACAATATTGCAAACTCTAATGTAATTCGAAAATATTTGAGCTCCTATGTCTCATGCATTTAATTATACGATGCAAATGTTTTCATGCTTTGCAGACAGACGTCAAAAAAGTTTAGTTTCATGTTGTTTTGTAATTTTAATTTTCTTGAGGAAATAATGTTTATAAAAATATTATTTGGTTAGTAGCTAGAAAATAATAGCAATGACTTATTTTAATGAATGAAAGAAATTGAGTATTTTCTTTGCTGTGTAAAAGCAAACTACAGATAAAGTTTGCGAGTTTCTAAAAGTAAATATTGCGAGCACATCTTTTGTTCAACAGTTTTTTTTTTTTGATCCACTTAAAACATTCTACTTTTAAAGACGCTACTCTCTTAAGACATTGTTTACTTTCATTGACATTATTAACCCCTTCGGCCCTGACGTCCTACTAATAGGACATATCTTTTATTGAGTATTATTTTGTCTTAAACATTATTTTTATTAATTCCAGCACCTAATAGTGATAGTATGAATCTCTACATTTCCTATTATGACTTCACTTATGTTTAGCATATAGTAATAATAATAATTTTCATAATTATTAGCAAGCCGTTGGCATTTCTTTTAATTAAAACATACGTGTCATTCTTTAAATTAAAATTTGGGAATCCTTTTCCGAATTGGTAATTTGTGATAAAAGATAAAAAATATTACTAACTTTTTATGCTTGTTTAATTTAGTTGTAATACGACATTTTCCAAACGTCTTCAAAAATTCTTCCTTAGACTATTGTTATATGAAAAACACACAAAATAACTACATTTGTGAGGTTTGGGTAAATAATGCATTCGTTAACTTTCATTAAACCCTAACTTCTGTGATTCCGATAGCTATTTTTAATTTTGTTAGCATAACAGTAATTTTTTCCCAAAATTGAAAAAAAAAATCAGGGCCGAAGGGGGTTAATATAAAATATTTTGTTATACTTTTACAATTTTCTTTACTATATATAAATTTTCAACAATTCAAATTTTGGATAATTTGAACATTTCGTTTCAATTTCGGTGTTCAAAAAAAAAAAAAAAAAAAAAAAAAAAACCCAGCTGGCTCTAAATTATTTATTTTTTAATTTTCCAAAGTTGTCAAAAAATTTAATTTTCACTTTATAAAATATTACTAAAGAAATTTATGTTAATTTTTCTTAATTCTACATTTTTTTGTAACTTTAAAGCTATCAAAAAACACTTTATATAATTTGTTAAAATAATGTCGATAGTATTTATAGATCTTTTACTGAGGGACACAAAAGAATGCGTATACATTACAAACTACTAATGGCAATTGGTTGAAGCGCATTTTGATTCATATTGCGCATTGTGAATGAGAAAATGGCATGCATTGCATTTACAGTCCGTTTAGAGGCACACAGAAAATGCAAAACATTAGGCCTATAAATGATTTTTTTCTTCATTATTATAATAGCATATTGGCTGTAATTTTTTGAAATAGATTTTTAAGATATTCCCAATTTGAACTCATCGATATTAAATAAATGTTAATCGGGTACATTGCATCCCATTATGTATTAAAATTATGTGTAAAATTTTTATTGAGACTCCTAGAAATAGTGTTCCCGCTAGGCTTTTTTTTGAAGGCCGCAGCGCCCTGCCCTTTTAAAAATTGGGAAAATGTGCCCTGCCCTTTTTGAAATCGGCAAAATGCGCCCTCGAAAAACGGCAAATTTCGTCAAAAGATCGCGAAAAAACGACAAATTTTGTCAGCAGATCGCGAGAAAAACGTGACTTTCGTCAGAGAATTGCATAAAAACGGCAAATTTCGTCAAAAGATCACGAAAAAACGACAAATTTTGTCAACAAATCGCGGGAAAAACGTGACTTTCGTTAGAAAATCGTGAAAAAACAGCAAATTTTGTCAAAAACATTGCGAAAAACGACAAATTTCGTCAAAAGATCGAGAAAACGGCAAATTTCGTCAAAAGCATTGCGGAAAAACGCCAAATTTCGTTAAAATATCTCGAAAAAACGGCAAATTTAGTCAACAGATCGTGGGAAAAACGTGACTTTTGTCAGAGAATCGCATAAAAACGGCAAATTTCGTCAAAAACATTGCAAAAAGCGACAAATTTCGTCAAAAGATCGCGAAAAAATGAGAAAATTTTGTCAACAAATCCGGGAAAACGTGACTTTCGTTAGAAAATCGCGGAAAAACGGCAAATTTCATCAAAATCTCGAAAAAACAAAAAAATTCGTCAACAGATCGCGGGAAAAACGTGACTTTCGTCAGAAAATCGCATAAAAACGGCAAATTTCGTCAAAAACATTGCGAAAAGCGGCAAATTTCGTCAAAACATCGTGAAAAAACGGTAAATTTTGTCAACAGATCGCGAAAAACGGCAAATTTCGTAAAAAAAAAATAGCGAAAAAAATTGCAAAATTTATCAACAGATCTCGAAAAAACTGCAAATTTCGTCAAAAGATCGCGATAAAATGCAAATTTCGTTAAAGGGACACAACCCTCCCCCCCCAACCCCTTAACACCCTGGGGAAAAAAAAACTCATCTTTTGCTCTCCCAGCTCACCAAGCCTTATCTTTTTTTTTTTTTAACTTTTTCTGCTCTGTTGCTTTATTATAGCAAATAATCGATCAAGTAATTTTCCACACCCTCACCCAAAATTGATGCCCACCCCTTCTTTCCAAGCACACGAAATTTAAAGTTAAAACTCTTTTATTTAAATTTTTTTGTCCTATTTTTAAATCTTTAGTAAGGTAACTAAATCAGTCATCTTAAGTTCAAAATTTCTGCTTCCCCCTTAAAATTCATAGTTTAGAGGCGGCTAATAATTTTATATCCACATATGTTAACCTAATTACTTACTAGAACCTTAAAATATCAATTTAATAAAAATGTATTTCTATAATTTATGTTACTAAATGTGTGTACAAACATTGATGAGTATATGAACAATAATCCATATATTTAAAGCTGTTTGGTAATTCTGTCAAATCTATTCCATCGAAATTCGATCGAATACGCATGCGTCAAAAAATCACCGGCCAATGAGGTGAGGGTCTATGACTGTCTCTACAAACGTGTTTGGGATCGTATCATCTGTTGTTTTTTTCTGTTGTCACGTTGCGTTAAACCTAGGAAGATATTTATCTAGAACTCACTGTGGAGTGTTTAGAAGGTATTTATTTTATTTATTTATTTTATTTATTGTAATTTGTATGAATACTTAGATGTCCATTTCGGATTTACTGTTTAAAAATGAATTTAGGCTCATAAGTTGGCGAAATCCCGATGGAAATTTTTTTTTTAGATCTCTATCATTTTGTTTATATAGTACAGAAAATAATTATTCAAACGTGTAGAACACGTAATACAAAATTGGACCACTTATGGTCTGTTTATTATCGGGAATGAATCTTATGGTGTTCCGATTGATAATGAATTCGATTATGTAAATATAATGTCAAAAGACAGTACGCACGGTAGTAATATTTTTATTATTATGTGTTCGAAAAAAGCGAATCTGAGCGCCTGAATATAAATTATAAAATATTATTTCTATATTTAGCAACTAAATATTTAATAAATATGCAGGAATGTGACTAGCTTTATGTGAATGTATAATATATGTAAGTCTGAACTTTAGCATTATTTTTTAACAGAAATATATTATCTCTATTCGATTTAAAAGTTTTGTCATTACATAAGTGTGCTATTTAATTTGTAAAGAGTATGTATGCATTATATTGTTTGTATGTATACAAATGTTTAGAATGTTTTGATTTGTAAACTCTTAATATTTGAATAATGTTTACATTATATTTGTTTGTATGTATACAAACAATATATGTATACAAAGAAGTATATATACAAACAATATTAATATTTACATTGTATTGTTTGTATGTATACAAATCTTGAATGTTTTAATTTATTACATTCATTTTTTACCAGTTTGCATGTCCGTTCATGGGCGATTCATATGAAACTCATAATTTGTCACAAATTGGTGATTTTATTGATTTAGTGCTTTGCCCAAGAATGTGGAAAACAAAACTATTTTTGACATCGGGTGAAATGAATGAGGTTATTTCGGTTTTTATTTTGTATATAAAAAATGTTATATGTAAAAAAATCCTGGCCATTAATCACATTGTTTTTTGTATATTTAAAGACGATTACTTATTCTTTGTAATTATTTTTTTGCTGGGGGTTTTTGAGCAAAATAATATTACTTCATAGCTAGAACCAGTTCCGCTAATCATTAATATTTTCTTAATCCTTTGACCGCTGAGCAAATGGGCAAATTTGTAATGTTTTTTCTGTTATTTTTTTTAAATGTCAAAAAAAGATAAATTTTCAAAATTGGTATAAAAAACTTAGGTACTTCTCTATTATCCCATCGTCCACTTTTCATAACAAAATACTATTGCCAAAATGTATGATTAAATGCCAAAAATGCAATCCCATTTACTTGATGTCGGAAGCATTATACGTGTTTGTTATGTCGTCAAGTGGTTTTTAATTCAACATTTGCGCGTATTAATGACAACGTTCTCCCGTTTATTTGGCGTTACAGTTTGGCGATAGTTTTTTGTTATGAAAAGTGGTCGATGAGATAATAGAGAAGTACCAAAACTTAATTACGTATATGAGTAGATTCCTTGACTATATTAATCATTACTCAATATTTTAAAACTGCATCATATTTGTAGAATTATATTAATTTAAACAATGCTTCTATTGAAGTGTGAAGAAGCACATACTTCTATGAAGAACCATATATTTACATAATAGTTTTCATTAGCAATCGGAACACCATAAGATTCATCCCCGATAATAAACGGACTATAAGTGGTCCAATTTTGTATTACGTGTTCTACGATATTTTACGTACGTTTGAATAATTATTTTCTGTACTATATACACAAAATGATAGAGATCTAAAAACACAATTTCCATCGGGATTGATTTTGCGAATGTTAAATGAGCCTAAATTCATTTTTAAACAGTAAATCCGAAATGGACACCTAAGTATTCATACAAATTATAATAAATAAAATAAATACCTTCTAAACACTCCACAGTGAGTTCTATATAAATACCTTCCTAGGTTTAATGCAATGTGCAAGAAAAAAAAAAACAGGAGATGATCCCAAACACGTTAATAGAGACAGTAATAGACTCTCACCTCATTGGCCGGCGATTTTTTTGACGCATGCGTATTGGGTCGAATATTGTTGAAAAATGATTTTGAAGAAAAAATCGGGAAATTCACAAAATGGTTTCGGGAAAAACTTCACCAAATGGTTTAAAAATTCTTTGAGTGACAGCGGGAAAAAAATTTCGTTTTACATTCAATCATCGCAATTGGCGAGTGTGACTATTAAGTTTAGCCAGTACTGGCAATAACATCAATTACCAATTTTCAGTATTACTCGCCGATTGGTGAGTGTTAATTTTGTCTTATATCACAAACTGTATTTACATATACTACTAGATATAATGATTATGAACCATGATTTTTCTATTATTGGGCGAGATTCATGTTTTTTCAGCAATTCTTTGACGAAATTCATGTTTTTTCAGCGATCCTTTGAAGAATTTCGCATTTTTCTCATGATCCTTAACGAAATTCGCATTTTCCAGCGATTCTTTGATAAAATACATTTTATTCCGCAATTTTTAGACGAAATTTAGTAAAAAAGCATGACCTTTTGGTGAACTTTCCTTTTTTGCGATTCTTTGACAAAATTTGCTTATCTTTCACGATCCTTTTGCATAATTAATGTTTTTTCTGATGTCTTTTAACGAAAGTCATGTCTCCCCATGATCCTTTGATGAATTTAGTGTTTTTTCCTCAATCATTTGACGAAATCTGTGATTCCCCCCCCCCCCGCGAAGATTGGTTAGATGTTTTTAGTCTGCAGGTGCCCTAAAAAGTCTGTGACGCCCGTTGCTGCATTGCACACATTCTTTCTTCCATGGTGCATCGAACGAAGAAAATTCATCCTAAAGAATCATTGTTTCATTCTTGACATTTCTGGAAAGAAACAACGTTCAACTCATTGGCTGAATTGTAAAGGGCGAAATGTGTCAAACATTAGCGGAAAGAAAGTGCGCAATTTGTTCGTTCATGGATAAAATCATGAAATTCATTAATCAATAGTTGATAAATTCGTCAATCGATAGCGGAAAAATCGCAAAATTCATTAATCGACAGTGGAAAAATCGCAAAATTCATCAACTGGTTTCGGGGGAAAAAGTTTTCGAATATCGTCAAATGGCTTCGAGAAAAAAAATCACAATCCGTCAATTTCGGAGAAAAAATCGTGAAATTCGCCAAATGGTTTCGAAATTTGTCGAGCGACAGCGGAGAAAAAAATCTTTTTCCATTCAATCATCGCAATTGGTGAGTGTGACTATTATGTTTGACCAGTGGTGGCAATAAAGTCCATTGCCAAATTTTCAGGATTACTCGCTGTTTGGCAAGTGCTAATTTTGTCCTATACTTCAAAACCCTTTTGATCATATCATCAGTGTGCAGGACAATTTTTTTTACGTGAACCATTTGATGAATTTTGTGATTTTTCCATTATCGATTGACCGATTTTACTGCTATCGATTGTTGAATTTTATAATTTATCAACTATTGATTAGCGAATTTCATGATTTTTTCCATGAACGTTTGACGAATTACGCAAAAAAATTAAGAATATCGTTAAATTGTCTTGGGTAAAAAAAAAATTAATATTGTCAAATGCCTTCGAGAAAAAGTTGCAAGTTGGAACGCCTGTGACCTCTTTTTCATGTTATGCATCTCGGGTCTATCCCCCCAAGTGGGACACTTTTCTAAATTTTGCAGACACCTCTCATGTGATATATCGCTGGAAAATTCTTTGACCGCTTATTCATGTTATGCATCTCCGGGGTCCATCCCGCCACCCCCCCTCCCCCCCCCCAAAGGGTACTTTATAAATTTTGCACACAACCCTCATGTTATATATCATTGGAAAGGTCTGTGACTGCTTAATCATATTATGCATCTCGGGTCTATCCCCCCCCCCCCCCCCCCAAGTGGGACACTTTTCTAAATTTTGCAGACACCTCTCATGTGGTATATCGCTGGAAAAGTCTTTGACCGCTTATTCATGTTATGCATCTCCAGGGTCCATCCAGCCACCCCCCCCCCTAAGGAAGGCACTTTTATAAATTTTGTTGACACATCTCATGTGATATATCGCTGGAAAAGTCTTTGACCACTTATTCATGTTATGCATCTCCGGGGTCCATCCCGCCACCCCCCCTCCCCCCCCCAAAGGGTACTTTATAAATTTTGCACACAACCCTCATGTTATATATCATTGGAAAGGTCTGTGACTGCTTAATCATATTATGCATCTCGGGTCTATCCCCCCCCCCCCCAAGTGGGACACTTTTCTAAATTTTGCAGACACCTCTCATGTGATATATCGCTGGAAAAGTCTTTGACCGCTTATTCATGTTATGCATCTCCGGGGTCCATCCCGCCACCCCCCCCCCCCCCTAAGGAAGGAACTTTTATAAATTTTGTTGACACCCCTCATGTTATATATTGTTGGAAAGGTCTGTGACTGCTTAATCATATTATGCATCTCCGATGTCCATCTCCCCACTTTGCCCCCCCCCCCCAAAGGGTACTTTATAAATTTTGCACACAACCCTCATATTATATATCATTGGAAAGGTCTGTGACTGCTTAATCGTATTATGCATCTCTGATGTCCATCTCCCCACTTTGCCCCCCCCACCCCCCCAAAGGGTACTTTATAAATTTTGCACACAACCCTCATGTTATATATCATTGGAAAGGTCTGTGACCACGTAATCATATTATGCATCTCAAATGTCCAACTCCCGACTTTGCCCCCCCACCCCCCCCAAGGGATACTTTTCTAAATTTTGTTGACACCCCTCATGTCATATATCGTTGGAAAGGTCTGTGACTGCTTAATCATATTATGCATCTCCGATGTTCATCTCCCCACTTTGCCCCCCCCCCCAAAGGGTACTTTATAAATTTTGCACACAACCCTCATGTTATATATCATTGGAAAGGTCTGTGACTGCTTAATCGTATTATGCATCTCTGATGTCCATCTCCCCACTTTGCCCCCCCACCCCCCCAAAGGGTACTTTATAAATTTTGCACACAACCCTCATGTTATATATCATTTTAAAGGTCTGTGACCACTTAATCATATTATGCATCTCAAATGTCCAACTCCCCACTTTGCCCCCCCCACCCCCCCAAGGGATACTTTTCTAAATTTTGTTGACACCCCTCATGTCATATATTGTTGGAAAGGTCTGTGACTGCTTAATCATATTATGCATCTCCGATGTTCATCTCCCCACTTTGCCCCCCCCTCCCCAAGGGGTACTTTCTAAATTTTGCACACAACCCTCATGTTATATATCATTGGAAAGGCCTGTGACCACTTATATCATATTATGCATCTCCGATGCCCATCTCCCCACTTTGCCCCCCCCCCCCAAGGGGTACTTTCTAAATTTTGCACACAACCTCATGTGATATATCATTGGAAAGGTCTGTGACCACTTAATCATATTATCCTCCCCACTATGAAATTTGTCAAGTTAAAGCAACTATAAATTTTATTTTTATGGTACTATCAAGTTGTTTGCCGTCAAATTTTGACGGGTTCCATCTAGTGAGTTTCTTATATTGGTTCCGAATAAGTATACTTTTTTTATGAAATAATGCCCTTTTTTGCTGAAACTAGTGCCCTTTTTTATGCTTCAATAGTGCCTTTTTTGTGACTAGCACCCTGCCCTTCTTTTTTCTAGAGTGAACACTAGTAGAAATATTCGCATATATCATCTACGAATGGTTAATTCTTGAAGTGAATTACCAATGATGTTATAAATTTTAAATTTAATTTTAGTATAATGTGGTGCATGTATAACTTAGTTTTTATATAAGGCCGCCCCAAATAATTTGTGCCATCTGTTGGTGGTTATACTATATTTTAAAATGCTTTTCAGTGCTGATATACATTTTTAAACTGAATAAAATTTTGTTTTTCTTTATAATATTAGTCTATTATTTATGTGATTTAATGGTTATTATTACCAAAATTTTATTATATGTATAGTTGTTTCCTAACTTTTGAATAATTATTTCTGTACATCTTACTTTGCAGGCACTAAAATATATTAACCAGTATAAAAGTCTAACCTCAGGTAAGAAATTTGTGCAATTTATTCTTACAGATTTGGTAATTTTGTTGTCAAACACTTATTCTGAAGATTGCAGAATTTTTATTCGATAAACTTATCATTTATTATAATTCAAGTTTCATTTATACTTATTCATAAATTTGTATAAAATGACTTTTTGGAAATTAGGGGTAGAGGAGGGACATTGGGCCGCAATCTATGTTCTGCACACAGGTGCTGGACACTACTGGCGTGCCTCTGATAAAGTGGTAATTTTCTCAACCTTTTTTACATAAGCAATAGCTCTTCTCTTGTTAAAAAATGTTATATGAAAATTCTGAAACTACAAAAACCTTTTTTCTATTTATTGATAAGATCACAATACATTTATTTACATTGTTTTTATAAATAATTGATATACTTCCTTAACAGCATTTTCTGTTAATTAATCTAATTATTCTTGTAAATACTTTACAAAAAGAGCTATTACTACCGATTTATTAAATCAGTTTTAATGGAAAACCTTAGCTACATTTCATATTATAATATAAATTTTCTAATATCTTCAGACATCAAGGAAGATAATTATTGAGGTGGAACAATTTTTGTTGATTCATAATTCAGTACATAAAGAGTTAACTGATGTTTGCTTTGATATCTTGAAGCCTGGATTTGCCTTAAATTTTCTTGCTACAGCTTGCATATCCTTAATAGTCAGACGTTTGTCTTCATGTCTGCTAAAAATCTTTAATCTGCTTATGTATTCAACATTTTTCAACGATCTTCTTTACTATATTATCTTTTTATACTTTCATCTGTTTTGCATAATGACTGATTTTTCCTTCAAATTTAGTGCTATTTTTCATTTTTGTATAGATGTTTGCTTTCCACAATGAAATTCCTTTAGCATTGACTTTACTTGTAAATTCCATAAAATTTAAAAGATTAATAGATTGTAAATTGACTTATTTTAAAATTCTGTAAGAGAAAAAAAAATGGTGAACTGATTAGAATTAAAAGAATTTTTAAGGAAATAATTGCTGTTTTACTTTCTTTTGCCATGTAAAAGTGTATGTATTTTTGGATTAACCCTCTATCGCTTATCCTGCAATTTCTCACGCAAGACATTCGTTGAAAAATTTATATAACATACAATTTTTGAAGCAATTTGTTAAAAAAATTCCAGTCAAAGGGTAAAAATGCAAAGAGTAAAAATATACTATATATTTCAAATACATAATTTAAAATATGTACCAATAGTGAAGGTATTGGTTAATGAAATAATGGTAGCGAGGATTTTGAAAAAAATAATTGAGCGGCCAGAGGGTTAATGGCATTATTTCTTGTTGCATCATTATAAAATTTTATAAAGAGTTACTGTTTTTGAATAATTACAGTAGATTCTCTCAAATCTGCACATTGTTTCTGGTGTAAACAATGAAACTTATTTAAGATGTAAGTGTAAAATTAAAGGTTTTTTTTTTTTAAATCATTCTGTACACATTTTAATATGGAATTCTGATTAACATGATTCAACTAGTGTTTTCTCATGAAGGAAGTATAAATTTATTTCTGAAAAAAAATCAAGATAGTGCTGATATCAGTGGCAGTCGTATTTTTACCAAATGATTTATGTATTAATCAAGCGTTTTTGGTTATTAAATATGGCTAAAAATGAAATAAAACTTCGTTATTTTAAGATTTTTATGGGAATTATTAGTGTACATTTATAGGGAGTTTCACTGAATAATTCAAGAAAAAATTATATCATTATGCATATTTAGTTGTGCATTATGAATTATTTAATTGACCTTTACTTTTAACATTAATTTTTTTTCTTAATTTTTCTTATTTTACTTTATTGTAAGTAATCATTTTAATTTAGAGTCCATTATTAAAATCAAATTGTTTAAAAATGTAAACAAAATAATGACCAGAAATCCACAAAATTCTAAAATCTGCACAAACTCTAGTTTTAAGCTATGTGGATTTAAGTCTACTGCATATATCATTTGCTTTATATTAGTCAATATCTTTATAATGAAATACTTAAAATTTGAAAAGTGGGTGTTTATTTTTTTTTAAATTCTTGTAGTTCCTGGCAGAGCAGCTGCCAGCTTGTGCCAGTAGTTAACATATGGGACACACAATGTTTATTGCAGGGATCATTCTAGAACATAAAAAAGGGCAGGGCGCAGTTACAGAATAAGGGCACTTTTGTTAAAAAGGGCATATCATTTCATAAAAAGGGCATTTTTGTACGTTCTGTATAGAAAACACATTAATATTACTTTAATGTAATCTTCCTTAAACAATACGTTTTTGTCTCATTCATATACTTAGAAAATCTGTTTTACATTGATTAATAGAAAATGTGAATCTCCATTTCGGAATTAAAAAAAAAATTATATTTTAAATGAGAATGGAATAAACAGTATGAAGATTGTAATTTAATTTACTGAATAATTATTACATTGAATGTACAAATTAATAGAAACAAGTGAATAATTTTGAAGAAATTGTAACATCTTAATAGATACGTCTCACTTTAATGCTTTTCCATTTTTTTACCGCTTTCATTAAATAGTCAGTTCCATCATTTAATTTTAGCATCATCAATTTATTTACAGTTTCAACCTTCAACCTGTTTCAGTTATCTGTTAAAATAAGTTTTAACTGTGAGAAAGTTCTTTCTATTTCTGCATTAGAAATAGGTAATGTAGAAGCTGTGCATAAAAGTTTTTTTATTAATGGAAATCTTTCACCAGCAGTTTTTTCTAATTTTAGAATATGAGAACATACTACTGGTATAGTTAAGGAACTTTTATCAAAGTTTGATTTTAAGAATATATTTTTCACATCACTCCACTCATCTAAAAGTTCAACCTCATTAAATTCAAAGTGCTCCGAAAGTTCGACCATTTGGGAATTCCCATAATGTTCATCATCGGATGCTTCCCTAAGATCGAGAATAGACAAATTTGTGATTACTCCTCCGTTGTCTAGTCTTTCTGAAATTTTGTTGCACAAACAGTCAATGAAAACTTTTGCATCTTCTTCAAATTTTGCATCAGACTTTATCACTGGAGCTATAATATTCAGATTTCTGGCTTTTTGATCTATTTTTCTGCTGAAAACTCCACCTGGTTTTTTACTTAATTTCCTAAGATCTATTAAAGTGTTTTGAATATGTGCTTCAATAGAAGCAAGATCTGTCTCATTTTTCTGAAAATAAAGATTTAATCTGGATATCACTGATAGCACATCACAAAGAAAATGAATTCCTTGAAAAAATTCATAAGATTTATAATGTTTCAAAAGTCCACATGCAGTTGGACCAGTGAGATTAGAGGATTCTCCCTCTGCTACAGCATTTTCTAGATCTACTAATATCGATTCATAATTAATTCTAATTGAATTTAGAGCTGCATCATGGGACAACCATCTAGTAAATCCTGCTCTCTTAATAGTTACTCCTTTTGTTTTGCTAAATAGTTTTGCTGCATTCAGGAGACTATTCGTTCTTGATGTACTAGATTTATAATATTTGTATGTTGCTGTCAAAATTTCATCAATTTTAAGGAATCGTTGAAGATATTCAAAACTGTTCTTTGTAGCCAAGGCCAACCTATGATTCATACAGTTGACAGGAATAATTTTCTTATTGACCTTTTTCAGTTTTGCAACTATGCCTTCGTTATGTCCAATCATTGAACTAGCACCATCGCTGACAAATCCACTCATTTTTTCAATACCACCACATTTGTCGATAATTGGAGTCATAGCAGTAAAAATAGTCTCTGCTTTACCATCAGCTAATTCTGAATCTTGTACAAAAGATATTTTGTTCTTGCCATCTTTTAGATATTTTACTTCAACAGCCATGTGCTTTCTGTTATTTATATCAGAGGTTTCATCGACCATCATTGAAAAACACGGACTTTTCTTGATGTCATCTAATATCTCTTCTTCTTTTACAAGGAACATTGAATCTAAAAATTCATTTATGGTGGTACAGCTTGTATAGTTAGCATTTTTAGCTTTTCTTAATGGTGCTAAGAGTGGGCTAGCTAAGTCATCAATAGCAAAATTGATAAAGTCTTCAAATAAGGATACATGGGGCAAATTATGCTTAATTAAAAATTCCAAACATTTCATCGCTGTATGTACTGCTTTGAATGATTTTGTATTTTCTTCTTGTTTTGAATTTTCATTTCTGTTTAAGTTTGCTTCTGCAGCTACAGAAAGAGTGTGCATTTGAGTCTCTTCATGACCCTTTATTTTATCCAATCGAACAGTGGCAAAGCCCTTTTTTATCCAAGGTGAGTTTTGAAACTTTGAATTTTGATTCTGATGTTGCATGCATAATTGGCAAAGGATAACATCATTGCCATTATATGATGAATGTTTCAGCCATGGAAATGATGTTATCCATGATGAATCAAATGTAGTTCGGTGTTTGCTTGTTTTGTTGGAGTTTTTTTTATCAAAAACTTCTTCAGCAGCACGTGTATTTTCAGATGAGTTGCATTCTAAAGTATTTTTTTCATCCAGGGATTCTTCCGTATTTACTAATCTTTCATTTACCTGACAGTATTTTGCAGAAGCATCTTCCGTTGTGTCACATTGTAAGACACTTTTTTCAGGCAGAGATCCTTCTGCATTCACTATGCCTTCATTTGACTGAGGGGTATCATCCTTTTCTTTCGATAAGCAATTTACCTGACAGTATTTTGCAGAAGCATCTTCCGTTATGTCACATTGTAAGACACTTTTTTCAGGCAGAGATCCTTCTGCATTTACTATGCCATCATTTGACTGAGGGGTATCATCCTTTTCTTTCGATAAACAATTTTTCAATGGTACAGGTTCATCATCAGTGATATCCTTTGAGCCTTCTTTTTCTCTCGATACCTTGAAGATAGAAAAATTCAATTTTTTATGATGACTGATTCGATAATTTCAAAAAACAATCAGATGTATTTATTGTATTGATGTATTAGACAAAAAAATTGAATGATAGCTCAACTTAAACTAGCCCTTTTTTAGATTGAAATTTAATGTTACATTATTAAGCTATTCTATTAATTCTAGTTTAGCAATGTGCAACTTAAATACTTTCGTATCGTTTATCAAAGCCACTTTATCCCTCAGACTAATTGGTCTATAGACCAGAGAGGCCCCGTTGATTTGAGGAACTTAGGAGTTGTAATATTTTTTAAAAATATATGAAAACATATATATTTCAAGCTGTTACTGTTAGATGAAACTTTTTATAGTAATATTTCTTATTGTTAAAATTTCTTGTCATTACCCAATGGGTAATTCCTTCCAACCACAAAAATGTTTTGAATGTTGTTTTCTATCATATTAAGAGCCATTTAAGTCAAATAGCTACTTTTGTAAAAATTAAAAGATTAAATTTTTATATAATTCCTTTGTCATTTAAGTTATATTTAGAGAGACTTTTTTTCTAACAAATAAAATAGCAACAACAACAACAAAACAACATTTTTTGTATGACCAACACTTACCCTGTTATGATACTTTGAATTTTATGAAATTTGAGCGTTTACCAGAAGATTAATTTTTTATAAAACTCCTTTGTCATTTAAGTTATATTTAGAAATGCTTTTTTTTTTCTAGCAAATAATATAGCAACAACAAAAAAAAACATTTTTGTATGACTAAAACTTACCCAGTTATGATACTTTAAATTTTATGAAATTTGAGCATTTACCAGCTATAAAAATGGAAAAACTCATTTTTAGTGTCTTAAATGCTGAAAATTCACAAAATTGAAAGCTTCATAATTGTTAAATTTTAGTCATAGAAAAATGATTTTATGGAACCAGGGAATGTATACAAATCAAAATTTCATAACTTTTGCAAAAGTAACTATTTTGGCTTAAATGTTCTGAAATATAATGGAGACATTTTTGCAATAGGAAAATATACCCCTAAAACTAATGGTTCAAGAATTAGCTATAACGATAACAGGGGATAGATAATCTGTATATAAACAGGGGTGTTGTGTTCAGGTTATATACCTAAATTCAGGTATCTTTTTCGTTTTCAGTATCGAAATTCTGTTTTTTTTTTTTTTTATGGTTAAAGTCATAAAATAAGACTGAAATATCAATTTCATATGATTTCTAAACATAATTAAAATTCATAATTTGACCTCCTGTAATAAATTTATGTTCCCTCCCCCCGCTCCCCATATGGAAACGATTTCTTGCTAAAATTTCAGGTATTTTTCCAGGAACTACCACAATCACTTCAGATATAAACTAATTTAAATAAAAATGCACATGATTCAAATCAAATAACAGATACAATTTTCTTAGTCACATAATAAAATAAAACTATGTGTTATAATGTAAAAAACTAGTATGCTGTGGCCATCACAAAACTTTTTTCTATGTATATGAAATCGTCTGCAACTAAAATTAAATTAACAATCTAATTCTTGAGATAGAGCTATCGTGGAATTCAAGAAAAACAGAGCATAGCAGCGACATCTGTTTTATTGTGTAAACCCAAACCTAATTAGCGTCTATTTATTTCAAGGTTTAACAGAACATGTAATTTGATGAAACTCCACAGAAATCATGAAAAACAGAGCATAGCAGCGCCACCTGTTCGGCAATTTACACCAAAGCTTAACCAGCATCTATTTATATGAAGGTCTTACAGAATATTAAATTTGATGAAATTCCGTGCATTAGTTCTTGATATAAAGATATCGCGGAAATCGTGAAAAATGCAGCTTAGCAGCGCCCCCTATTGGGCGATTTATGCCAAATCCTAATCAGTGCCAATTTATGTCAAGGTCTAACTAAACCTGAAGTTTGATTAAATTCTGTGCATTAGTTCTTGAGATATAGCTACCACAGAAATTGTGAAAAATAGAGGATAGCAGCGCCACCTGTTCGGCGATTTACATCAAAGCTTAACCAACATTTTTTTTATGAAGGTCTTACTGAATATTAAATTTGATGAAATTCCGTGCATTAGTTCTTGATATAAAGATATCGCGGAAATCGAGAAAAATGCAGCTTAGCAGCGCCCCCTATTGGGCGATTTACGCCAAATCCTAATCAGTGCCAATTTATGTCAAGGTCTAACTAAACCTGAAGTTTAACTAAATTCCGTGCATTAGTTCTTGAGGAAAAGCACCACAATATTTGGGCCGCATACAGACACATACACATCACCAGAAAACAGCACAATCGTGTTCAAGGCCTTTTAAAACGTATAAATCTGTCGAATACCGGGCTCGAATTTTTTCATAAATTCAATACTTTCTTCTTGTAAAGATAGAAAAATAATAATAAATCGATCGTTACAAAAAACAATGAAATCACGCCGGGTCCGTAGATGTCTGCACGGCCGAAAATTCCGAAGCTGGTTCGACCCGATTCGTACAAAACATTGTTCCCGTTCGATATAACAGTTAAAAGTTTTGCCCGATCCCCGCCTTGTATAAAAGCTAAAAATTCGGCCCGAGCGCAGCCCGATATAAAAAATAAAAGTTCGACTTAAGCCCGGTCCGGACCGTACAGAAATGTAATTGGAACAGCCTAGCCTGAATGAATTTATACAAAATACCCATCATGCGACTTACTATATACTAACATATAAAACTATTTAAAAAAAAAAGAGAGGGGGAGGGGGATTTCTGTTTTATTATTTGCTTTCTCTATTCTTAATTAATGTGGTTCTGAACTAACCTGCTCAACAACGCGAAACTTTCTGACTCGTTTTAAACACAAAAGCATAAAATTGGCAGGCCTGATTATTGAAGTGATATTTAGAATTGAAATGAGTTTTCTATTTTTTTTTTCAATACATTACTTATTGAGTTATTAAGCGATTTATGTCACGTGACTACACGTTTATCACCTTTCTCGTGCTGCGGCGTCGAAATTTCGGTTCAAAGCGCTAACTTTGACAGTATTTTCTGACAGACTCTGTTCCTTTTACCAAAAAAAAAAAAAAAAAAAAAAAAAAAAAAAAATGGAAAATGTGTTTCGAATCAATAGTTTTTTAATAAGAACATCTGTCAATTTCATGCATTTCCGAACAAAAATGAATTAAAAAATGTGTCAAAGTAGCCAGTTTGGATTTGACAGGGATGAGATTGACAAAAAAGCAGAAAACTGCGCGAACGATGTTTGAGCAATAAGTTATGAATTTCAAGCGCAACAAATATTATAATTGCTATTAAAATATATATTACATCAATTTAGCTTTGAGTAAATTAAAAAGAAATTATTTACTTACTCTAATAAAAAGTCTATTTTACCAAGATACAGCACATTAATAAAACCCTTCAATAGCATGAACATTTTTTTAATTGAAATTTTGAAAAATTGTATAACGTTTTTCTTGCTAGAGCAAATCAAGTATATGCTAATAATCGCAACCACCTTAAATAAATGATAGAACAGAGTTCCCACCCTTTTAAAAAAAATAAAAATAAGCTTTTAAGGAATTAAAGAGATTTTTTAAGGACATTATTAGTGGCACTAACTAGTCAGTGCCATGGTTATTCCAAATTCCAGGTCATTTTTACCAGTCAGCTGGAATCTAGTTTTTGGATTTTTTGAATATTTTTAAAATTTAATTTGTTTCTGCATTCCATATCGAATTTTCTACATTACTAAAAGAAATTTGGTTTCAATCTTTTAACCCAATGCAGTAAATTCTGACGAAATTTGCGTTTTTACGGCGATCTTTTGGTTAAATTCGCATTTTTACGGCGATTTTTGGGCTAAATTCGCATTTTTACGGCGATCTTTTGGCTAAATTCTCGTTTTTACGGCGATCTTTTGGCTAAATTCGCGTTTTTTTCAGCGACTTTTTAGCTAAATTCAGGTTTTTTCAGCGATCCTTTGTCGAAAATTGCGTTTTTTCAGCGATCTTTTGTCGAAAATTGCGTTTTTTCAGCAAACGTTTGGCTAAATTCACGTTTCTTTAGCAATCTTTTGGCGATTTTCACACGATTCTTTGAAGAAATTCGCGTTTTTTCAGCGATCCTTTGACGAAATTCGCGATCTTTTGCATTTTTCACACGATGTTTTGACAGAATTCGCGTTTTTCAGCGATCCATTGACGAAATTTTTGGGTGTTTTTTTTTTCGCGATCTTTAGGCAAATTTCGCGTTTTTTCGGAAAATCTGAAAAAGCGGAAAATGGAAAATAACAAAAAAGCGGAAAACCGCGGATGAATCTCATGCCTGATTTGAGAACAACCTTAAAGCTGTTTTCAAATCCATACTTTCTAACACTTTTCTGAATTCATATTTGTCTCTATAAAATTTTCACATAAATATGTACGCAACATTTAAAAAAAGAATGTTAATAATATCATCATTTTTTGTAGAAATTGAGTGGAGGCGGATTTCATTGATTTTTGCAGGAACCTTCTGTGAACTGTGAAAACGTAAATGCGCGAGCCGAACTTTTAGCTTTTACTCCGAGTAGAAAGAGTTTTGCACGACAAATTTTTTTTTATCGACCAGCAACCCGACCCGAATCCGAAATGAAAGCAAAGAAAAACACGCTTTAATGCAATTATGAAAAAAGTAATCTACAATTAAATCTCTAATACAAATATTATCTTTTAAATATAAAAATGGATGTATCGACATTGTTTAACATTGAAGTATATTAAAATCTCTGAAAAGTGGACACCTGGCTCATTGAATAGAGTCCTGCATTAGATCGGGTTTTCCCTAATTCTCTTTTTTCGGGTCCAGGTCACCGAAGAATAATTCTTGTGGGTCAGATTTAGGTTTTACGGAAGCCGAATTGTTGAGAATTTCACAAAAATTTTTGAGCAGAATTATGTTTTCTATGAAAATAAATGCGTATTTAAATGAGTATATATTCAATTTACTGCACGAAAAATAATTGCAATGTATATATAATGTATAAGTACTTAAAATGTATATAAGAAATGTGATCGTTAGATTATTTTTTCTTCTCCCGAAATATTACTAACGTTCCGTTTTTGATACACGCACAACATATGTATATCGTATTTTTGATCATTTATGCATATATACACATGTTACGTGTGTGTAGATTGGGAGGTGTCCACTATTCAGAGGTAAAAGCATATGTGTTTTACGAATTGAAAGTGTTCGC
The DNA here is from genome assembly GCA_963931845.1 of Maratus michaelseni. Classification (NCBI taxonomy): domain Eukaryota; kingdom Metazoa; phylum Arthropoda; class Arachnida; order Araneae; family Salticidae; genus Maratus; species Maratus michaelseni. Next base: position 147,057,876 of record OZ007599.1, on the reverse strand, counting down.
TAAATATGGGTGTCCGCTTTTAAGGAGTGTCCATAATGGAGGTCTTATTGTGCATAGATTTTTAACTTGAAAAATGTTTTGGACATTCTTTTTAAAAATCAGATCATCCCGAATCCGACCCCTCGCAAGAGTCAAAACTCAACTTGAAACCTACCCAAACCCAATTCGTAGCAAGTAAAAAAAAAAAACTGAAGTCAACCCGATCCGAAACTAACCCACAACAAAAAAATATACTCCGACTCGACCCGATGCAGGAATCTGTCCCGAGCCCGGCCTGAAAAATTTGCTCCGTACAAACTACCTCCAATGCATAGTTAATTTTGTTTTATCTTTCTTCTGATTCTGATCGTAAATTGTAAGGCAAACTATAATTTGTTTTTATCTGACTCTGCAGATTCTGATTACGTAATATACCACGTTCAAGAGAAGTGTTCGTTTATTGATGCGTATTATGAGTAATCCTTGAGTACTTGAAAATGAGAACTTAGTTTAGATATTTTATTCTGTGATGATTTAATTTATAAGCACTTAGAAGGAGTTTAATGGTTGAGCTGGGTTATATTTTAAGAGTATTTTTTTACTTCACAAAGCTGCAGTGTATAATTGCTGTATATATTATAACATAAATGTTTTATACAGTCCATGTATACAGGGTGATTCATAAAAGATGGGCAGAACTTTAAGGGGTTATAGTACACTTAAAGACAAATAATATTAAATAGGAGACTAAGGGTCCCAGACGTATTCCCAAGGAGATAGGGGGCATTAAAGTTTAGGGTCTGAAATTTCAAATGATTATAAAACATGGAAAAATTGGTCGATTCGTTTGCGGTTTTTGCAAAAAATTTTCTTTATGCCAGTATTTTCTTGAAATAAAATTTTAAAGTTCAATTTCAAAAAATGCCGATAGGGGGCGCTTTAGACTTTGGAGTAACAAACAACTATTTTTTAACGTTATTTTTTGTATTTCTTTAAATGATTTCGAAAGCTTAGACTTAAACTTAAATTTTGATCTAAAAATCTGAGTCCTAACGAGTAGTTAAGTAGCGTAAACTGAAATTTGAAATTTGAAACCCTTCTCCCCCCAGAACAAAAATCAGTTATTCCCGATCTTTGTGTCGTAGATTAGGCTCTAACTACTGCCGCGTTTTGCTAAAATTATTCTTTATGTCAGTATTTTCTTGAAAATAAATTTTAAAGAAAATTTTCAAAAAATTCCGATAGAGGGCGCTTTAGACTTTGGAGTAACGAACAACTATTTTATACCGTTATTTTTTGTGTCTCATTAAATGCTTTCTAAAGCTTAGACTTAAACTTAAATTTTCAGCTCAAAATCTGAATCGCTGAGCGTGGTTCAGTAGCGAGGGGAGGGGGTTCAAATTTCAACTTCTGAACATAGTTCAGTTTGCACTACTTAACCATGCCCAACGATTCTGTGCTGTGATACGAGGCAAAAATACAACTTTCGTCAAGGACTGCATAGTCGGAATTCACTCATAAAGGCACTGGCACAGTTGGAAACGTCGCTCATGCAAACGTTAAAGCTCCATTCCTGACGCTAGTCACCGGGTGAAGAAGGAAACAGAAAGTATGCAAATGTCAAATGGGGAAGAAGAAGAACACATATGCAAAATTTCGACACGATTCAGGCATAAAAACCACTGAACGGTGAGTCAAGTGTAAGTCGCTGTAGTAATGAATCGGAAGATGGTGCCCTTCACGAATAAGGAAAAGGCTGAGATGCATTTAATTTACGGAGCGGCAGATGGAAATGGTGCAGAGGCACAACGAATGTACGGAGAGCGATTTCCTAACAGGCGGTTGCCTAACCGCAAAACTTTCGAGCGCTTGCACAGACAGTTGTGTGAGACGGGATCATTTCTCGCTTCCCGGTCGAATGCAGGTCGTGCAAAAAAGGACGAATCAGTAGTTGTTGCAGAAGCCATTCTGGATGTAGTAGCGGCGCAGCCAAGTACAAGTACACGAACAGTGGCTAGCCAGGTGGATACCTCACAGTCCACGACTTGGAGGGTACTGAAGGATGAACATTTGCTCCCGTTTCATGTGCAACGAGTCCAGAAACTGTCTCCAGGGGATTATCCAAATCGTATTGAATTCGCCCGCTGGTTTCTGCAGCAGAACGCGCTAAATCCACATTTTGGACGAACTGTGCTTTTCACCGATGAATGTACCTTCACACGTGAAGGTACATTTAACACACACAATGCACATGTATGGGCGGATGTCAATCCACATGCTACGTATCCACATGCTCATCAGAGACGCTTTTCCATCAATGTTTGGGCAGGAATCCTCGGAGACCACCTAATCGGACCGTACCTTCTTCCTGAACGCCTCAACGGTAAAACATACCTCACATTTCTGCAACATGTGCTGCCAGACCTGTTAAACGTTGTTCCTCCACGCATCCGGTGGGTCATGTGGTTCCAGCACGATGGAGCGCCAGCCCATTACGTACGAGACGTCCGCAACTATCTGGACATCACATTTCCGAACAGATGGATTGGTCGAGGTGGTCCTGTTGCTTGGCCTGCTCGCTCGCCAGATCTTTCACCCCTCGATTTCTTTTTTTGGGGACGATTGAAGGCTCTTATGTATGAGACACCCATTGAATCCCCCGAGGAACTGGTCGCCAGACTTTCCGCCGCTGTAGGGGAAGTGCTCGAAAAGCCTGATGTTTTCGCGAATGTTCGCCGTTGTTCTGCGTGCATAACCTCTGGTGGTCACAATTTTGAACATTTATTGTGATTACATGTTAATAAATATGCTTTGGTAACATAATCCTAATTTGTGTCTTTTTACCTCGTATCACAGCACACAATGTGTGGACATGGTAAACTGAACTGTGCTCAGGAGTAGAAATTTCAAACCCCTCTCCCCAGAAACTTAACCACGTCTAACGATTCAGATTTTGGGCTGAAAATTTAAGTCTAAGCTTTAGAAAGCATTTAATGAGACACAAAAAATAACGGTATAAAATAGTTGTTCGTTACTCCAAAGTCTAAAGCGCCCTCTATCGGAATTTTTTGAAAATTTTCTTTAAAATTTATTTTCAAGAAAATACTGACATAAAGAATAATTTTAGCAAAACGCGGCAGTAGTTAGAGCCTAATCTACGACACAAAGATCGGGAATAACTGATTTTTGTTCTGGGGGGAGAAGGGTTTCAAATTTCAGTTTACGCTACTTAACTACTCGTTAGGACTCAGATTTTTAGATCAAAATTTAAGTTTAAGTCTAAGCTTTCGAAATCATTTAAAGAAATACAAAAAATAACGTTAAAAAATAGTTGTTTGTTACTCCAAAGTCTAAAGCGCCCCCTATCGGCATTTTTTGAAATTGAACTTTAAAATTTTATTTCAAGAAAATACTGGCATAAAGAAAATTTTTTGCAAAAACCGCAAACGAATCGACCAATTTTTCCATGTTTTATAATCATTTGAAATTTCGGACCCTAAACTTTAATGCCCCCTATCTCCTTGGGAATACGTCTGGGACCCTTAGTCTCCTATTTAATATTATTTGTCTTTAAGTGTACTATAACCCCTTAAAGTTCTGCCCATCTTTTATGAATCACCCTGTATAAGTGATTATGAAGATAGGAAGGCGGGTGGTGAAAATACTTTCCTTTTGTAAAAAATCACGTGCTTAGATAAAATATTTACAGAAGCCTGTTTTTTTTTTTTTTAAATCAAGAGTAAGTTATTTTTGCATTCTTGCGCTTTGTCGAGAGATTTGGGAATCAAACTGTCTTCTGTTGTGTTGCAGCTTTTTCGTACCACGGGAATTTCCGATTTAATATTTTTCGGCGGGAATTTTGCCACCCTGTTTCCTCCGCGTCTCAATATTCTGCATCCCTAATAGATAAATTCCGTTTATCAATAATTTAAATTTGCAGATTTCGTCTAATTCACGGTTAAAAACCAAATTTATAGTGGCGAGAGATTGAGTAAAAGAGGCAACTGTGGCATGTAAGACTTAACTATGTAATCGAATAGAGTTTTCCCTTTTTTGGTAAAAGCAAAAGATCTTTCAGAAAATACTATCGAATTTGGCGTTTTGAACCGAATTTCCGGACGCGATAGTAAAAACTTGTTGCCACGTGACAAAAATCGCTTATAACTTAATAAGTAATTTATTTTCTAAATAATGAAAAAAACCATTCGATTCCAAATCGCTTCGAAATTCAGGTCAGCAAATGCCTCGCTTTTGTGTTTAAAAATCTGTCAGAAAGTTTTGCGTTTGTTGAGCAGGGAATTTGAGAACTGCCTTAAAGTTAATGCAGATAACCATAATATTCCACAGATTTTTGTAATGATTGATTAAATATTTATGAATGAAATCCTTGTAAAAGGCAACATTGATTTATTTTTCGCCTCGAAATACAGGATTAATAAATATAGAATTTTAATATAACAGAATTATAAATTAAATTAGATAATTTGTATAAAAATGTACAAATTTTAATAGAAAGATTTATATACTCTTTGAAAACAGACTTCCTTTCGAAATTGCGATCTCCTGCAATTCGCGGTGTGAGAGGGGAGGGGGGGGGGGGACGCTCAAAACTAAGTGAAATACACAAAACTTAAAATTTAAGTTTCTTTGGAATAGATCAATAGTAGAGGCACGGAAAAAATCGTACACTACTGAGGCCGCCCTTGCTTATAACAATACATAAAAATTTAGAGTTTAATATAACTTCAATCATACAAAAAGTATTAAAAATTGTGAAAAAAAAAAAAAAAACTTACCTTCTCGATTTTTCCAGCAAAATAATCTGTAAGTTTAGCGAATTTTCTTCCTTGTTTACTATATTCACGGTCACTTTCTCTTTTCCTACGATCTTTTGACGGCATTTTTAAAACTTAATGACCAGGTAACTGTTCCCTATTTCTTAGCAAAACGTGTTCACTTGACTACGAAATAAAGTACAAATGCTGCTTTTCGATTCTGTATCAACCTCGTGTAAGCTATCATCACGTGGTCAAAGAAAGATCAGAGCAAATGGTCATAATACTATTTCACTGAGAAGGTGAAATGAATGAATGACCCTACCCTTTATGTTTTGGTTCAATGGAAAGAGTGAATACTCATGTCAAGTTTAAGATTAGTGACATACCACAGTACAGATAAGAGAACAAAGAGTGAGAGGAAGGGGGAAGAATTACTCTGGAAATACTGTACTAGCATTCTAAAAAAGAAAGATGGTTAAGGAATTTTCGAAAGTATGATGCAAACAATGGAGGATTTTTCCCCTTAAAAAGGGCGGATTTTTACCTGTAAAAAAAGGGAGGGCGCGTTTCTTCCTGGGAAAAGGGCAAGGAGGGCGGGATTTTATCGGAAAAGGGCATGAGGGCGGGCCGCCCCGCCAAACCTCTCTAGAATGAACCCTGTTATTGGAATAGAGGCTTAATTTATTGCTTCTGGGAACATTAAAAGCAAGTGTTACTTACAATTCTATTTTTTGCTTTAAAATTTCATTTTGTGCGTTGATTAAATGCTTGAAAGGCAGTGGTACACTTTTATACCATTTAATTTTAGTCTCCAAATGCTGCAATGGGACCAATATTTTGTAATAAAATTTTTCATTTATAATGTATGTGAAGAAAAGCTTTATTTTAAATTTATTTGTAAATTCTGTGGTCTTAAACATTTCTACATTTTAGCAACAGAAGTACTTTGTCACTGTAAGGGTTAATATATTTTTAAATATCTCAATCGGATGTTTTTCAAAAGCTTCACTTGATATGCATTTTTTACATGTAAACTTATAAATTGTGAAATAAAAAATATTGGTTGGTTTAATTTTACAAAAATTTATTAATATTTTTAAATACAAAAATGAATTTAGTATATTTCTTTTTAAAAATTTTACTGTAGATTTCAAGAGTTCTCACTCTGAAGTTTTTAGAAAACTTTAATATAAAATTCATCAGGGCCGCTTCTACCATATATGCTAGGCACTATTTAGGGGCACCACACATCTGTAACATTTTTTAAATTAATAATTTTCATGTGTCATTAAAATTACATACTTTATAAAACTTAAAATTGCTGAAATTTCATGGATGTTATGATGCAAGAATTATTATATCTATAATTATGCTCTTGTTACAACATTGCAGTACAAAATATTTATTTTTACATTTAATGAAACCGACAAGACTTTTTGACCTGCTGATATTGGAAAAACAAATTACATCTGTCTGCACATGATTAAGTTCAAACATGCTAGTTTAAATAAAAGGATGGGGGTCAAACTCAACTTTTTGCCTTTTTGTCCAAAAATATTAAGAGATTGTCAATTGAAAGCATTAAAAATTTTGTCTTTTGTACTCCAAATTTTGTGGACACACACCAATGATTGAAATTCGTCCTTTTTAAAAGTATCTTGACAGCTCTGGCATGTAAATCCAATCTGCCAGTAAGGTATTTTTCTTCTATTTTATTTTGTTTTACATTTTTGTGAGAAATTGCAGTACACTCTAACCTAATTTGATTCTTTTGATTCTTCAAAATCATTTTCTTTTTCTTGCTAAGTAATTTTTCTGTATTAAAACTGATCTACTTTTACAATGAATAAATCTGACTAGGTATTTCAATTTAGCACAATGAATTATTAAATCAGTTGCATATATATATATATATATATAATATTTTAATAATTGATACTATTTCTAAGATGAAAGCTTGAAACATAACGGTTTAAAAAGTTAAAATTAATGTGAAATATTAATATTATACACAGCTGATTCAAAACTATCTAGGCTAAGGTGGTAGAAAGGCAGACCGGATAACAAAAAAACTAGATAGGCTTGAGTACTATAAACACTCTCTTCCTGACCTCCTCTTACTGTTAACTCCTCTCCCAATTTATCTTATTTCATATGCTAGTGAAGTCTCCCTTGTGCCTGATGTATCTTATTTCTGATACACAGTGATCTTCATGACCCTGTGTATCTTTGTTTATACACATTGAAAAGATAATTTTGCTGTTTTTCGAAAGATGGGGAAATGGCACAGTTAACTTTTTTGTTTGGATTTGTAGACATGACTATACTTCATGCAAAAATTCTGTATGAAAATAGTAAAGATATAAAAGTGTCTGCTCAACTTTTGAAGGGAGCTGATCCGTCAAATTGTAGAAAATTTATATGAAAGCAAAAGGTAAACTCTTATTGCACATCACATTATATCCATATTATATGGATATAATTGCAAGTGTTTTTCAAATGTAAGTAAATGTCTTAATCTTTTTTTTTTTTTTTTTTTTTTTTTTTTATCAATGCTACTTATCTAAGCTTATCTTATAATTCATTAAACAATTGATTTGTAATGTTTGCAATGTTGTTTACATTCAGGAAATTTTGTAAAAGTACAGGTAAATTTGTCTATATGCGAAAATATTTGTTTTCACATGAGACTGATTTGTGGACAAACAGGTGATATTTAAGTCAATAGTAATATGAGATTAAAATAAGTAAAATTATATATATATTTTTAAAAAGATGCACATAATGAGTTTTTAGTATTTAACATGAATTAAGGTGATCAGATGTCCTCATTTTCTATGGATAGCATTTATATTACAGGCAATTTACACATTTTTGAAAATTTTGATACATTAGCATAAGCTGACCAGGTTAATCTAATTAGCTATCCCGTCAGATATAGATATGTTTTGAACATTCTTTAGAAAATGAGGACATTTTCTGGTCTCCATATATTCATTGGCCACTATATGAAGTTGTTGGACGAAATTTTGAGTTAAGGTTTATGAAACTGTGAACCAGTACTTGATGAATATTGTGCAATTTTTGTTTTTCTCTTGTTTTTTCTCCCAAATGAGTTATTAGCAAGCTGGGTAAGTGTGTTGTACAAGGAATCTGCATATAGTAAAAAATACTGTATGTGAACCATTTAATAATGGAAATCAAGGAAATCTGACAAAGGTAGTCAGGAATTTTTTTTTTTGCAATTTCTGTAGCCATCCTGTTTAAGTACCATATACTCTCTGCAATATTTAAAAAAAAAAATTACTTTTGTTTTTTTTAAATTCTTATTTCAATTTTGATGTAAGGATGCTTATCCCTGACACACTTATATATAAAAAAAATCAAACTTTGAGAAAATGTTAACAATTTGATGTATTTAGTTAAAATAAATGATTAAATGTCCTCTCCACAACAAAACAGTATACTGTGGTTCGCCCTCCTTGTTAAATAAATTTCCTCCTTTTATCTCTGATTCTGTCCTGATGAAAATTAATTTTCTCAGTTATCCAAAATAAAATATTTTCACCTGCACAATTTGTTTTCCTTAGTTTATGTTATTTTAATAATTTTCTCATTTTGGTACCTTTTGCAAAATAAACGGCCCCTCCTCCCCCTTCCTTAATTTCATCTCTAGGTGTGTAATCAAAAGATTCTCAATTTCAAAACATTCTCCCCTATTATGTAGCTAAATTTCAATAACTATTGTTTTCTAAACTTAAAATTGTGAAAAATATGCTCCACAATAGTACGAGACAGGATTTGAAGTCTTTCCATTAGAGTAGGATTCACTAAGCGATTTTGTTTCCATTTTTAAATATTTCTTTACCGTATACTGTTTATGTTAGTACAAACGACACACTATTTTCTTGTCAAATAAAATATCATGTATAAAAAATATTTAATATTTTTGTTTCAGTAAAACTAACTTTACATAAAATTATATAAGGTGCAATTCCCAATATATTTCCTTGACACACAAAATATATTACTTTATTTTCACATAAGTTATTTACTCTTATTTATTTATTTACTGCATTTCATTTTGTAATTTGATTTTTTTTTTATTTTCAAAGAAACTTATACTTAATATAAAGTAAAACTTGCTAAGACAGAATTGCAAGGGATTAGGGACAATCAGTTTTAAATAGGTTTTTGTGTTTTATTAAGGTATGCCATTTATGGCAGGTATAGCATTATTTTCTCAGAGACAATGAAATTTTTCTGTTTAATGTAAAATTAAATAGAACAGTTTCACTCTGTTAGACAAGTTCCATTTTCACCCATTTGTTTTAAAGTCAAGCATATTTTAAACCAGAAATTTTATTTAATACATGAAATCAAATAAGAACCATACAGAAACAAGACACATTTTATTAATGACATTTTCTGGTTCAAAATGCTTTTATTTGACCTAAAAAATTTGGTAGTTTGGCTGTTGTGCAGTTATATCTATGTAGCTATGAAAAGAAAAGAGTAGATATATCAATCATCCCTTGTAGAAAGCTTTGATGCTGGAAAATGAGTTATTTCTCTCTCTCCAGTGTCTGCTATATTAGACTTTGACAAATAGTAGTCCAATCAGCAGTCTCGACATGGCTAAATATGGCAGAGGCAGGAGGGGGAACAGCATCAAGTGATGTCTTTTATGACTACTCCTTTCTTTTCATAGCTGTAAGAGTTATACTTGTTGAAAAGTTTTAGAATTATTTTTTTGTTTTTATTTTTTTAATTTTATTTGTGTGTGTGTGTGGGAGATTTAGGGCACCAACTGAAGTTCTATACACATGTGCCAGATAATCCTGGTGTTCCCGACTTAGCTAATTAATAACCAGAGTTAAAAACCAGACTTTCACATAAACACATACTCCTTCTATTATAGATAATGTGCATAATTTTAAAGTCTGACTTTCTACTTTCTGTGCATTCTTAAAGTTGCAATTGTGCACCTGTTCCATATAATTAATCAATTTGGATGACATTAGATTAAGAAAAGAGGTTCTTCATTCTTATATTTTTGGATCACTAGAACCACTAAGTTAACTTATTGTTTTTGAATCTCTAAATGCATAAAATTTGTTAGCATCTGTATTGTATGTATATGTGCTTTGTTTCCTTAAAAGCCAAGTAAAAATCTGTAAATTTGGACACCTTGTTGTACAGGTATCTCAAAATGCTTTCATTTTGTTAATACAGTGATCATTGTACCTCATGTATGTGCACTTTGGGTCAAACAACAACAAAAAGTAAATAAAAGTTCAATCACTTTTGCTCTGTTTTTTCATGCTATCAATTTGGCAATGACTCTCACTTTTTCAGAACTGAATAAAATTTCACTCAAATATTTTCCAAATCTCTCAAACCAGTTTGACAATTGGTGCATTTGACAACAGATGTTCTATTGTTTTTAGAATATTAAAATAATTTTAAAATGAATAGTTGCTTAATATACTAATTTTTAATTTTTTTATATCCTTATTACAAAGTAAATTAGTTTTTTTTCCTCATAATTGTGTCAGGATCGTTGTAATGGTTTTAAACTATAAACTGCTGTTTTATTTGTGTGACTACACATAATTAAGTAGTGGGTAGCTCAGGGGGCTCTGGCATCCTGAGCTACTCCCTGCTTGTCTAAATTATGGAAAATGTCTAGTGTTGATCTCATATGAGGCGGTTAGAATGACAGTGGAGTAAGTCAATATTTAGTAATTTGAGAAATGAAGGATTTTGTGAAACGTCGTATTGCCGTAGCATTGAGTGGTCCAACTTGTTTTGCCCTCTAGCGACTCCCTAAGTGAATTATGACTTATTTGACTGTCACAATGAATAGAAATTAATATAAGTACAGTGAAAATATGGTTTTCTAGATTTTTAAAATTTTTGACTTCCTCCACTATCATTCTAACCCCTCCTATAGAAATAGGGGTGCACTGGTACCAGGCAGTCATTGTGGTAATGGAAAACTTGGTGCTTATGGATGGAAAAAAAATTGCCCTTTTAAATTAAATTATGCATGGCCTACATTTTATTTTATCATTAAGTATTTGCTCAAATTGGTCTATTTCAATGATTAAAAAAAATGTACTGTGATGCTGTTAGTATTTAGAAATATTTTAATGTTTAATTTCATAATACACATTAATTAAGTTTAGACTGATTAAATGTTTTTGGAGATATTAAAATTTCTTGGTTTGCTTATGATCTTCACTTCACTTTTATTGATATTAAAAATATGTGCTGATAAAAATATAACCTGAAATATAAAAATCAGACCATAAGAAATTTGACCCAAACTTTTAGATATCCATAGGCAAATTGATGACAACATCAATGGCTGAAAATCAAATTCAGGAAAGTGTTTTGACATGGAAAAGAAAAAGTTTGCTTTTCATCAATGCAAACATCGAAAAAAAAAGTGCATTTTTTATAGCATTGTCATGTAGAGTGCTGTAGACCATATTCTTGCAGTCTGCTATTTCTACAAAATGTCAAACTACTGAGAAATTAGTGTTTCAATGTATAGGAAGTGTGTGTGTGTGTGTGATTATCTTTAAGTTTTAATTTTATCTTGTTTAAGAATATTTTTTCTTTTTTGTTTAAAACATTTAAAAGTTGATGTTCAAATAACAAATTAAATTTAGGAAATCTGAGACAAATAGATTGTTTTCCTATGTACTGACAACAACAAGCTTTCAAAGAATCATTTGGAAATGTTTCATTATTATAATTTGATATTCCACAAATAATTGTAACAGAGAAAAGGTAGCATTATTATTATTACTTTTATGAATACTATTCAGCATTATTACTAATACTACAGTACCCACTTCTCAGATGTAGACAGTGAATTCATTTGTATTTTAATTATTTCTGTGAACAATAAATGCTATTAAATTATATATATTTTAAAGTGGTTCTCAAGTGCAAGTCATTTAATCCTGGCATATTTTCACCATGTTTTACAAGTAGAGATGTAAAATGTCTGGGAAATTTTGGACTGATGGAAACTTTTTTCTAGAAAATTTTTATCCCACGGATAAAAGCTTTTCTTGCAATTGTTTCTTATGAAACATAAAATAAACGTTTTTTTATGTTTATGTACACTAAAAAATGTTTTTTTCACTTGACATATATATGCTGAAAAATAAATGAATAAAATGAATGATTTTTACTATTAAAATTTTTGTCTTTCAGTGTGATTTTCCATATTAGTTTTTCTTGCTTAATTTAACACCATTTTTGTAATATGATTCAATTGTTATACAATAATTTCAGTTGCATTTTCTAGTTTAAATTGTGATTAAAACTAATTTTAAAATTTAAAAGGGGGGAGGGGACCTTATAACTTTCATCTGATATAACTACAGTTTGAAAAGAAAATTCTAACTATGCAATGGCTAACTATGCAAATTTTATACAATACAGTAAAACCTCCATAACAGATACTCCTGAATAGCAACACCTATTAGGTGAACATTATTCCGGTCCCCTACACCTATATATATATATATATATATTTTTTTTTTCTTCTGAATAGCAGACACCTCCAAAATAGCAAATAAATTTCATGGTCCTGAGGTGTCTGATATTAAGAAGTTTACTATATTTCCTTTTAATATATGAACTATGAACACTGCTAAGCAACCTATTCTTGATACTAATTTATATTAAAACAATAAATCTAAGGTAGGAATGCACCAGATATCAGTCTCCTGCCAGATATCCTGCTTATTCAGCACTCAAACCGGATATTCAGTCCGGCCAAATACTTCAATATCCAGTTGCCGAATAGAGACTCATTTTTGAAATTATATTTTTTAACATTATCAGTAACAGTTAGTGTGAAATTAATTTGCTTTTTAGCAATATCATCCTGTTAAAACAAACCTAGTAGAAATAAATATTCATATTTTCACAAAAATGAAATTATATAGGATTTATATATAAATGAAAATATATTATTTAAAATATGGCAACTAATTATTTATAATTAAAGGCAAGTTATGGTGCTCAGCATTTTCAGGCTCTGTTAGTTTTTGATCAGAAATATTTTCCTCCTTCTGAGATTAAGCGTTCCCTCCTGGTTGTATTTTTTCTTGTCTTTTCAACAACTCTAAAGTAAAAATGATTTTATTGAATCTTTTGTCACTATTTTGTCTATGGATGGAAGACCAGCTATGATAAAATAATACTGATCATGAAAAGAATTGTGCCACTTTCTTGAATAGTTCACTGTCCTCTTTGAACTACAAAAGAAGATACTTGCAATGAGGAGCTTCTCTATTTAGATTCTGTTAGAAAAATTTGTCATAGGAAAAGTAAGTAATATGTATGAGTATGTAGGAAAAGAAAAAGCCGCTTCAATAGGATGTTTAGTATTTATAAATAACAAAGATTTATAAGTATGAAAAACAGAGAAATTACTTAATTGTTTATCTTTTTATGTTCGATGACCCTGAATAATAATAAAAAAAACTAATATGTATAGGCAAAAAAGACAAAACATGATTAAATTTCAATATTCAACTTTAACTTAATAAATAAGTTTAAATTTATTAACATTTGAATGTCGTCATAAAATTATAATAATTTAAAGTTTTTTTTCATTAAGCAATTATAAAATAGAAATATTACTATTGAAATTAAAGTATTCGGCCGGACACTGGATATTCAATAAAATTTTGTACTGGATATCCGGTATCTGGCAAAAATTCACATCCGGTGCATCCCTAGTCTAAGGATCTATATATAAGGTGAAAGCACACAAAAAGAGTAATTCAGCTGCATTTTATTAAACATTTTATTTTTCACAATAGGTTATTCGAATACAAATCATGAAGACAGACTACTGACAATGTGGTCATGAATGGAATTGCACGTTGTGCTCTTGGATGGCAACGTAAAACTACACGCAGCAAGGCTGACAGAAGATCACATTCATTGCTTTGGATGGGAGAGATTGGATCACCCGGCCTACAGCCCTGATCTTGCTTCGTCAGACTTTTACATGTTCCCTGCATTGAAAGCCACACTCTTGGAACATCCCTTCCAAAACAATGCTGAGGTAGAGCAGGCTGTGCAACAATGCCTTTCATTGCAGGGCTCAAAGTTTTACCAGAGTGGTTTCTTCAAACTGATTGCACACTGACATGATGATCCAGACGAGTCGTGGAACTTGTCTAAAGATCAGTATAGTATACATTTTCTCTTAATCATTGATAACCTTTTTAAATTCTCTCCTCTGTCATGCAACTACATCTATTTATTTTGTCCAAAGAAACTGGTGAATCAGTATTTTCTCCCAGAATGTCACTCGCAGATCTAAGTAACCAGAACACACTGCAGCTCAATAGAACTGCAAGCAAATCTTTAAATAGTTTAAGTTGCTGTGAAAGTTACACTTCCATTACTTTGGAAGCAGAAGCGGCAATAACTGAATTGACGGAGCCCACATATATAATATCAAATCTAGTCAAAAGGGACAAAGCTAGACTGAATAAGCTAAAAGTATCAACCAAGGGACGTACAAAATCTTCAAGCGATCACCTCGAACATTTCAGTCCTCCAGGAAATATTCAACACAATCAATCAGTAAGACAAGGGGTTTACCAAAGAGAAACATAATAAACTATTAAAATGTGCTGAGCTCGCTGAAAGAAACGGGATGCTACAGGAGCAGCTGCAAACTAATAGAGAAGACCCACAGCAATTGGCTAACTCCTTCCCTAAACAGAGTGAGATAACAGAAGCTATTGCCTAGGCTTTCACCACGCTTAATAGCACAAGGGAGCTCAAATCGCAACGCTTGGTCCTGACGATTAAACAACCGGAAGATAACCTGTAACCAACACCCAAAGAACCTCCACAACTTGCACAAGAAAAACTGCAGCCACCACTGGAAATGTACAACAAGAAAGCCATAGACAGAAGCAATCGGAAGATTCTGATTATCAAAGGCTGCACCAGAGCCTCAGAGGAAGCTATCTAAGCTCAAGCAGCATAACCATGCCACACCAGTCTTCCTGGACAAAAGTACTACCGCAAAAGTATCATGTGAAAATTCATTGTAAAACAGAAGACAAAGAAACCTTACATAAAAATCTTGGAACGCACCAAAAACTCCATCGCCTCTTTCAACTTTACAACCAAGGTGCTCATACAAAACACAAAATGCTGCTGATAGGCGTACCTGATGGCATCGCGCATGATAATCATAGGAACATTTACTTCGGCATACGAAATCAAGAGGGAGAACTTGCACATCATCAAGGAGCTGAGGAACAAACACAAAGATGAAAGATGTGATTATCCTCATGCCACGTTCTCTAAGAAAACTTATGGAGGACAGAGGTATTACAGTGGGACTCAAGCATTGCTTACTATGCTCACATACCTCTGTCATTCGCTGCCGAAACTGCCAAGGATTAAACTATGCAGAAAACACTGTCACGACGAGCCTCACTGTGTAAGCTGTGGAACTCAACACTCCCGATGGAAATGCAGGGGTAGTACTTGTCCTGAAATTCCTGAAAAAAATATAAACGTCCTGAAATGTCCTAAAATTCCTGAAATTTTGCGAGTTTTGTGCTAAATCTGCATTTTTATATCATCAAATAAGGGGTAGGTGTAACTTTTTACTTATGCAAATTGATCACGAAAGTAATAATTTTCTTAAATTTATCTTTAAAAATACTAATTTACATTGATTTGCACAAAAAAAAATATCAGTTACCAAAAATCACACTTTTTATCAATTAGTCATAAACTTGCTATTTTCGTCTGTCAGTTACAAAAAAAATCTTAAATTTTACCAATCAGTTATAAAAAAGAAAATATTTTGAGATTTTCGTTGATCAGCGAAGAAAAAATTGATTTTGTTCTTCAATAATAATGCAAAAATTGTAATTTTTTTTTTAGCAGCTTGGTCAAAGAGTTCTGGTAAAATTACTTTTCTTTTAAATGTACCTATACTTTTAAAACAAAAAAATCGGGTATGTAGTGTACTATTTATGATAATAAAATATATTGAAGAGGGAGTTAAGGATTTTTTAGCAAATGTGTCCTGAAATTGTCCTGAAATATCAAAAAAAGTATATCTTGAAATATCATCTAGGGCTAGTACTATCCCTGGGAATGTGATTATCAGTCTCACTGCATCAACTGCAAATACTATAATGAAACTCTTGGCACTCGCTTCCCTCTAGATCACATAGCATCAGATCCTAGGTGTGGTGCCTATCATCAGATACCGCCAAGCGAGGGAAAGACTTGATGAAATCTTAAATTCAAAATTCTCTCCACCTGAGTATAAACATGTTTCTCTGGTCGAATCTTCTCAACTTCCCTGCAAGAGACTCCTGGGAGACCGCCCAGCTGACTGGCAGAAGCCAGGCCAGTGGGACTAGTGTTCCCTGGTCCTAGTTTTTCCATCTAAATTCATTCATCACTCCCCAATGGAGAGGCTCAACATGGCCACATACGGAGCGGCACAGAAGTCGCAACTGTAAGCCATCAAGGTAGGCTCTCAATAACTCAAATCTTAGTAACTTTTCTATTAGCCTTACGATGTTTCAACCATCAGCTTCAGTTCCACAAAAGAAACTTCTCCCCCCCCCCCCCCACTTTTGGCATGTTAAATTTTCTCCAAATCAACCTCAATCGCTGCAAAGCGACTAACGTAGCATTGAAAGATTATATCATTTCTGAAAAAATAGACAACTCTTTTCAAAAGCTGAAGTAGCATCGGTGCTATACACATTTAACCTTTTTAGTACGGGAGTCGACAAAAGTCGACATAAGGGTCCAAGAGCGGGAGTCGACTAATGTCGACATCTAGGAGTTGGGTGCTGTAGACTACACTAAGCGTCAACAAAAGTCGCCTAGGTGTTCACAGCGTGTATTGTGCTCATTGTAGTGCGTCATGGGCTTAGCAGAAAAAAACCCCAAAAAAAATTCCGCACTGAAAGGGTTAATGACTAGAAAGCCCCTGGTCCAGATTGTAGACTTCAAAATTCTAAAATTTAACGTTAAAAATTCTCCCCAAAGTCTATACGACTTATACCTAAAAAAGAGATACTTCCTGCTAACTCTGAGACAGGGAGAGTTGGTGTACTTCGTAAAGCAAGGAAAAGATGCTACTGAACTGTCGTCATATAGACCTATCTGCCTGCTGCCAACTCTAGGAAAACTCTTAGAGAAACTGTTGGTTGTTATGTTAATCCATTTCCTGGAAACTAACAATATTCTCAATCGCAGGCAATATAGGAAGGGTAGGTCATAAGGTATTGTTTGAAATGCTAACCGTCTGTGCCATCAGCATTGAGAAGGGAAACTACACCTCCCTAGTTTCATTAAGACATCAAAGGTGTGTTTGACAACGTCGAATGGCAGGACATCTTATTACAATTAATAAAAATTGGCTGCCCGAGCAATATAGCTGGAACCATCAGCTCTTACTTAAGTTGTAGGAGTATTCTAATCAATTCGACCAGACTGTTCAATTCATACCCTGTAAAAAGGTTAACCCCAAGGCTCTTGTCTGGGTCCATACCTCTGGCTCTTAATAGCTAATGTCATTCTAACAGAATTAGAAAATTTAGGTCTTATTCTTTTCGCCTTTGCTGATGATTTCAACTTTATCTTCTCGGGCCGCCGGCATCTGGACACTGAATTGGCAGCAGCCTGAGCTCTTCCTGCATTCTGTCAGCAGTTGACTCGCCTGCACCTCCAGCTCTCCTCAGCAAAACCCAATCTCTAACTTTTACCAAACCATGCAAGCTTAAGCATAAACCCATGATGAGAGTTAATGGAGTGCACTGTAAAAAATCTTCAGCTTTTGCTGCATAGTCACTCCACTACTTCTATAGAATATCTTTATTTTGACCAATGGAAATGCTCCATAATATAGTAAAGTAACCGTTTTCTCTAAAAGTGGCAAAAGCTGAATATGTTTAAGTGTGAGTGTTCAGTATGTACCACACTTAAAACTTTTAGGAATAATTGATGAACACTCTGAGCTGGACAGAACACAAACTTTCTAAAAACTAAATTAACCAAACTACATCACAATTCCTGTAAATTAACCTCAAAATCATAGGAAGTAAAGCCTACATTACTGAAAATATGGTATCTCACAAGAATAGAAAGGATTATCGTTTACTGTGTAGGACCAAATTGGTAAAACAAAAGTTAATCTCGATCCAACGGATTTTCTTGCTCCAAATGGCTCGAGGCTACAAAACCATCTCCACGGATGCACTCGCAGTACTAACGGGTATTCCTCTTACAACAATAACAATTGATTATGAATATAAAAAAATAGGATCCTCCAGCTAAAACACAAGCACTCAACATTTTCCACAGACAGACATACAAAAGAAAGTCCCCTGTTAGTGTCTGCATCCGGTGGATGAAACATTGCATCTTCATGTTAATCCTGTCAAGCACAGTTATACTCCCTCCTGACATCCGTCAATTTACACAGATGGGTCCCGAACAGAAACTGACGTGGCTGCAGCCTTCTGCGCTGTGGAAGGTGAGATTGTAATGCATCGTTGGGCTTTCAGAATTGGTGATGACAATACGATCTTTCAGGCAGAGTTGTACATAATTCTGAAAGCTTTAGAATGGTTAGCCGGCCTCCCGTCTCCTCCCTTTTTGGCTTTTCAGCAATAGCTTGTTGAGCCTGCAGGCTATTTTTCCCACAGGATTAAGCATTCACTAGTCCTCTAAATCAAACTTGCCCTCCTCCCCCTCTTCAAAAAGTCCCTTGATCACGTCACAGCTCACATTGGTGTTGAGGGAAATGAACTTGCTGATTCCCTTGCAAAAGAGCTAACCACCCGCCCTGCTGTGGAGATCTCTTCCAGTTCCCCCCTCGCACGTTTGACACAGGCTTAAAACTAGGATTCTTCCCGAGTGTCAAATTTACTGGGATTCCTCTAGCAGGGGCTGACACACCCACAATCTAATCCCTAAAGTGTCTAGAACATTCCTGAATCTTTCCCCACACATAGCATTCCTTTCAGGTCACGGTCCTTTTAGGACATATCTAAAACTAGTCATTGGGGTCCACCCTAATACTTATCCATCATGGATATGCATAGTATAAAATATGAAAATAAAACATGTGTAAACTATTTATAAAATGCATTGCAATTTGAATAAAATCCTGGCTTGATGACGTCATAACTTTAAATGCTCTATTACTGAATTGCGTAAAAGAAACATCCTTAACTCCAAAATTGATAATCTCATTTACTAATGGTTTTCTGCGTCGAATTAAGTCTCATTTCCAATTAAAATATCTTTTGAATTGAAATTTGGATGAAATACAGGGTCATGAAAAATCGAAGAGTGTGGCAAATAGGATTACAAATATCTCGACAACTCATTATCCGATCGACTTCATTCCTTTATGCAAAATTTGTTTTTTTGTCTTTTTTATATTCACTCCTTAAAATAAACAATTTCAAAATTTTTTATACACCTTTTTATTTACCCCCCCCCCCTTTTTTTAATCACTGGCAGGTCCCTCTTGGTGGTTCTGACTCGGCCCCTTCGGTTAGGAAGATGACCGGAAGCCGAGCATTGCGTGGACTCTCTGTTGGGTTGTTCCGAATTGGCCCTTTTGATGGGGAAGATGATTGGGCTCTCGACGCAGGAGATGGATGGACTGTCGACCTCATCATGGTCCACCAGTGAGAAAGGGACTTTTGAAAGCTGGGGAAACCATGCGACAGCCCACATGGGTCGAAGACCCAATGGGGACTGTGGGCCTTTCCCTGGCAAGCACAGGTAATCTGTGTCGCGAGGACTCTGGCAATGCTCGGAGTCTTCTCCGTAGGTAGTAGAAGGAAGTCCCATAGACCGATCCTAGTTGCTCGGATGGAGGGAGGCCTCCCACCCCTATCTCTCTGTGCCGAGGTAGTAGGTGACGCTAGGCGAAGGTTAAGCTAATTGCAGCCGGGCCGTCTCCAAAACTTGTCTGAAGAATTGAAGGAGGCAGGATCAAGCTCCGTAGTACACGATACGTGGTGACCCTGTAGTGCGATAGAAGATATGGCATGCAGCAACTATCTGTACCGTAGCAGCGGCAGAGGTGAGATAGTCGCCGACACGTGTTGTCTAGGCCACGTAGGCAGTGACCCTATGTCATCCTCTGCAGCTGGAAAAGTTGTGCCATCCTCAATGGTCGTGCAGCACAGGAAGTGCCTAAATCCAAGGGCGGTCACAGTCCGAAGGCGACTCCTCAGGTTGCTGTAGACAAGACCGCTTCTTGGAGGAAGGATCACCCACCTCTGTGTTGTCCGATTACAAGGAACTGGGCTGGTATTTCGCTGACTAATGCGCAGTCATTGCCAAAACTCGAATCCTCGGGCCGAAACCCAATCCGGCATGTCTGTGCGTAGTCAGAGCTTTCTAAGTCTGACAGGTGGAAGAGTAGGAGTCTTCTCTTAATTTTTATTTACCTTGACTGGACCTGCCTCTTGTGCATGTTTTGGAAGGATTTTCCATGTCTTCCAGATACAGGGAATGGCTCTTCCACCAACTTTCCGTTGTTTCTAACATTTTTATGATTTGTTTTGTTTGTTATTTGCATGTGGTGTTTTGATATATGTGGATGATCCTTTTTAATGGAGTCGACCGGGACCTCTCCATATTTTGCTGTGGAGGCTCACCAGAGGGAAAGCCATTTAGAAGGGGACACCCTAGCCAGGACATGTCTATGTGTCAAGGACAGAGTTCCTTCGTGGTCCCGGACTGGCAAGAAGCTCTTCTATCGCACGTAACGGCAACCCATGGAAGATGAACTAGTTGTTTCGTCCTTCCATGTGACTGTATAATTGGACGCTGTGGGGAAGCAAGGGCCGTCGAAGAGCTCGGCATATAACCTAGGGACCGGTTCTCCTTATGGGGGGGGGGTTCCGACGACGAAGTCACTGGGTTATTCGTAGGTTTATCAAGTGTCTATTGGGAGGTCTCCTCTGATTCATGGTATCCTTAGCATACCATAACGACCTTTGTCGTCACTCACTTGGGTAATGGGTTGGAGGGTCTGCAGGTGGCAGTCCTCCGACCAGCCGAAGCGCATACGGAGAGACAAATCCGGTCGTGTGCACTAAAAGTCCCCCAGGACTTGGGTTTGGTGGTCATAGATGCGCTGGGTACCACTCAGGCGCGTGGCGGCACAGCCTAGTTTTTTATACCTTTTTTTTTATTTTTTTTTCAGAACGAATATTTCGAGAGTCCAAAAAAAAATAGTTCCAGATAATCAAGGTTACTGAAATTTTATAAGCTTCTTCCCATTGTTACATACTAAATACATATGAAATTTCTAGTCTCTATCTCAATTTGTTCGGGAGATAAAGCATTTATAGACACACACAGATGGCAAATTTTTTTTCTAAAAATGTTTTTCAGAATCTCAGTGTCTAAAATGTGTAAATATGTCAAATTTTTTAAAAGATTTTTCAAAACTATTTCAAGACTTAAACTATACTATGTGTGATGGGCAAGTAATACTTCCATCGTTCCTCAACCCAAAATTGTGAGTGTGACGCCCTGGGATCACCGGAGCACTGTTATTTCAATTGTTCACCAACTGCTGCTTGCCATCTTAAAAAGCTCCTTTACTCTCTCATTTTTGGCTCCAGAATATTATTTCCCATCCCAAGCTCCTCCATCAACTAGCAGAAATCAATTTTTTCTTTTTAATGGCTCTCAATTCTCACCTCCTGAGATCCAGTGGAATGTCTGTAGTCTCCATTAAACCACTTCCAATTAGCTCTCGTGGGAACTCTGCTCTGGCGTAAATATTTTATTTTTATTTTTCTGCTGCAGTCTTGTAAGACTGTTTTTGGAACAAGATTATGTAGGAACTGTTTTTGTTTTTTTTCCCATTTGTATAGCTCAAAACCACAACTTTCCCTATCCGCTGCCTGTCGTGTGGGGGCAATGTGCTCCAGCGGATGGGATTTGTTATGTGAATCAAATTCCTTTTCTGCCTATACCCTGCCCCTTGTCGCGTGGAGGTCACTGACCTGGAAGGGCCGGCCACTAGGCCTAGTATGTATAAGTCTAACATTTTGTTTTTTCTCTCTGGCCCAAAGCCATTGCACTGTTCACCCCGCCCCTTGTCGCGCTTGCCGGCGGGTTCAGCTTCGGCTGATTTTGTATTCTTTTTTAAAGTTCCCGGGAGGGACATCAATGCTCTACTGACTTGGCCTCCTCGTCTGAGCAGTCCTTCTTTGGCAGTGAAAATGTCTGTGGCGACTATGTAGAAAAATAGTGCAAGATGCATGGTGTGTTTCATGATGCATGGTGTATTTTTTTTTTTTTTTTTGGCAATAAAAAAAAAATGTGAAAAAAAGATGAAACTTACTTTCTGAATGTCCCTTGTAGTTAATGCTAGAGACCATAATGATTATGGTGACTAGTGCTTTAAAGAATATGGAAAAATTGCACATAGAACAGTAAAAATAAATGAAATTTTCAAATTATACAGAGTTATCAACCTTGTCATTTTTAATAATTAGTATTATTGATATACTGTTGCATGAGAATTTTCAGTTTTAATGAGAAATGGTATTTTTCTTGCAGATTATATTTTCTAAATTAATGTTTTCATGTGGGAGAAGGAATGTTTTCATGAAGATAAATAAAATATGAAGAGGGAAAAACACCAGAATGTAGCTATTATAAAAATTTAAATATAATTTTTTTTTTTTTTTTTTTTTTTTTTTTTAAAGTAAGAAAAATTCCCTTCGAAAAAAACCTCTCCTCACCTTCCACCCATAATTTCTGGGGGTTTTTCTAACAATTCCCATCTCTATTTACAAGGCAAATTTAACAATGTGCAAAATGATCTATATTGTACAACAATCTATAACCTAAATGATTTCTGGTCTCAAGGTGTGACATAAACATTTTTTGATGTATATTGATATGTTTCAAACATGTTTTGCTATCTTTACAACATAAGTTCAATGATGGGTGATGTTGGAGAGATTTAAAATCAAAATTATAAAATTATAGGGATTTACTAGAACTTATATTTCCCTCCTCCAGACAGGAAAACGCCAATTAATTTAGCGGCAATTTGATGGTATAAATATTTAAAAAGGTAAAGTGATTGTGCAACCTGGGATAGATATTTTGAAACAGCTAAAATTAATGATTAAAATAATGAGGGTAATGTTAATTTGCTGTCTCCCTAAAAATAGTACTGCATTGTTATTTTTTGGTTGAAAATCTCATCCGTATGGTTGACTATCAAGCCTGCTATAAATTTCTGCTAATAAAAAGTAATTTAAATAAACATCACACTAAAATAATAATGAATGAGGAGTCTGTTAAGATTAAAATATAAAAATTTATTTACAAAAGACATTAAAATAAAATAGTTGAGTAAAATAATATGAATTAATATAAAATATATACACATGATCAGAGCTGGAAATGTACCGGAGCAAACCGGAACGTTGTTCTGGTTCATGAAATTATGACAAATACTGTTCTGGTTCATGAAATTATGGTAAATATCGTTCCAGTTCATGAAAATATTAAAACATACTGTTCTAGTTTTATAGATTTACAAACTAAGAAAACTTGTGGCTTTGCTCGCGTAATTGTTGCCAAGTCGTATTCATGTGCCTAGTTTTAATAGAGAAAATTATACTGCCACAGATACTTCAAAAATTACTAATTAAATCACATTTGGGGTAAACTTCAGTCTTATACTGCATTAGGTGAACTTGAAACTTGAATTAATCAGAACTAAAATTAATTCCAGATAAATAGTAATTTAGAAAAAAATTTTGAAGGTTTTCCCTAATTTCATTTTTTATTTGGAAATTTTAAAAAACATACTTACATTCTGTTACATACTTACATACATTCATTCACATCTTAAAAGTAACCACTATGCCAATTTCTAAGCTACTGGTTATCAAAGCTTCGATAACAACTGTATCGCAGAAATCTCAATTTTAGAATATTTTTTGTTCCTGCACAATTTAAATTTTCTAAATTATTAAAAACTGTTTTAAGGGTGCATTTACATCTCTAAAAGTAACAGCCACGTGAAATTTCAAGTTTCTCTCCTTAACAATTTCAGATAACTCAGAAGATTTGTAGAACGTTTCCCCCTTTTTAAAATTTCGAAATTTTTTAGAAACCGTTCTTAGCGAGAACTGAAATCTTAAAAATAACCACCATGCCAGATTTGAATTTTCTAACCCATACGAATCGCAATTATAGAACTTAAGCATCATTTTGAATTTTGCACAAACATCTGTGTCTTAAAAATCAGACATATCAAATTTTAAGTTTCTATCCCTAACAATTTTGAATAAACCGTAATTTAGAACGTTTTATGCTCATTTCACACCTTTTTAAATTTTGAACTTTTAATCAACAGTGTATACCGTGCATCTGCATTTTAAAAGTAGCCACTATGCTAAATTTCAAGTTTCTAACTCAAACCCAGCTAAATCGTAATTTAGAATTATTTTAGAACGTTTTTTGCTCATTTCACCCTTTTTTAATTTAGATTTTTTTTTAAACCATTTCTTAGCGAGCATTTACATTTTAAAAGAAACTACCATGCATAATTTCAAGCTTCTATACCAACTGTATCACATAAATTGCAATTTTAGAACTCTTTTTGCTCCTGCACACTCTCAGAAATAAAACACTCAATTTTGACGATTCGACAATCCTTGAGCTTTATTTTGTTATTTTTGACAATCTCGTTTATAGAACTGATACTAGACTAGATAGAACTAGATGAACTAGACTAGACAATCTCGTTTCATTACGGTCACGTGGTTTTTGATGAAATGAGAAACCTCAAATATCTGCAAAACTGTTTCCTCACTGTCAAAAATAAAATCACTTTTGACTATTCAGCAATTCTTGAGCTATATTTGATCATTTTTGACAATCATTTCGTCTCAAAATTAAGTGATTTTTAATGAAATGGAAACTCAAATATTTGACAAAACTGTTTCCCCATTCACTGCCAGATTATATTTGTTACAAAATCGTTCCCCCAAAAAAATATTTCAGGAGCTGTTTTTTATTTAAGAAATATGCATATTTTAAATTTGATTGTTATATGAATATAACTGATCCCTTTCTCCTCTATAAACAGTAGTGTGTTAAAATCTTAACCCCCATCATCTTTAAAATTTCTGACCAACAAATCAATTAGACCATATTCTAATCATTCATTGAACAAAGGAAATTTCTCTAATATATTATTAATCAAGCCATATTCTAATTATTTATTAATCAGAAAAACCATAATCTAGCCTAATTAATTAAAATATGCAGAAATTATAACAGCACCGATAAAATACAATCTACTTTCTAAAAATATAAACACACATCAACATCCTGTAGATGCATTTAAAATCGAATTCACGCAAGTGCCCGCTGCCGTAGGAGGCAGCACAGCATTCTCCCATACCGAAGATCGCATATTCGAATACCCTTGAAGACTTGAGAAACTCATCCTAATTTTTCCCCCTGTCAATTTCAGATGCTTCTAAAATTTTCAATACATGGCACCACCTGCCTTTTTTTATACTTTCGAACAAGCAATTTGACGAAATTAATTTCCTCGATTTGCCGAAATATTCACTCATAGCATTTTCCAGGAAACAGTTTTGTCAAAAACAAAGAAAATTTCGTGGAATTTGAGTATCTATTTCTGACAGTGCACCCTTTTTAAATTTAAAATTTTTAAAAACTGTTCTGTGCGACCATTTAGGTCTTAAAATAAACAGCTATGTCAAATTTAAAGTTTCTATCCCTAACAAATCCATAGTGCACGGTATAAAATGACAAATGTTTCTTAACTACGAAAATATAATATCACAAATAAATTTATAATATACTCATCCTTGTTAACCATGATTCTGAAAAGTGTTTCTTTATCTTTAGAAACCTCAGACATCAATGGCATTTAGAGATTTAAAGAATCATTTATAAAAACAATTTCTCTTGCTGCCTGTAATTTTCCGAAACATTTACAAGTAGCTTTTAAAGTGCATTAATCTGTTTTCTAAGCCCGGAATATAGTTTTTCCTGATGCTATCAATTCAAAAGTAAGCATTTTCTTGTTCAACAAATATGTTTAACAGACAAACATGCAAAATTAATAGCGGTAATATTAAAATAATTTCTTTACTCTTTCATGTATAAATTAACTTATGCAGCTGAAAACGTTTACTTGAGAATTGATGACATTCGAAAAACAGGTAGTCCACGCTGAGGAAACTTATTAATACACTATAAAAACTATTCAGAAACGTTCTTGTGAAATACGGGCAGCAAAAAATACTTTGCTTTTATAAATAATTCTTTAAATTTTGGAAATGTATTGGTTTCTGGGGATTCAAAAGACAATGGAACATGCTTTTCAAAATTTTGGATAACTCTGAAGATTATATTTTTGTTCATGGTTACAGTATATTTTCATAAAATATGAAACAGTGGTCATTTTTTACAGTGTAATCTTAATTTAGAACTTTTTTTAGAAAGCTTTCTGCTAATTTCCCTCTTTTAAATTTAAAGTTTTTTAGAAACCATTCTTAGTGAGCATTTGTATCGTAAAAGTAACTGCCATGCCAACTTTCAAGTTTCTAGTCCTTTCAGTATCTCCAAAATTGAAATTTAGAACTTTTTTCTCTTGTATCTTTTTTTAAATTATGAATTTTTAAAAAACTTCTGAGTGCATTTGCATCTTAAAAGTAACAGCCATGTCAAATTTAAAGATTCTATCCTTAACAATTCCATAGAAATCTTAATTAAGAATACTTTTAGAACGTTTTCAGCTCATTTCACCCTTTTTAAATTTAGATTTTTTTTTTTTTTAAACCATTCTTAGCGAGCAGTTACATCATAAAAGTAACCACCATGCTAAATTTCAAACTTCTACACCAACTGATCACATAAATCACAATTTTAGAATGTATATTGCTCCTGAACCAAATTTCAAATTAAAAAAAGAAAAAACTTTGTACATTTGCATCTTAAAAGTAGCAGCCATGTCAAATTTCATATTTCTATCTTTAACAATTATATAGAAATTGTAATTTTAGAATGTTTTTTGAAAACTTTTCGCTCAATTCGACATTTTTTTAATTTAGATTTTTTTTTTTTTTTTTTTTAGAAACTGTTCTTAGAGGGCATTTAAGTCTTATAAGTAACTACCATGCCAAATTTCAAGTTTCTAACCCCTTTAATATCACAAAAATTGCAATTTTAGAACATTTTTTACTCCGGCAACTCCCTGAGGGTAGTGGCACGGACATAAAATATAGCCTATGTTGGAGCAGGGATTGTCACCATCAATTTGCAACTATTACTTTTGAAATCAGTTATGTAGTTCCAGAGATTACCCCTATAAACCAGAAAACAAACGTTATACTTCTTTATAATATTAGTATATATATATATATATATAGCTTATTGTGCTCTCTGTAACTTTTTTTTAAAATTTTATTTGGAATCTTGAATTTTTTTTTTTTTTTTTAATTATTTTTGTGTGATTAGGTTAGAAATAAATTTGTCTACACTTAACAATAATAGCGTTCTGGTTTGTGGATTTTTCCATTTCGAGCCCTGCACATGACATAATTAAATTTGTTTAAGACTTGTATGATTAAGTCACAAGAATAATTGCTGTACATTCAGCATTACTGTTAAAATTCAAAATAACATTTTATTACATTTAATTCCTTTATAATTATCTTTTTTAATAATTAAAATGTCCCTGATCCTGGGATAAGAGAAACATTAGTCTCATTAAAATTTAATATTTAAAGTTGAGCATTATTCACAGTACATAGATTTATCAATAAATTGTACCTGGATATGCTAAGACTCCTGTAATAGGAGCTGGCGCATATCAATTTTGTTTCGGAGTATTGGTACCCAGTTCAGCATCAATCTGCCGGAGCTGGGGTTGCCTAAGACTCCTATAATAGAACAGGTTCTGATTAGCTTGGTTTTTCAACTGGGATCCAATTTGGGTGCCAAATCTGTGAGTATGCGTCAGCCTATATCCCAGTGGCAGAAAGTTCTGTAGCTGTCTGCGACAAGCTTTTAAAATTTCATAATCTGTCTGCAAATTCTGCGTGTAATTTTAATGAATGAATAATACAGTAAACTAGGAAATTTTCATCTTTTTATTTAAAATAGGGTAAGATTGATGCATTCTCATTAATTTTGCTTATAACTTTTGATGTTACATATTGTTTCATCATCTCACTTTTTGTGGGATTTCTAAAATGGGAAGGGGGGGGGAGAGAACATTCCCTCTCCTGATGCAGCTACAGAAATTCCTTCTGGAGAAAAATGTCTTAATTAAAGTCCTACATCAGCTGCAGATCGGGTTAACACAGTTTTCAGTTCGAGCTAAGTTTAGATTCCTGCAGGTTGGATTACAGTTAACCCAATTTTTTAAAAGTTGGTTCTGTATATTGTTTCAGATTTAAAAATTTATGTATTAAACATGGATGTTTGTCTGTGTGTGATGTTTTCTGAAGAGACTGCTAAGTGCACAGCTGCAAGATTTGGCAGGAAGAATCTGAAGTTATGCACCTCAAAGCCCACTTTTGGACTAGTTTTCTTAATTTTTCATGTTTTTTTTTTTTTTTTTTTTTTTCAGGGAATTTTCTACATTAGTAAAAGGAATCAGGAATTCCATCTATTTTTGAATTTTTTATGCATTTTTTATTATTTCTTCTCGTTTTGCGACGATCTTTAGACATTAGTAAAAGAAACTGGGTTTCAATATTTTAGCAGTCTTTTAATGCAGTAAATTTTAACGATACTCGCGATTATTTTTTTCCAAAATCGTTTGAAAATAACTTTTTTGCTTTTTAGGAAATTCGCGTGCTTTTACCGCGATCCTTTGACGAAAATCGCGTGTTTTTACTGCGATCCTTTGACGAAAATCGCGTGATTTTACCGCGATCTTTTACAGAAAATCTGCGTGTTTTTACCGCGATCCTTTGTCAAAAATCGCGTGTTTTTACCGCGATCTTTTGACGAAATTCGCGTGTTTCTACCGCGATCCCCTGCCGATATTGGCGGGTTTTTACCGCGATCCTTTGCCGATATTGACGGGTTTTTATCGCGATCCTTTGACGAAAAGCGCGTGTTTTTACTACAATCCTTTGCCGAAAATCGCGTGTTTTTACCGCGATCTTTTGACAAAATTCGCATGTTTTTACCCCGATCTTTTGACGAAATTCGCGTGTTTTTACCGCGACCCTTTGTCGAAATTGACGTGTTTATACCGTGATCCTTTTCAGAAATTCGGGTGTTTTTACCGCGATCCTTTGTCGAAAATCGCATGTTTAGCCGCGATCTTTTGACGAAATTCCGTGCTTATACTGCGATCCTCTGCCGAAATTCGTGTGTTTTTACCGCGATCCTTTGACGAAAATCGCGTGTTTTTGCCGCGATCTTTTGACGAAATTCCGTGCTTTTACCGCGATCCTTTGCCGAAATTCACAAGTTGCGGACAGTTTTTTAAATTAATTTTATTAGTGCAAACAAAAATTGTCTGCAAGAGATTTTCTTTGTCCGCGACTACATCGCCGTGTTTCTGCCACTGGGGCCTATATTATAGGAGTTCTAGGGTATGCTTAAGAAATTCATCGTCTATCTGCTGGAACACAAGTCTACTGATAAGCTGTCTTATTCCTCTTATAGCACACGCTCATTTTTATATGCACATTTTATACTTGAAGTAAATTAAATCTTAAATAAATGTATTGCAACTTAGGCTAGAGATGAACTCTGCTGCCTAAAAGAAATTAACTGCAGAAAATATGCATTTGTTTTAGAGGATCGCCTCTAAGAGTAATTTTAATGAAAGCCTCTGAAAAATCATCAGAGCTGTTCAAAGTCAAAACTAATAATACTTTTAGTTCAGAAGTCTAAGTCAGAACTGAACTGCTGAATATTTTTTAGTTCACAGGAAAGGTTAAAAATGCATTTTCCCTTCATTGTCTTTTCACAGCCAATGTCATTCTGTTGTAGCCAGTGCCCATGCCTTGGAGCACCAGGAATGGTCATTCGTTATATCAGATTTACATCGGATCACTGTATGACTTTCGATTCGTTATCGCGAAGCTCCACCCTTCGGTCGCCCTCTTGGACTTGCTATCCTTCGTCGGTTCTGTGAACTGTAATTCGGTGGCCTTCCGGAAATTTTATGGTTATTTGAAAATTGCCTGTCATAAATCGCCTTAAACTTCAACAATCGTTGTACTGTCAGTATCTGCGCCGGCATGATTTTATGACTTGTTTATTTGTCATAAACAAGGACGTCAAGATGCTGAAGGCTGAGGGAAAGCAGAACATTTGTTGCTAGGGATATCTTGTAATGTCTGTGACAACTTAGATCAGCCATACTCAACCTTTTTTGCCGCAAACACACGTTTACAACGTTAGACGGCTGCAACACTCCTAACAAGTGATAAAAAAGGGATAATTTAAATAATAGCTAACAAAAGTAGTATAACAAAGCAATATAACATCAGTAGGATTAAAAGTTCGTCGTGGAAGAAATGTTACCAAACATTTTTAACACCACCATTTCTAAACAATAAACTTCAAGATAGATTTCTATTATAAATTTTATAGAAATAGGCTGCAAAATTCGTTGTAGTGTAAAAATTGTTTGGTGCCAATTTTTTCTGAGACAAACGTTCAACACTAGTAGTATTAGCTGTATAATAAGTATAAAACGTTATAATATAACAATGAAAAAATTATCTAGTTCTAAACAAAAAAATCATGAGACGTTCTCTAATAAAGCAATCTTTTGCTCAATTCAAAAACGTTATTTTCTTTTAATTGTAGAAATATATAGTAAAAATCTAATTAATTTAGAACAATGTTTGATTAGTGTTGAAGATTAAGAAATGTATACAACACTATAGCACAAATAAGACTAAATACATGTAAAAAAAAACTTTTGACTAAAAAAACAGCATTTAAGATGTTTTAACATAGTTTCAAATCAATTATAAATAACAAGACAGATTTGGTCTTCTCATGAAAATATATAAAACAAGTCTTAAATATGTTTTATGCATATCTCAATTAATTTTATACATGGATGATGGATTATGTGTCTCGGGCCGCACATAAAAGGTCGCCGGGCCGCAGGTTGAGTATGACTGACTTGGATGGTTTGCATGAAATATGCAACATGCGGGATGTACCGTAGCTTCTATCCAGCAGGTGAAATGATACATCACAAAAATCTATAATATGCACAACCGCTCATCTCAAGATGTGCATTATGAAGATCTTCTACTATATTAATTATTAGTATACTAATGTTAGTAGTAGTATTCTGTTACCTCTTACTTCTGTACAATCAATGTGTACAAAAGTAATAAATATACAGATTTGAACACACATAAATACCATTGAATTTTAAAAAGCATATGTAAATAATTAAAATTTAGTATTAAAAACATAATTCCTTAGAAGTGCAATTAAAAATATTTTATCTTTTTAAAGAGATAAGATTTACAAAATTGAAAATTATTCATTTTAAAAATTCTCAAAGATCTTTGCAATTTTATGAAAATTGCAGAACAGAGATTGGATAGAACTAGATCAGGGAAATGCCAACACATTTTCCATTTTATAATTTTTACCTCAATATTTTTTATATCTATGATAGGATATAAAAAGATCTTGAAACTTTTCCCATCCATTGCATAATATTCTTGTAA
Source organism: Maratus michaelseni (assembly GCA_963931845.1). Classification (NCBI taxonomy): domain Eukaryota; kingdom Metazoa; phylum Arthropoda; class Arachnida; order Araneae; family Salticidae; genus Maratus; species Maratus michaelseni. The sequence goes on along the minus strand of OZ007599.1, from coordinate 147,026,306 downwards.
TTAAATATAAGGGAAGTATTTTTTTTTTATGTGTCAATAGTTCATTGAGTGCAAGGATAATAACATGCCTATAGGGTAATGTCAACATTGGTTGATTATTGGGAATTAGTAATTAAAATCACAAGGAAACTTCAATTCCTTTATTCATACAAAATTATTCACACAATTGCACAATGTTTAGGTTAGATGTAACGAACAGGAAAGACCAAGCTATGCTTGGTCAAAATTAGCTTGGAGTTCAAATATCATGATCCATGACCAAAATGACCCACTAATCAAATTTTCTTGAATATTTGACCAAGCCCAATTGTCTTCTCGTGCCCAAAACCAGTAAGATATAAAATTTTGTCAAAATAGTCTGAGCCGTTTTTTAGATAAAATTACCTTGACCCACAGTGACCCAAAAATGATCCACTAATTGAATTTTATCGAGCATGTGACCTAGCCCAATGATTTTCTCGTGCCCAAAAACCATAAGATACTAAATTTAGTTCAAATCCTCTAATCTGTTTTTAAGATAAAAATACACTATATTTCCAATGATGACCGGTAACTTGCGATTTTAGACGTTTTGTAAAATATCTGGAAAGATACATGAGGAATTATCCTGGAACTTCAGGAGTGTAAACAACATGATAAACGTCATATATTTCCACGAAGATTTTTTTCCCGAAACCCCATAAGGGACCGTCAACAAATTTAAGTAAAACTAATATATTTTGGATAACCCTGTAAAAACTAATATTGCAAAAGCATTCAAACTGTAGATTATGATTAAGGGGATTATTGTAATAATTTGGGTTCATTTGTATGAAGATAGCATGTATACTCGAAGAGAAATTCAGGTTTTTATAAAAACAGTCCCAAATTTTACCAAGTTTTTTGCTTATAATTTGCAGAGTTTTTAATATAGAAACAAGTTTTTTTCAGAAAATATGACAAACAAAATTATACACAATACCCTGCAATCAGAATTAAAAAATAATAAAAATTGTATGAAAAATGAGCAGGTTTACTAAATATTGTTTCACTGCACATGTGCGAATTCAATCAAAATATACTGTGCATAATATATTAGCTAAATGTATAGACCAACTTTTATGAAAGTCTCAAAAACATAGCTTGAAAATTCTGATAGTAATCGTCGATGGAATAAGCTCTAATTTCGCTGTTCCCAAAAGGAAGCAAAAAGATGAGGGGTTGTATCAAATGTAGAATGAGAGACACTTCATTCTTATTATGTCAACTTTGATAAGCTAGTACATTTGGATACAACCCCTTATCTTTTTGCTACCGAGCTGTTTTGTTAGCCGAACCGTCAGGGATTTTTGTGTTCATAATATGTTAGCAAGGGTGGTTTTCATGGTTCTGTGCCACATATATCCATCCATATTATGGAGTTCCTTCTGCAAAATTTGCTCAGAAGTTGGAATGTATGGCCCAGCATTAATGTTTTTCAGCAATTACTGCTTTGTTGCAAATTGGTTTGTCAGCACTTGATGTGACAACTTTCAGTGATTTCAATCAGTAAACAATTTCTTTCAACTGCACTTTACATGTTGATTCAATGTCTACTGTGCTGTATGATATACCAGCAAATTCAGCCATTTCTTTTCCATGCCTCTTTGAAAATCCAAAAGCAATTTGGTCTTTCTGTCAGTCTGTTATGTCTTTATTTGAACCCATAACATGCAAAAGCAGCAATCATCAAGCAGCTCGATTATCATTTTATAATTTTCGATACACCCTTCTTGACCCACTTATAAAGGGTATAGCCAGGTTTCCTATTAAAATATGCCCTTTAGTCAACCAGATCGAGTCCTACATGAATCGATAGCCTTTGAATAGAGATGTGTTTTTGCCAAGTTCGAAGCATATATCTCAAACCCGTGGGCAGTTATGACTATGTGCGTTTTGGAAAAAGGTGCGTTGTGAAGAAAGTAGTGATCGAATTTCCCCCAAAAAATTCAGGGATGTGTAATATTAAAATACAAATAGTGGATATTATTTTCAGATTATTTTCTGCAAAATAGGCAGTTTTATAAATTTTTTCTTATTTTTAATTTAACTTTTTAATTAAGAATGTATTGAAATTTTTCAGTGACCACCTTCATGTTTTTACCAAAAATACTACGAGGTATGATGCATATTTGGTGTGAGGTTCAATACTCTACGCTGGATGCATCATAGAAATTTTTTTTTAAAAATGTGTTCCCCCAGGGGTGGGGGAAGTTGCATGTGTTATTACAAGTTCATGAGCAGTTCTATGTACAGTTTACATGCTGTTGGCGGCAATCATCTGAAGGAAAGCATTTTGTTTTGTTAGTTGACAGTTGACTGATTTTGTTTCTAGTTTTCTGCACAGTTTTAACACATTGCTTTTCGTCTTTTAAACATGAAGCCCCGCCTACGGGCGTTACATTTGCTTTTTCCATTATTTAACAAAAAATTTATCACCATGTGTTTCTATTGTAAATGATGTATGTAATAGTGGTATTGTTTCTAATCGAACTATTAATATGCAAAGTACTCTAATTGTAAAAATGCGAATTTTGTGTATTTTCTTTGAGAAATAATCTAACATATGAAACACAAAAGCACCGCCCATGTGCTGAATTACAGATCTCTAAAAGATGTGAATTCATGTCTCCCATTCAGAGCCTGATTACCAACGGGATAATCTTCCAGCAGTAAAAATGAAGAGAAATTTCGTTCTTATTCAATACAATGATTTTTTTGCGACTAGCGCATTTAAATAAGGCAAAAATGTCTACTAAAATTTACTTGTTGCAGTTTTCCCCGATTGTGTTTTCCTCAAAGTGTTAACACTGTTTTCGATTAATCAACAACAGTGTTAAGTCAAACTGAGCCGAAAACTATTAAAAAAATCCGTCAACTAACAAAACACAATTGTATTCTTCAAATGATTGCCACCAACAACATAACTACATATGTAAACTGTACATGAACTTGTAATAACACACGCAATTTGTAACTCCCCCATTCCTGGAAAACACTTTTAAATCTTTTTCTATGATGCACCCATCGTAGAGAGTTGAAACTCACACCAAATATACATCATATATCATAGTATTTTTGGTAAAAACATAAAGGTGGTCGCTGAAAAATTTCGATATATTCTTAATTAAAAAGTTAAATTAAAAACACGAAAAAATTTATAAAACTGGCTATTTTGCAGAAAATAATCTGAAAATAATATCCACTATTTGTACTTTAATATTGCGCATCCCTGATTTTTTTCGGGGAAATTCGATCACTGCTTTCTTCACAATGCACCTTTTTCCAAAATGCACATTAAGAGTCATAACTGCCCATGGGTTTGAGATATATGCTTCAAACTTGGCAAAAACGCTATTGAAAGGCTATCATTCATGTAGGACTCGATCTGGTTGACTCAAGGGCATATTTTAATAGGAAATCTGGCTATACCCTTTTTTGGACTGCCTCATATGCCACTTATTGCTGCAAAACTTAACTATTATCATTTTTATGTGAGGGTTTTAATTTTTTATCCAGTGTGTGTAATTAGATTATAATCAGTAGTACCATATCATGAGCGGAGTCTGATTGAATCAGTAGAACATCTTGATTATTTTAAATAACGTTGTATCAAACCGTTTTATTTCATTTCTGAAAAATGGATGTTTGTAATAGCATATAAATAGATTATACTGCATGCTGAAAAGAGCAGATTTAAGATTTTTTTCAGTGTTAAATTTTGCAACAAATACACAGAATATACACTCCATAACAATCTCATTTGTAATATTATGCCAAACTCTATTTCTATTTTTTAAATTTTTTTCTATTATTTAACCAACATTATTTTATACTTAAAATACTAGAAAATTTGTACAATCAGGATCGGGTATGTCACCAATTTGTCTATTTTATTGAGTGTCGCTTGCAGCAAATTTATTTTTATTTTTGTAACCTAGTTTGCTATATTTTTCAGCAGTTACGACAGTTGACTGTGGAATATGAAAAAAAAATTACAAAATTTTGTTGACAGGGTGTTCTGGTCGCAAATATCTTATGTTAAAATTCTCTGATATTTCCATGTCAGTGACAAAATGGTGATGAAATTTTCCTTATACAATGATATTATGATAAACAAAGTCATTATTTCTGCAAAGTAAATTGCAAAAACATTATACTACAAGATATTTAAACAGGAATCCTATAACTAACCTAAATTTTATTTTTTAGGATAATATACTTTAAATATTAATTTAAAATTTTCAGGGTAATTATAAATACTTTCCTGAAATTTATCAGGAAATTTTGATGCATAGGGCTAAAATTTATCTGATTAACCTTTTTAGTGCCAAGGAGCGCTATCACGCTGCTCTCGCTCTGTGTTTTTATTATAATAGTATAAAATCTTCTGAAGAGAATGTTGAAAAAATTATGAATATTGGTGTATTGTAACGGAAATGGTGAATATTTCTCTTGTTCATATAGATTATCTATAAAAATGCACTTTTTTACTGGCATTTTTAGCATATATTGGTAAACTATGTATGGCTCTAAAAGGGTTAATGGCATATTGTTCCTATGCATACAATCATAATTTAGTAAAATGGATATTAAAAAAGTTTCTTCACAAGAGCAAAATATATCAGATTTCATTTTTGAAACAGTACAGTCACTATATATATATATATATATATATATATAAAGTAACAGCTGTCCAAGGGTGGTAATTTTTTTTTTTTTTTACTTTGATCTATAAAAAGACAAGAGCGAAAGAAGTTATGTTGACCTTTTCAAAAAGGAAAATATTGTGGTCAACTTGAGAAAAATATTTAAATTTTGAAGAAACCTGGGATTTTTTTTTTTCAAATTAGAATACAGGCAAGTACAATCACAAAATAGGTCCTGATAGAATCTAAATATAAAGGATCAGGGTCCATAAGCAGTGTTTTTGACCCATGAAATATGACTAAAATTCGATTTTGTTATACTGACTTAATTATTTCACTTTTTAACATTAGAAGGTTTATCCTGTACGGTTTCAACAATATTTTTTTCATTTTGCTCATTTTTAAATAACTTACACAAGCTTAAAGTTCATATTATTCATAGTTTTTGATGAAAAATACGCAATTTCTCCTAATTTTACCTCAATTTTTAATATATTTTTTACTATGAGTGCAGCTTTGCAACACTTTTATTTTTACATATATTGTACATTTTGATGTATTTTATAATATATGTAAAGAAGAAAGTGTTGCATGATTGCGCTCATATAAATAATTGAGGTAAAATTGGGAAAAATTGCGTATTTTTCATCAAAAACTTCGAATAATACAAACTTTGAGCTTGTGTAAGTCAGATAAATGCGAACAAAATGCAAAAACTATTGTTGAAATCTTACAGGATAAACCTTCTAATATTAAAAAGTGAAATAATTGTGTCAGTATAAACAAAATAGAGTTTTAGACTATTTCATGGGCCAAAAACTTATGGACCCTGATCCTTTTAAAAAATGATGCAACAAACCCTGCATGTTACAAATAAAAATTTTTAGCTTTGTTAAAAAATTTCTTTGTGTCTTTCTGGTATTTAAAATACATAAGAATGAAATAATCTAGCTTGGAATATAAAATAGTCATGATATTATTTAACTAAAGTCATTATTCTAAGTATATTTAATGTGGTGCAGCATTCTCATCATATTGTTTTCTACTTATAAAGCCATTAGAAAATGTTCATTTTATCAAAATAAGAAAAAGAGTTTGTTAAGACAGGGCATACCAAAATATACAGGGTGTCCCAGGATTATTGGGACAAACTTTAAGGGGAGGTAGGAGACATCACAAGGATTCAGATTTGCATAGCAACCCATGGTCGGAAACGGCTTCGTTCGCCGTTAGGTGGTGTCGTTCAGAAGAGCATTGGAGCACCTCTAACATCTGCATATCATCGCATCTATTTGTAAGAGGTGCTACCAGCTTACTTGACACTATGTCACAACATGTCAGACGCCATATGTGGTTTCAACATGATCCGAAATGACATGGGAAAGTAGTATGACAGGGATAAGAAATGCACAAGACTGAGATTATCTGAAATAATTTATTGGTCAAAGATATTACATGTGCTGTGGTACATAGGAGCCAACTTTGGTCCCATAGCTGGGTCTGCGACAAGGGCAGATTTGGGGGGGGTTGGGAAACACACGATTTGCCGAGGTAGACAGTGAGCGAAGCGAGCCCAATGAATTAGGGGGTCTGGGGGCAGCGTTCTGAGCTCCCCCAGCGGGGTACGGGGCAGAGCCCCGGGAGCTGATGCAATTTCAGCATTTTAATGCAAATTCAGAACATTTTAGACCACTTACCACTTTTAGATAACTTTTTCATTAACCCTGCTTTTGGTTCGAGTCGATTTCAGACTGAGTGTAGATTCCTGCAAACTGGGTTCAAGTTAACCCGATTTTTCAAAAATTAGTTCAGTATATTGTTTCAGATTAAAAACTTTACCTGTATTAACAAGCATAGAACTTTGGGTGTGTGCTCTTTTCGAAAGGAATGCTGCAGCTTTTCTGTGACTATTTCACAAAATTCACTTTTTTTTCTTGGGCCTTCGACGAAATTCGCATTTTTTTAGTGTTCCTTTGACAAAATTTGTCATTTTTTCTAGATCCTTCGACGATATTAGTTGAAGGATCAATTCGAAGGATTTGTCAAAGAATTTTTGCGAAATCCTTCGACGAAATTTGTCGTTTTTGCGAGTCCTTCGACAAAATTTTCCGTTTTTGAGAGATCCTTCTACAAAATTTGTCGTTTTTGCGAGTCCTTCGACGAAATTTGCCGTTTTTGCGAGATCTTTCGACGAAATTTGCCGTTTTTGCGAGATATTTCGACGAAATTTGCTGTTTTTGAGAGATACCTCAACAAAATTTGCCGTTTTTGAGAGATACTTCGACGAAATTTGCCGTTTTTGCGAGATCTTTCGACGAAATTTGCCATTTTTGCAATATCCTTCAACGAAATTTGCCGTTTTTGTGAGATCTTTCGACAAAATTTGCCGTTTTTGAGAGATCTTTCGACAAAATTTGCCGTTTTTGAGAGATCTTTCGACAAAATTTGCCGTTTTTGAGAGATCTTTCGACGAAATTTGCCGTTTTTGAAAGATACTTCGACGAAATTTGCCGTTTTTGCGAGATCGACGAAATTTGCCGTTTTTGAGAGAGATACCTCAACAAAATTTGTCGTTTTTGAGAGATACTTCGACGAAATTTGCCGTTTTTGCGAGATCCTTCAACGAAATTTGCCGTTTTTGCGAGATCCTTCAACGAAATTTGCCGTTTTTGAGAGATACTTCGACGAAATTTGCCGTTTTTGCGAGATCTTTCGACAAAATTTGCCGTTTTTGAAAGATACTTCGACGAAATTTTCCGTTTTTGCGAGATACTTCGAGGAAATTTGCCGTTTTTGCGAGATCTTTCGACGATATTTGCCGTTTTTGTGAGATCTTTCGACGAAATTGGCTATTTTTTCGAGATACTTCGACGAAATTTGCCGTTTTTGCGAGATCTTTCGACAAAATTTGCCGTTTTTGCGAGATGTTTCGACAAAGTTTGCCGTTTTTGCGAGATCTTTCGACAAAGTTTGCCGTATTTGCGAGATCTTTCGACAAAGTTTGCCGTTCTTGCGAGATCTTTCGACGAAATTAGCCGTTTTTGCAAGATACTTCGACGAAATTTGCCGTTTTTGCAAGATACTTCGACGAAATTTGCCGTTTTTGCGAGATCTTTCCACAAAGTTTGCCGTTTTTGCGAGATCTTTCCACAAAGTTTGCCGTTTTTGCGAGATCTTTCTACAAAGTTTGCCGTTTTTGCGAGATACTTCGACGAAATTTGCTGTTTTTGCAAGATACTTCGACGAAATTTGCCGTTTTTGCGAGATCTTTCCACAAAGTTTGCCGTTTTTGCGAGATCTTTCCACAAAGTTTGCCGTTTTTGCGAGATCTTTCCACAAAGTTTGCCGTTTTTGCGAGATCTTTCCACAAAGTTTGCCGTTTTTGCGAGATCTTTCCACAAAGTTTGCCGTTTTTGCGAGATCTTTCCACAAAGTTTGCCGTTTTTGCGAGATCTTTCCACAAAGTTTGCCGTTTTTGCGAGATCTTTCCACAAAGTTTGCCGTTTTTGCGAGATCTTTCCACAAAGTTTGCCGTTTTTGCGAGATACTTCGACGAAATTTGCCGTTTTTGCTAGATACTTCGACGAAATTTGCAGTTTTTGCTACATACTTGGACGAAATTTGCCGTTTTTGCGAGATCTTTCGACAAAATTTGGCGTTTTTGAGAGATACTTCGACGAAATTTACCGTTTTTGCGAGATACTTCGACGTTTTTGCGAGACACTTCGACGAAATGTGCCGCTTTTCGGTGATTCTTCGACGAAATTTGTCGCGATCCTTCGGCAGAATTGGCTGTTTTTTCACGATCCTACGATGAAATTTACCGTTTTTTGATATTTTAAATACATTTTGCAGGGTCTGCCGAGATATTGCAAGGTCTGCAGATACTTTTCAGGGTCTGCACCGCAGACCCAGAAGTCGGCGCCACTGCTGTGGTATATGATATGTGAAAACGTCACAAAAGATATTCAAAGTTTTCACCATTGCTAGTGATGCATGCATTACACCGTCGGACCATGGATTGGCTGACTCGCTCAAATACACCTGGATTTTGTTTGATATCCGCAGCAACAAAGACGAGTTTTGCAACCAAATCCATATCGGAATCCAAAGGCACTTTTAGTACACAGCACTTTTCAGTGCACCTCAAAAGAAAGAAATCTATGCTGCATAAATCAGGAGAGCGTGGTGGCCAGAGAACCGGTCCACCACAACCAATCCATCGGTCACCAAACACCTTATTCAAATGTTCACGAACACATCTGCCATAATAGGGAGGTGCTCCATGATGTTGAAACCACATATGGCTTCTGACATGTTGTGGCATAGTGTCAAGTAAGCTTGGTGCCACCTCTTACAAAAAGATGCGATAATATGCAGATGTTAGAAGGTGCTCCAATGCTATTGCGAACACCACCACCTAACGGCGAACGAAGCCGTTTCCGACCATGGGTTGCTATGCAAATCTGAATCCTTGTGATGTCCCCTAGCTCCCCTTAAAGTTTGTCCCAATAATCCTAGGACACCCTGTATAAATAACTGCATTCTTTTTCACCTAAGCAATTATATTTTTTATTGTATTTCATATTAAATTATAGTTATGTAACATGTATCAATGTATAAGATCAAGTAACTAATCAATTGATTTAGATAACTAATCAATTAGTTTACACTTTTAATAGTTATGTTCAAATGCTATATTAAAAAAAATCTTGAAAATATTACAAAATCATTAACCATGCTCTTTTGTGTGGCGTATTGACAACTCTACCACGATTGTGACCACCCAATAAAAAATAGACTAATGAGAGAAAATAGCATCATTCAGAAACATTTTTGATTAATACAGGAGTTGGCACAGTCACTTTTTTTGGATGTCACTATTTTTTTTTTTTTAAACAATCATCCTGGTTATAAATGTACAACATTTGTAATAGAAATCTACTACAAAGATTATTGTATGAAAATACTGGTAGCTAAAAATAATGACCATACATGGCTCCTGTAAATAGTAATACCTCTTCAGCAGTCATTCACAAAATTTTGAAAAAAAAAAAAACAAGTTAAAAAGCAATTTATCCTAAAAAAAAAGGACAAGAAAAAACTAGAAAATTTTCTGCATTAAAACTTTTTTTAAACACAAAATGTAGTAAATATAACAGAATTTTTTATATCAATTTTTAATGGGATATAAGAGTATAAATTTATACTTTATTGATAAATTCCAGTTCTACACATTGGTACATATGCAGATAATTCAAGAAGTTCAATTTTAATATAGTATATCCAATATGGTGAACATAGTAATACTATGTCTATATACTAATTGTACGTATACAGGGTGGCCAGAATTAAAACACCTTTACTCTGACCTCTCTATATATTGAACTACTCAGTGTATAAGCTTCAAATTTTGTGCACATACTGTTCAAGACACTGGGAAATGGATTGGTTCCAGAAACACCGATAGATGGTGCTGTACAACAGAACATTGAAATAAAGACTAAATAATAATAATAAAAAAACTATGAATGTATGGATTTACAGCCACATTCATTCTTGGACCTTTCTTTTTCAGGCCACTCACAATGGCCCTGTGATATGCACCATGGTGTCCAACAGGTACAAAACTTTTGTTGTACACCATTTGCAACAGCAGGAATATCTTGACTCAATTATCTTTATGCAAGATGGAGTGTTTCCACATATTGGACTCTGTGTACAGTAGTTTCTTCAGCAACGTTTCACTAATAACAGAGTAATTTGTTGTGCATTTTTGACAACCTGGCCATCTCATTCTAAGGATCTTAATTTGTGTGATATTTGGCTGTAGGGATATTTAAAAAATATTGTTTATCGAGGACATCTGATAACTTTTGCACATTTGAAAGAAGGTATCATTCTGCATGTGATAACTAACGGCTAGCGACAGCATGATTTCTAACGGTAGGACTACTGAGTTCCACAATAGTATGAAGGGCTATTTTCCTTTTCTGATACATTGAATCCAGCAGTCCACCCATGAGTACAATGCCAAAGAATATCAGAGGAAATTTTTTTGGCAAAACAGATTTCCTCCTAATAGAGAAGTATGGGATAGATATTTTCAAATTTGATTAGCTTTTAAAATTGTGACAAAGTTGCTACAATTTTCACTGATATATATTTGTTATTGAAAAAACTACAGATTTCATTTAAATTCATCACAAATATTTAATTTGATATTAGTTAAAAATGAAATTTTATGTAAGCTCAACAAAAAAATATGTTTATGAAAAGGGTAGAAATAGGAAAAATAATAAAAAGTATGTGGAAAAGTTTGAAAAAATGCCCGTAATATTAAAAAAAAAATGCAGGATTCCTTGCTTGCGTACATTGAAAATGTGATGCAATTGCAGTAGAAAAGTTTACCAGCGAGTTAGCCCCCCATTCTATTATGGAGCCCAGTGGGTAGGACTTCTAAACTTGGGATTTAACCTTATTTTCCTCCTCTTTCCCCAAATGCTTAGGGAAGTCATTGTTTGTGATCTTGAATTCTAAATAAGAAGGTTTTTAACAAAACTACTGTTGCCCATATGAATTAATGACTGGGAATTTTACATCAATTTAATATCTAACTCTAATTTCATAAATATGTTACCATTTATCCTAGAATTAAACTATAACTATATTAGAAACTTGATAAGCCAAAATCAAAAGGAGAATAAAGATTACTCATTAAGGTTATTCACCAAGGTTTATGGATTTCCAAGGTTTCACCAAGGAAGTACAGTCCCTGGCCAAATTATTAGATGCAGTTGTTTTTATTATAATTTATTAAATATCTGGAAAGATATATGAGGAATTATCCTGAAACTTAAGGAGTGTAAATAACATGATAAACGTCATATATTTCCGCGAAGATTTTTTTCCCGAAACCCCATAAGGGGCCGTCAACAAATTGAAGAAAAACGAATATCTTTTGGATAACCCTGTAAAAACTAATATTGCAAAACGCATTCAAACTGTTGATTATGATTAAGTGGCTTATTGTAATAATTTGGGTTCATTTTTATGAAGATAGCATGTATACTCGAAGATAAATTCACGTTTTTATAAAAACAGTCCCAAATTTTATCAAGTTTTTTGCTTATAATTTGCAGAGTTTTTAATATAAAAACAAGTTATTTTCAGAAAATATGACAAACAAAATTATACACAATACCCTGCAATCAGAATTAAAAAATAATAAAAATTGTATGAAAAATGAGCAGGTTTACTAAATATTGTTTCACTGCGCATGCGCGAATGCAATCAAAATGTAATATGCATAATGTATTAGCTAAATATATAGACCAACTTTTGTGAAAATCTCAAAAACATAGCTTGAAAATTCTGATAGTAATCGTCGATAGAATAAGCTCGAATTTCACTGTTCCCAAAAGGAAGCAAAAAGATGAGGGGTTGTATCCAAATATACTAGCTTATGAAAGTTGACATAATAAGAATGAAGTGTCTCTCATTCTATATTTGATACAACCCCTCATCTTTTTGCTTCCTTTTGGGAACAGCGTAATTTGAGCTTATTTTATCGACTGTTACTATCAGAATTTTCAAGCTATGCTTTTGAGACTTTCATAAAAGTTGGTCTATACATTTAGCTAATATATTATGCACAGTATACTTTGATTGAATTCGCGCATGCGCAGTGAAACAATATTTAGTAAACCTGCTCATTTTTCATACAATTTTTATTATCTTTTAATTCTGATTGCAGGGTACTGTGTATAATTTTGTTTTTCATATTTTCTGAAAATAACTTGTTTTTATATTAAAAACTCTGCAAATTATAAGCAAAAAACTTGATAAAATTTGGGACTGTTTTTATAAAAACGTGAATTTCTCTTCGAGTATACATGCTATCTCCATAAAAGTGAACCCAAATTATTACAATAAGCCACTTAATCATAATCTACAGTTTGAATGCTTTTTGCAATATTAATTTTTACAGGGTTATCCAAAAGATATTCGTTTTTCTTCAATTTGTTGACGGCCCCTTATGGGGTTTCGATAAAAAATCTTCGCGGAAATATATGACGTTTATCATGTTGTTTACACTCCTGAAGTTTCAGGATAATTCCTCATGTATCTTTCCAGATATTTAATAAATTATAATAAAAACAACTGCATCTAATAATTTGGCCAGGGACTGTATATTTCTTTTGACTTATTGAGAATTTTGAATTTGAATAGTAATCAATTTGAAAACCAATTTATTAGTTAAAAAAATAACAGTTTAATTTGCTGATTATGTATTTAAACATGGTTCCTACGTGACTGGAAAATATGGAAAACAGGGAATTGTCAGGGAAAATGACAAGTGTTCGAAAAGTCAGGGAAAATCTTATTTTTTCCCTAAAACCTGGAAAAGTCAGGGATTTAAAAAAATATATATATTATGTACTATCATGTGTCAAGATAGTTCCGAATTTGATCTGCAAAAAATTAAGATTTTTTTACTAGCAAGTAGTATCTTAGCTACATTCATATTTTTAACATAATGTTTTAGCCATACAAATTTGATGCTAAATAGGTGATACTTCTGTGAAAGAAATATTGAGCCATGTTAAGGTGGGCTAGGATCAATATCATGAATATTTAAATAAGAAAAAGAAAGAAAATTATAAAGCAATCAAAAAAGAAAAGCTGTAACTAAAATTAAATTGTTAAAAGGCAAAAAATTAAAAGTTACATAACTGTTTCTGAAACAACACAAACAAATGACATGGTAGTAGAAGTGTAAAAAAATATTTGAATGGTTGATACGTGAAATCTAATTATATCAATAAAATGTTACTTTGAATACATTCAAATTGTATATTTTTAATTGTTTTCCATTTTTTATATTTCAAATATCAAATAGATTTTTAGTTTCAATTTTATAGATTACTTTTATTTCCAGAGGTATATTTAATCATTAAGATAAGAATTGCTATTTGTATTTCTAAAAATGTCGTGAATTGTAGGATGGAATTGTAGGAAAAGTGGTCTGGAAAAGTCAGGGAATTTTGTTATTCAAATAGAGTATGAACCTTGTTAAAGATCTAATTTTTCCTTACAAATGGTCAACATTTGTAAGGACCACATTACTGTATTATAATTAAATTTAATGTATTTTATATGAGAATGTTGTTTATTCACTGAAATGAAATCAGTTATTTAATATTTATTTGCTAGGTGTACCGGTTAATTCCCGCTGTTTTACTTAATAGATGGCAGCAGCTATTAATGCAACGTTCAATCATTTGACATATAGTGTGTTTTGTTGTACTAACATAAGGCTTGAAAACCATAAATGTCAAAAGTTCTCAAAGTAATAACATCATATAAATATTCGTGCTCAAAAATGTCGAATTTCGTTCCTTCCAAAGAGCATTTGCAGACTGTGCTTTTGTTTCTGTTTCATTCCAAGATATCGGCTGCTGAAAGTCATAGAACTCTTGTGAAAGTTCATGGTGACAGTGCATTATCAGAAACAACATACAGAGATTGGTTTCGACGATTTAAAAGTGGTGATTACAGTGTTGAAGACAAAGAACGTCCAGGTCAGCCAAAAAAGTTTGAAGATCCTGAATTGGAAGCTTTGCTCGACGAAGATCCGTGTCAAACACAAAAACAGTTGGCTGAGGGCTTAGAAGTTTCACAACAAACTATTTCCTATCGATTAAAAGCCGATTAAAACGACCAGAATGGGCTAGAAGACATGGAAAAGTGATTTTGCAGCATGACAATGCTCCGCCTCATACCACAACTTTGGTCACACACACCGTAAAAGCGCTGGGATGGGAACTGCTGCCTCACCCGCCGTACTCTCCGGACTTGGCCCCGTCCGACTACTATTTGTTTTCATCAATGTCACACGCATTTGCAGAGCAACACTTCGATTCGTACGAAAATGTGAAAAAATGGCTCGATGACTGGTTTGGCTCAAAAAACGAACAATTTTTTTGGCGAGGCATCCACAAATTGCCAGGAAGATGGGAAAAATGTGTAGCTAGCGATGGCCGCTGGTTTGAATAATACATTTTTATTATTTCCTATGTATTTTTAGTTTCAAAAATCAATAAAAAACAGCGGGAATTAACCGGTACACCTAGTACATAAATTGGAACTAGTAAAAATTCTCATCAATGACTAAGAATACAGTTTCCGGGAAATTTTAAGTTTAAATAATGAGGTAATTGTTTTGAAGAAAGATAGGCAAATATCCCTCTTTAGAGATAAATCTCAAGTTTCAAGTACAGGCAAGTTTGAAGATTTTAGATTTTACTCTAAGTCCTACCATTAGGAATCATGCTGTCATTAGCCGCTAGTCATGTGATAAGCATCTCAATCAATCGGTTACAATCTGCAATTGAAAAAGCTGTCTACAAACAGCAGATTTTACATCTTCAAGAAAGGAACCATATTCAGCAGCATGCGTTTATAAGGTCCTTGTCACATGAATTTTTGGTACGTTCAAATAAAATGTGTTTTTGTGTTTTTTCAGCATATGTCCAGTTGTACAGAGTCATCTATTGGCAATTTCTGAAACTAATATTTTTTTTTTGCATAATCCATTTCTTCATGTATTGAATAGTATGTGCACAAAATTTGAAGTTTATACACTCACTCAGTCATTCAATATATATATAGAGGTCTGAAGAGGGATGTTTTAATTCTGGCCACCCGATATGGTATATAACATTAGATTAACATACAAGACAGGACAGTTACAGCAAAATCTGTAACAGCAGCAATAATAGCACCACTAGTGACAAGGGGGGAAAAACTAACAAGCTTCCGAAATTTACCCATGTATATGAAATCTGTTTATGCTCTATGTTTTTAATACCTATTCTTTTTGCTTCGAGGCAGACAATTCTCTTCAAATTGGCCACTGGTGTGTTAAGTTTCTTTTTAAAGGATTTTATTAAAGTTTTTATTTTATTATTATGGAAACCGTTCTTTTTCAGAACTTTTTTAGTATGACTAAAGATGTTAAAATATGTCATGTAGAATCATGTCTGCTTACAAATCAGAATTTTAAAACTTTCGCTTTTCCTACAAAGTTGAAAATGTAAACATGTAGCATTTAAAAAAGAAAGATCATAATAAGACGTTCCAAAGGAGAAATATTCTGTCTATGAGACGTTTCTTCCCCCTTGTCACTGTAGGCGCTGTGATCATCATCACGTTACCATAGGGCGTAAGCCTTATGTGATAGTGTCCTATCTTGTATATTAATCTATGGGTATATAAGTAATACACTGCATTCATTCACTATATACTATAATTTTAAAATATTGCATTTAATATAGTGAAAATTTCTTGAAAATAAAGCAGCTCAAAAATTTGTGAAATAGAAATTAATAACTTGGCACATTGACAACTCTACCACGATTGTGACCACCCAATAAAAAATAGACTATTGAGAGAAAATAGCATCATTCAGAAACATTTTTGATTAATACAGGAGTTGGCACAGTCACTTTTTTTTTTTAAACAATCATCCTGGTTATAAATGTACAACATTTGTAATAGAAATCTACTACAAAGATTACTGTATGAAAATACTGGTAGCTGAAAAAGTGACCATACATGGCTCCTGTAAATAGTAATACCTCTTCAGCAGTCATTCACAAAATTTTGAAAAAAAAAAAAAAAAAAAAAAAAACAAGTTAAAAAGCAATTTATCCTAAAAAAAAGGACAAGAAAAAGCTAGAAATTTTTCTGCATTAAAACTTTTTTATTAACACAAAATGTAGTAAATATAACAGAATTTTTTATTTCAATTTTTAATGGGATATAAGAGTATAAATTTATACTTTATTGATAAATTCCAGTTCTACACATTGGTACATATGCAGATAATTTTAGAAGTTCAATTTTAATATAGTATATCCAATATATTGAACATAGTAATACTATGTCTATATACTAATTGTACGTACGCATGGGGGGGGTGGGAGGGGATGGGGGAGGATGAGAGAGAACATCATAAACCCCTGCTTTGGTTATGACTTTGGAAATTACTTTTAATTTAACTAGAAGAGGGTGGGGTGCATTTTGGGCTACCTTGTTAATTCAACACTAGAACAGAACCAACATGAGGATTCAAGATGGAAAGTCATTCTACATGATGGATTGGCAACATTCCAACTGTGAAATAGTACCAATAATTAGATGAGTCAGTGAAAAAGATCAAAATGCTTCTAAATCAGTCATATTTTTGTATGATTTTGAATTTTTTTTTTTTAAAGATTACTGTGATCAGTAAATAAAATTTAATGTAGTTTTGAAGGAAAGAAGGAGGTGGTTAAAAAATCATAATTTTGAAGCCCCATAAAGAAAAGAAATAAACACAATATGGCCAAAAGTATCCAGATACTTTAGATTTTGAATGTTTTGTTGAATGTCTAGCCAAATATTTGACAAAATCTGTAACTTGACAGATGTAAAGAACATGTTTGATCCCATATTTTTTTATAATGGTTTTGTTACAAACACATAAGGGAGCAAAAAAAGATTGATTAAAATTTTTTTATTTGTGATCACTCTGTAAATTAAAATCCTCAAAAAGAAGAAAAACAGTTGCTGTAGTACATGACTATGTGGGACTTCTTTAACATTTGTATAAAAATAGTACATATATGCATGGAAATATAAAGGTTTCTATAAAAAAATTCAAGACATTTTTACATGTTTTTTGCATATAGCATGCAGAGTTTTCAACTAAATGTAATCCTAATTCAGGAAATTTGACAAAGTAATGTAGAAACAACATATAGTGATAGAATATAAATATATTAAATATTTGATGAAATATGAAGATCTGTATCAAATACTTTTTAACTGCACATACATAAGCAACAAAAACTTTTTATCATAATTTAGTAGTCAACATATAGGGCAACTCATAAAGTTCAGTTGAATGTCACAAAAATTCAGAATGATTATCAATGATAGAGTGAGTTGAACTTCAGTCAGTTTCTAAAAGTAACTGGATGATAAGGGATTTTCACAAATTGTTATTATTTATTAACTAACTTCCCACAAAGCAATTATGTATTATGTGGACATTATAGATACTTCAATTTTTATTATTATATTTTTATTGGAATGGGCTTGTTCTGATGTTTTTTTTCAAAGAGAACTAAACTATTAATAAAAATGACAATTTGTAGAAGCTACTTTTAGAAAACAACTGCAATTCAGCTCATTACAAGGTGTGGCAACAAAATAACAAGACTGGTGTGAGAAATGATATTTATTCCAAATAAATTTATATTTAACTTATCCCCTTCAACATACATTCCTTTGCTATCCATACACAGCGGCATAGGTGTCTTCTATTGTTCAAAACAATGCTGAAGCTCATCAGTTGAAAGCCTCTTCAACAACTCATCAATTTTTGCTTTTACTTGTTCCAAGAGACTCACAATGTGTTCCCTTCAATGCACTTTTCACTTTTGGGAACAGGTAGAAATCATACGATGCAAGATCTGATGAATCCAGAGGATGATAAAGCACATGAATGTGTTTATCAGTTAAAATCTGTTTCAGAGATTGGGCATCTATGTAAACATACCATCAAATAAAATAATCAATATACAGGGTGTTTTAACACAATGTTTACAAACTTTAAGAGGTGGTAGAGCACACTACAACAAACAATTTTTATATAGGAAACCAGGGTCACAATCTACTCATTTAGTCAAACATATAGGGAGCTTCACTTCAATCTGAGGCCAAATTTTTGGACATAACTTTAATAATAAAGAATATATTTTAATATTTAGAAGAGAATTAACTTCTTATGTGCAAAATGTGATGAAATCACAAAAAGTGCTAGAAGGGCACAGTTTTAGTCGGTGCAATGTCAACTACAGTACAAAAAGTCTATTACCTACTTACCGTAAAATCCTGAAAGTACGCCCCCCTCCCACTTTTAAGCAATTTTGGTTTTCTTTTCCATTCCCAAATATAAGCCCCCCCCCCCCCTCACGCACACAAAATTTTTTATGTACAAAAAATTGATTTTAAAGAGAATTTTCAATCTTTTGACATTTTTGGCAGATTTTTTACTTACGTTTTTATATGATGTTAATGAAATCCTTCCTCTCACATGAAATGTTTGTTTCCCTTCTATGCCTTTTCTAACATAAAAAGTTTGAAAATCCTAAATCCTTCTGTACTTCTTTCTGCTCACTAGTAATGTAACAATTAGTAAAAAAATCAATCCTCTACACTACAATCTCCCTTTCCATCCAAAATTTATGCCTCTTCTCCCTCAGAATACAAAGTTTCAAATCTTTAAAACTCTTTATAAAAAAAATTATGCTCTATTTGTT
Source organism: Maratus michaelseni (assembly GCA_963931845.1). Taxonomy (NCBI): domain Eukaryota; kingdom Metazoa; phylum Arthropoda; class Arachnida; order Araneae; family Salticidae; genus Maratus; species Maratus michaelseni. The sequence continues at coordinate 147,007,267 of OZ007599.1, read as the reverse complement.
GCTCTCTACTAACAATAAATAAATAATCAGCCATTTAAATTTTCTCTCTACCACCAAGATGTCTGCTTCTGCTCAGAAAAAAAATCTTTAAAACTATTTAAAAAATATATTCTGTCTTACATGTTGCTCTCTAGTAAAAATAAGTAAATAATCAATCATATAAATTACCCTCCACTCTACTCCTCTCTCTCTGAAACTTACACTTCTCCTTCCTTCCCTCCCTCTCCTCTCAGGACACAAAGTTTAAAATCTTTATTAAAAAATTTGTTGTCTTGTAACAATAAATAACTAATCAACCATTTCAATTATCGCTTTACCACCAAAATGTCTGCTTTTTTCACTTAGCTAACCCCTATAAAAAATAAATAAATAAACTTTTTATAAAAAAAAATCCTCTACCCTCTTTGTTGCTCTCTATTAACAATAAATAAATAATGAATCATCTAAATTACAAACTCCTTCCATTGAAATTCATATTTCGCTCTCATCCAAAGAGTACAAAGTTTAAAATTTATAAAATTCTTATGTGAAGAAATTTTATGTCCTACTTGTTGCCTTCTAATTTGTACGAGGCGATAAATCGCAGCCGTCCAAAAGTTCTTTTTTCTCAAGCACTGTTCCGCGCATGCGCATGGAGTTGGGATTTATTTGTGTTTTGTTAATGTTAGGTCATTGGGGACGTACGAAACGTGAAATTAAATTTCAGGAAAGTTCCACGAAATAAAAATGTAGAAAAACAATGTTAGTTTTATTCAACGAATCCAGAAAAATCTAAAACAAAATTTGCAAAAATTATGTACAAAGGAAAAATAATTGATCTACAAGAAGAATTTTTAAATGATTCTACTGAATTTGAATCTGTTGATCACTCTTATTCTTTAAAAATACCTGTTTTGATGCAGGAAAAAGAGAATGTACCAAATAAATGAATTTGTGTTTGTACAAAATTTAAGTAATTTTTTAAAGGCTTACTTAAGGAGGGTTATTCGTGATATAAAAAATTTTGGCCTTTTTACAAGTCCTTATAAATTAAAATTAGCTAAATTCTGGCTCTTCCTCCCTTTATGATTATGTAATATTTTTTATCTTAATTTGCATAGAAAATCGTAACATTTTAAAATAATTTATTTCTATTTATATGGGTTTATATCTAATGTGCTCACAGTCCAGAAACCACTTGACTTTCTTTAGGTAAAAGATAATAACCCCCCCCCCCCACCCACCCACCCAACATGATTGTATAGCACTATAGAATGATACTCAGGAGAACTTTATAAGTATAAAATGTAACCTTATTATTAAGATTACATTTTATACTTAGAAATTTCTTTTTTACTTATTAATAAGAAAACAACTATAAGGAGCTTTTTACTAAAAATCAGAATTTTGTTCAAAGCAATAAAAAAATTTCAGTCAATATTTGAGCTACCACTGCCACAGCAGAAAATAGGATTTAGGGGTTTTAAAACTCCTCCCAGATCAATTGAAAGCATGTAAGATAAGTACAAGAACCGTTAATAAAAATGAAATAATAATGTGAATAAATAATGTGTAAAAAGTAACTGAAACACAAAATAGCTAAAAAAAATTAGCATTAAATTGTTTCAAAACTACATAAAAAGGAGCAATTTAAGAGAAAAATGGGAGAGGAAAAGATAGATTGAGAGAAATATTTAGAAATAGCAGCAGCACATGCATTTTGACACCACTACTCTTCGTTTCGTTCTACGAGGGGGCTCTTTTATGAAGCCTTGAAATAGCTTTCAACTCATATCTAGATGACTATGTGGTTTGCTTTACTTCGGTTATAACACATTTTTTTAAAGGAAATAAAAAAGTCATACACATATAAAACAATGAAATTGTTCATAAGGGTCGATGGAAGTTTTCTTTTTTTTTTTTTTTTTTGGCATGGGGGGGGGGGGGGCATTTTTAGAAAAGTAAAAGTTATTTTTGTGAAATTTATTATATTTTTGTGAATATTAACATTAAGTAAATAAAGATGAAATCCAATTACTCAAATTCGAAACAAGCATTTATTAATAAATTTGTTAAGTACTTCTGCTAAAATTTACCTTTCTGGGGAACTCATATTATTTGCAAATTACATATTTATAAAACCTAACAAAATAAAAATAATTAATGAAGAGTATGTTTTTTATGAACTGGAATTTTGTGAAGGGATCTATTTTATGAAGAAAAATTTCGCAAAAAAGTCTGCTTTAAATAAAAGGAATTTTATAAATAAGTCGTTTTATTAAGAGAAATTTTTGAGAAGAGTTCAATTGTATTAAATGAAATTTTGTAACGTGGCCCTAAATATGCCCCAAGTTTTGCCTGAATCGACACCTGGTTCAATAACAATGATTCAAAACCGCTCCCAAACTGAAATCTTGGCTGCACCACTGAATACACTACAACATTCGAATATTTTCTTAAAGTAAAATCTCGATTTCAATACAATAGCAGCATTTTTACAAGAAAAAAAATCTACATGTATTTTTTTTTTTTTTTTTTTTTTTTAAAGGCTCAAAAAGATTGTACTAATTAAACATAAAATCTACATAACTACAGTTTAAATGTTTAACAAGATTTTGGTTTTAAAGTATTTCATTATAAATATTTTATTAATAATTATAACTATTACCAATAAAAGCTGGAAAATATAATTTATATTTATCTATAATGATAAATACAGCTTTTATCTAAGGTCAATACACGGAAAAATTGGGACCTCTTTAATTTCTATTTACTAAAAAGGGCCTTTCACAAAATTTATTTTAATCAAAAGGGACCCTTCAAAAAATTCTATTTCACAAAACAATCCTTTATACTAAATTCAATTCCATGAAATTAAACTCATCATAAACTTATCTTGTTAAGAGATTTGACAAGTATATTTTATAAATAATGAATTTCTAAACATTAAACTGCTCACAGGAAGGAAAATGTCAGCAATAGACTCTTAAAAATCTATTATTAATAAATTCTTAATTTAAATTGTCTTTAATTGCAAAATTCTATTTAAAAAAAAAATTATATTAACCCTACATATAAAGTATCCCCCTCCCTTCCCTTTTTGTTTCAAAGCAGTTTAAATTAAAAATGCTAATAACTGTAGAAAAATGTCAGCTTAAACATGACGAATGCTCGCTAGATGGCGCCACCACATTTATTTTGCGTTGTGTTTGAGAAAACTAAAGTTTTGGAGTTCTGGACGGCTGCGATTTATCGATTCGTTAATTTGTCACCTACATTTTCTGTCTACTCCAAAAGTGTCTTCCCCCCTCCCCCACACACACAAATTTAAAAATCTTTAAAACTTTATTTTTTTTTAAACTGCTGTATTTATTTCTCTTTAGTAACAATATTAATGAATAATCAATCGTATCTAAATTACCCCCCTTTCTCCCAAAAATTCTACTTCCCCCTCTGTCTTCTCACCCAGCAGATAGTTTAAAATCTGTAATATTATTATTATTATTTAAATGTTGATCTATTTCTTATTTTGTAGTAAGGTAACTCATCTCATTTACATCATCTCATATTAAGTATCACTCATCTAAAATCATCATTCCGTTTGAAATTTTTTCTCTGTCCTATTCTCCCAAAGAAGAGGAGTGGATTTCTAAATATGTGAGAGGAAAGCAAAAATTTCCATCTTTTTTGCAGTTTGGCTGTTCTTCCCTGAATGACACATATGTTTTATGTTTTGAAATAAATATGTTCTCTAAAATAACTCCCCATCCATTAACAAAATATCAGCTGTGAGAACAGCCAAACTACAAAAAGACTAAAATCTTCTCTTTGCCCTTCCCCCTCCTCCATGTCTAGAAATTCATCCCTTTTTCTGGGGATGGAGAATGGAACTTTAAAGGGAGAGTTAGATGATCATTTATTTATTGTTGCTACAAAGTGACAATACTACATAAAATCTTTAAAAAATAGTTTAAAGATTTTTAAGTGTGTGTGCAAAAGGAGGGGGGGGGAAGCAAATTTTTAGAGGTGTGGGGGGAGAAGCAACTTAGATAATTATTTAATTATAGTTGCAAGAAAGTTCTAAATAGATTAAAAAAGAAAACTTTTAAAGACTTTAAAGTATGTACTGTTGGGGGGGAGGGGAAGAAATAAAGAGGACTTTTTGAAAGGGAAAAGGGTATAATGAAGATCGTTATTTAAATATTGCTGGGAAAAAATCACAAAATAGAGCAGAAAAAATTACAAAGAAAACTATGCATTTTTGGTACCAAAGGGGGGAAACAGTAATTTTGAGAGCAAATTTAGATTATTGATTATTTATTGTTATACAATAAAATAAGAAATTAAAAAAATTTATTTAAAAAATGATTTTTAATTTTTTTTATTTTATTTTTTTTTTTCGGGGGGGGGGGGGGGGGGGGGCAAGATTTTAAGGTTAGGAATTTATTTTTATTTTTTAATCTACCGAAATATGAAAGATTATCGCCCCTTTTTTAAAATTTTACGAGATGCATTTGTTGGGGTCGTGAATCTTCATGAGATAAGGGTGGGGGGGCAGGGGAGAGAAGCAGGGATTTTAGGAGGATGGGTTAATTTTGGTGGTAGGTTGGAGTTATTTATTTTTAATATAGAGTATTTAATAAGTCTGAAAAGAAGTTTAAAATTAAAATGTTATAAAGGTTAAACTATGCATTTTTGGTACCAGAGGGGGGAGGGGGGGGCAAAGGGGAAAACAGTAATTTTGAGAGCAGATTTATATGATTGATTATTTGTTGTTACAATAAAATAAGAAATAAAGAAAAATATTAAAAAAATGATTTTACAAATTTTTCTCTTTTTTTGAGGGGGGGGGGCAGGATTTTAGGGTTGAATTTATTTTTATTTTATTTTATTTATTTATTTATTTTTTAATCTGCCGAAATACAGAAGACTCTCGCTCTTTTTTTTATATTTTACAGATTTTTAATTTTACGCGATGCATTTGGAGGGGAGGATCTTCATGAGATAAGGTCAGGGAGGGGCAGGGGGAGAGAAGCAGAGATTTTAGGAGATTGTGTTAATTTAGATGATAGGTTGGATTTATTTATTTTAATATAGAGTTTTTAATAAGTCTGAAAAAAAAGTTTAAAATTATAAAGTATAAAGGTTAAACTATGCAGTTTTGGTAAAAGAGGGGAGGGGGGCAAAGGGGGGAACAGTAAGTTTGAGAGCAGATTTAGATTGATTTTAGATAGATAGTATTTACTGTTACAATAAAATAAGAAATAAAAAAAAATATTTAAAAAATGATTTCTGATTTTTTTTTGGGGGGGGGGGGGAGGGGGCAGGATTTTAGGGTTGGGAATTTATTTTTATTTTATTTTATTATTTTTTTTAATCTGCTGAAATACGGAAGATTCTCGCCCCTTTTTTACTTCTAAATTAATGATAAAAACAGGTTTATAATTATTTTTAGAAAAAATCCAGATTATAAGCCCCCCTCCCAAATTTAACCTTTTTTTTTGATTTAGAAAAAGGGGGGGGGGCTTACAATCGGGATTTTACGGTAAGCATGAATTGAATGTGGATATGGCTACTTCCATCACATTAAATGAAACAATATCATGAGATGTAGTGGAATTGGCAACCATCTGCTTCGAAATAGTGCTAAATTAGACTCCACATTTTGTAATGTAGTTGACATTGCATATGGTGCACCGAGTGAATTACTGTGTACTTCTAGCACTTTGTGATTCCATCAAATTTTGCACAGAAGTTAATTCTCTTGTAAATATCGCTAAAATATCTTCTTTATTTTTAAGGTTACGTCCAAAAATTCAGCCTCAGATTGAAGTGAAGTGCCCTGTATGTTTGACAAAATGAACAGATTGCGGCGCTGGTTTCTTATATAAAAATTGTTTGTTGTAATGTGCTATACCACCTCTTAAAGTTTGTAAACATTGTGCTAAAACACCCTGTAGAATGAAACATTACAAAAAACAGGATTAGAGGACTTAAAACAGCATAAATTCTTACTTTTCAGGTAATCCCTTTTTAAAAAAATTTCTTCATGCCAAACGTGCTTTGGTTGAACATTGCATTGTTTTCCTGTACATACTATAGGCAAAAGGATGGTGTTAGGACATTTAACTGCCTTTGCTCTTTGAAAACATACAATCTTGTTTTCTCAGTGAAAAGGCTTGAATTTCAAGGACATCTTTTAGACAGGATTCAGCCGGAGCAATGTTACTGAGGAATATGATGTGAAATACACTCACATGCACTCGGTAACATTTCTACAGCTTTTTGATGAAACAGTTCAAGATTCTGAAAAGAAGAAAAGACATTTTAAATACTTAAAGGTCAATTGAAGTTTATGACCATATGTTTAAATGGAAAGATTAATAATAGTTTTTCTAGCATATATTAATAAAGACCAATCATTTCAAAAGTAATTTTATAATATGCAATGTGTGTTTAGTTACCATTAAAACACACAATCTCAATAATGTTTTACATTATGCTTCAGAATGAAATTAAAATATAAAATAACAACATGAAAGCCTAGACATGCAGACATTGTGAACCAAACAATATAATCAGTAAAATATCAGTATGAGAAATTAAAAACATTTTCAGAATTAATATTCACTTTATGAGATTTTCCTGTAAAAATATTATTACAGAAGAATATTATGTGTAAATATAAACACAAAACTACGTATTTAAAAAAGTGCAAGAAATATTTAATAAAAAATGCTGATTTTAATAGAACGTGTATAAGTTACAGCATCTAATTCCAAGACAAAAAAAAAAAAAACTGCTTATAGAATAAATTTAAATAAAAAACATGAATAATAACACATTTAGAAGCCACATGTTGGAACACACACTATGGCAAAAAACAATAGTCAAGTGATAAACAAAGATAAAACCAAGAGGGAGTATATTTTTATTAACAAACATTGTTACCATCAGTGGTTTGTCAAGGGGAGGAGTGCCGCCCCCCCCCCTCTCGAACAAGAAACTGGTTTACTGATTAATGGATAAAAAAATAGTAAAACTCTTAGGACAAAAAAATTTCAGAAAACTGGTGAAAAATTCAATTTTAGATAGGTTTTTGTCTTAGATGGAATAATTTTAAAGTTTTCTTTTTTGCCAGGAATATGAATTTTTTTTTTTTTGTTTCAGATAGGATTCCATTATAGATAGGTTCCATTTTCACAAGTATTCTTTAAAACTTAAAATTTATGCACCCTACAGTACACCTCTGGAGAACATTAGATTTATTACAGTATAAGCCAGGGGTCGGCAACCTATCACCCGCAGGTCACAGAATGACCCATTTCATAATTTCAAGTGACCCACTTAAGTTCCGAAAAAAGTATTAAAAAAAATAAATTCTATTGAAAAAATATTTCGAGTTTATTTTGGAACTTTAAAAAAGTTTAATTTTAATTCAGAAATTCCAAACTATTAAATAACATAACAGAATGCACTTATTTGTTATAAAAATCAAGTTTTGAGGCTGGAAAATAAAGAATGACTAAGAGAGAAAAAGAAACTCTCCGGAAATTGAGTTGGTATAAATTTGGCTCCCCTGCAGCAATGAACAACTATATAACGAATGCAGCGATTGGATGAACGAAGGCGCGGCGGAAGGCAGCGTCCAATCACTGACTTCGACACATTCTCCGCAACCTCGCTTATTGTCCAATAAGTCGGCTTGAACTACTGCTACAATTTGGTAGTTAGGAGCATTAGTTCTCTCAGTTGTTTTCGCATTTTCGTTGACAAAACTGAAATGATTCACAACAAATACATCTAAATAGCATAAATTTCTGATTTTTTTTTTTATCTGCTTCTATAAGATTAGGACATAAACGCCAAGTTGTTCATGATGAGCAAAAATTAGTTTGTATGCAATGTTCTTCAAGGTAAACATTACATGAAGCACACTGGACTCCATTTTAGTAAATGGTCCTATTACAATGAGAACAAGAACACTTTCTTTAGTAGAAAATAAAAAAAAAGAAGAATGAAATGCAGCAAGGGCTACACACATGCTTTAAATTTAATATGACTGGACTTTCCTTTATGTTGGTTTTTATACATTAGATATTCACCATATAACACTACAGTTAGGGAAGACCTTAGAAGACAGTGGTCGAAAGCTGCAATTTAACATCGCCTGTAACTTTTTATTATTTTTTTTAAAGCATAGTCTTTTTTTTCTGCCCAGAAATGTATTTTTAAAGTAATGTAAATCTATTTCTAATCAGGTTTAAACAGATATCTAGGTGGCAGATATCTTCCATTGTTCCATGTGCAATCTTGAATAACCACATTAATTCACATTTATATTTCACATACAGTCATTTCATATTTTAAATTAAGATGAGAGAAAATTACTTTAAAAACTATTATTATCTTTAACCAGCCAAAAATGAAAATAATTGTACAAGTTGAATTATGCACATTATGATACAATATTATCACAATAACATACAGAACATGCAGTTTTGTCCATTATTACTTATAGACATAATTAACAATGTGTTGCATGGACACTGACTGCACAAAACCTAGGGATGGGCAAGATTTTAGAACGGATAAGCTGTGCTCTGCAACCTTGGCCAGATTTTTTTTTTTTTTTTAATTGAGACTATAAACATGAAAAAAGCTAAACTAAGAATTTTTTTAAATCAAATTATCCATACAAGATCATTATTAAAACATATCAATATAAAAAAACCTTAAAAATTTAACAATCCCTCTGCATCCATCCTCGTCTAAACTTTTGAAAGAAGGTATATACAGTAGAAGATCTTTATAACACAATTCTATATAACACAATTCTATATAACGCAATTCTCCATATAACACACAACTTCTCAGACGTAAACAATGAATTTTTAGTTAAGAAACACCTGAATTCTCACATTATAAATAGTTGCTATTCTCTAAAGGACTAAATTTGATACATTAGATCAACTTTATCTCTTTAATTCAGAGCTAATTACTAAAAAAATTGTTATGATTTGATACAGGTATGTTTGGACAATGTTTATAAAGTAAATTTAACAATGTGTGGAATGATCTGTATTATGCAAAAAATTATAATCTGCACAACTCCTAGTAATAAAGAATGCAATATAAAGATACTCTAATGTATTTTTGGTATGTTTCACACATATTTGGCCATGTTTTACAAGCTAAATTTAATGATGTGTGAAAAGTCATCTATATAACGCACAACCTCGTTGTTTTCGGTTTACGTTATAAAGATCTTCAACTGTATCACAATATACCCTCAACTATATCCCTGCTAGTCCCTTGCATATGACAGAAAAATAATTAAAAACAACAATTTTTTTCATTGCGAGGAGGCCATTGCCTCTAGCGAGGGGGCTGTAACCCACCCCCTCCATTTCCCTCTTTGGGTAACCTGCAGTATCACCACTGAGTTCCAAAATAGAATGGAGAACTAACTCCCTATTCTAGTGTTTCCCCAGAAATAAAAAAGGGCAGGGTGCTCATTCAAAAAAGAGGCACTTCAGCTGAACAAAATTGGCACTTTTTAATTAAAAGGGCTTTTTAGTGCTTTTTGTAAGTAATAGCTTAATTATTTTAAAGTTTCTCTTTCTATTTTAATATGTAAGACATAAACGTATTTTTTTTACTGTAAAGTATTTGTAAGTTTTATTATTTGGGCTTTTTAAAATCTGGCCTCTTTAAAATTTTTCCTTCTCTTTATGCTACTTTACAAATTTTAAATACAGTGAAGCAAAAAAAAATGTTCTTTCATGACAAATATACAAATTTCTCTATTTTTTGCTGCAATCAAATGACAAATTTAACAGATTTTTCTCATTCAATCAATGGACGAATTTCGCTATTTTTTTCCCCATGACTGACAGAATAGTTTTGTGATTTTTCCCCGTAACTGACTGGACGAATTTTGGAATATTTTCCTACTACTGATTGTACGAATTTTGCAGTTTTTTCTTGCGACTGATAAGTGAATTTTGCTTGGGGGGGGGGGGGGAGGGGGGGGGTTGTCTTCCGACCAATAGGCGAATTTCCCGATTTTTTCCACATCTTAATGGCGAAACTTAGGGGATTTTTCATGGGATCGTAGATGAGTTTTGCAATTTTTTTCCTGCAACCCAACTGCTGAATTTCACGATTTTTTACATGTGACCGATTGATGAATTTTTGCAATTTTTCTTGCGACCGAGTGACAATTTTGAGATAATGGGCAGGGCGCTGTGCCCTGCCATATTTTTATAGTTGTAAATGCGCTCTACCCGTTTTTATATAGCTGGAAATGTGCCCTGATTATTTTGGATTAGCAAAAATTTGCTGTCATGAATTTCATCAAAAAGGTTGTGGGAAAATATCGCAAAATTCATCTATCGGTCACGAGAAAATATCGCAAAATTCATCTATCGATCACGAGAAAATGTCGCAAAATTCATCTATTGGTCACAGGAAAATATCATAAAATTTGTCACTCAGTTGCAAGAAAAAAATTGCGAAATTCCATCATTAGGTCATCTGTAAAAAATTGCGAAATTCAGCAGTTGGTTGCAGGAAAAAAATCGCGAAATTCATCCACGATAGCATAAAAAAACCCGCATAA